>CM053414.1:13541210-13569340 GCA_028644305.1 Xerus rutilus
TCCTAACGGGACACCCCAAGTCAAACAAGCAAGTGTTCCCCAAATGCCATTTCCAAGCACCTGCTGCCATCTTTCTGGGTGTGGTCTGTGAAGGAGAAACCTGGACAAGAGTCATTCATAGGAAAAAGGACTCCACCATTCCAGGAAAGGCTACACCAACCACCTAGAATTGCTAAAAAGAGGTCTCCTCATTTTCTTTGGAATGTAGGTCTATGAGTGGAAGCCTGAATGTTTCAACCAGGTGGACAAAAATACTGGCATAACAGAAAGTGGCACACAGTAAAAAAGGTGAATAGCCTCCCATGTACACAGACAACCTTCTAGGATCTTCCACTTGTAAAGTCTGAATGTGGAGGTAGATGAATCGTGGAATGCTCTAACTTGGAGATTTTTCTTTAAGCTTAAGCTGCCCCTTTTCCTAAGTTTCACTCATTTGACTATGACCTTCAGGGCTTCACCCCATCTCTGCGCCACTTTCACCTTCACTGAGACCATTTCTCTTTTTAATGAACGCACACTTCCATTTAAATAGTGTCAGCCTCATCCTTAAGGACAACATCCGTGAAATCATGAGATTATGTGATGGTTATAGGTATGTAAACATACATAAAAGTCAAAACTGAGACATTATTAGTGTACAGCCCAACATCATCTTTCACATGCCGTGGATATGTGTCACACACTCGAGAAGGTACTGGTTTTAGGAAGACTCTTTCTGACCCATATGACCGTCCACAATACAGAGTAAATAGGCTATGAGTGAAGCCAAATTTAAAAATATTTCAGTACATGTCTGGAGGTTGGAACCACAACAAGGTGTCTGGTTAGTGGTGTTCAAGGTATTTACTAGATTCCCTGATGTCAGGACTCGCTATATTCTGCATGGTAGGATCTGAGCACAGGCTGAGTATAGCTCATGTGGGTTCTTATTCTGACCCAAGATGGCATTATTTGTTTCTGGATCCTTAATGCAATATCTGATTCAACTATCCGTACTTGTAGTCACACTCTATTCCCTTTGGAAGTCCTGAGGGAAGTCGACTGCACTAGTCCCAGATAATTACCACTGTCCCTGAGCCTATGAGCAGTCTACCACCTGAGCTGGCTCCCTCTTAGGAACCAGATGTGCCTGTCCTCTTTATGGAAGTTATTCTCGTTAGTGAAATTCATGGCTTAATGAAGAAAAATATGGCCGAGGGATACCTGAGTGCAAAGAGACACTTCTGTGACAGCTACACCAACTCTGTGGACACAGGTGAGCCACTAATGTTTCCATGTAAGTAGGACAACAGTAACTGAAGGATTCTGTACTCCAGTGGCTTCTGGAGTACACTTTGCCTCAAAGAAACGAAGACTGGAAACTGTGGACAAGCCATAGTGTGGTGGCTAATGTTGAAAGATGGCATGGACCCCTACGCAGGTCACTCAAAGAACTGACTTTGTCCCTCGCCAGAGGATCAGTGAATGAATGTATGTATCCTGTTTTAAGTTAAAATGCTTAAAGTTCAGCTTTTTTCAAAAACGTGCCCCAACTTTAGTGAACTTGTAAAGTTTAGTGGCCAGCTACTGACCCTTTATCGACTTTCTACGGGCACATACAATATTCTATTTTCACTGCTCGGCCTAAGATAGCATTAGGTGGACATGTCTTGGACTTGGCCTTTCTAATGAGATGTGAGCTCCCCAAGGACAGAGACACTTTTGCTGGGGACACAGAGGACAAGGTCTTGCAGCTACTGATCAGTGTTCTTAGAACTGAACCACAGTGTCTGAGGTTTGCATTTACTTGAATTCCTTCAGGTTGACTTCATTTCCTACCTTGGTCCCTCAGTCATTTTTCTTGATTGCTAAATAACTCAGTTTTGGGATGAAGAAATGCCTTTCATTAGGGATTCATTCTGCTGGGATTGGCTGGTCAGAATGAGGCAGAGGAGGGGACTTCTGGCAGTCTGGGCATGACTGAGGTATGGCTCAGCCAATTAAGTATTTCATACCAGAATATTCCACAAATGCTATAGGATAGTGAAGTAATTCATCACCTATATTTAAAGTTGGATTTACTGATATTTTATGGTATTAGATATTATTTCTATTAACATTTTATGCTGAAATTACAGAATGATTCGTGAGTACTGAATTTTTGATTGCTTTTACACTTGCTGGGACACTATTAAACTTGATTTACGTTAATAGCACTGTAAGAAGATATTAACAATGAAATTTCCAAAAGCACTTAGCATCTCATAATTGGAGTTAAATGACAAAAAAAATGAGGAGATAATAAAGTAAAGAGAGAAAAGGAGAGAGAAAGTTTTGACAATATCCTTTTTAACCTGTGGTTCTTAATAAGATTTTTGCAAGGATTGTTTTAGGTTAGGAAAGAATCAAATCTCCGATCAGGAGAGATGGTGCTGATTTATTAAAGGAGTTTTATAATATGGAATAAAGACCGAGCTCCAGGTAGAGAGTACAGAATTTACTGCTTCTAGGAGAGAAAATTTTCTGACTTCCAGAGTAAGGAGGAAACTTCAATTGCTGCCCTTCCTTCCACGGTGACCAGAAGATATTCTAACATTTTTTTAAATAAAAATAATCAGTTTAGGCATGTTACTGGGTTACAGAGAGGTAGGCATCACAAGACACCAAAGCTCAAACAGTAACAATTATTAAAATAAATTTTATTAAGCACTCTTTATGTGTAGGCTCTGTGCTGAGAAATTTACATGTATAATCTCAATTAATCTTCACAATATCTGTATGCATTAGTTACTGTTATTACCTCCAGTTTATAGTTAAAGAAAGTGAGAATCAGAGAAATGCATTGACAGGCAAGTAGCAGCATTAGGATTTGAACCCAGGCAGTCTGGATCCTGAAAAGATCTCTAACCATTACACTCTTTGGGGCCTGACAACTAAGTTATAGGTAGTCTGGTTAATGTCAGAGTCACATTATATATGGCCTTCATGGGCCCTGTGTGCTTTTGCCTAAAAGGACCTCTTCTTTCCTAGGAAAATGATTAAGACATATTTTATAACTATTAGTGTAAAGGTGAATGTGAATGTTAATAGCAATGTTACTCTTATATGTTTAAATATTTTATTTGACCTTAAAGTTTGTTTTTAAAAATGAGTTTAAAAGAAATTAAAAAACTTTCCTGGGCTCCTCACAGTGGCAGAGGCCCTAGGTATCAAGTCTACTGTCCCTACTGGAGAATTCAGCCCTGGTTAGCATGATGAGCAAAGCCAGAGTGAGAGTTTGATTTTCTATTACAACAGAATCCAGAAGCTATGAATGGAAATAACACAAGAAAAGGAACCAGGGGGTTTCTCTCTCCTTTGTATTTCTGGAGGAAAGCATGGCCTGTGTTCCTTCATGTTCCTTTGGGATTACAACTTCAGATCTGAAGTGGTCTTCAATACACAGTCTTCCCTGGGTAGCTACAAGGGCTTTGTTCTGGGACCTCCTTGGATACCAAAATCTGAGGATGCTCTAGTTGCTTATGTATAATGATGTAGTTTTTTACATATAACTTACATGCATACTCCTGTAGACTTTAAATCAAATCTAGGTTAGTTATAATAGCTAATTCAATGTGAAAGCTATATAAACACTAGTGACACTGTATTTTTGGGAACAATGACCAAAAATCTGTACACGTTCAGTATAGATGCAACTTTTTTGAGGGGGATATTTTTGATCCATGGATGGTTGAATCCATGGATATGGAACCTTTCGATACAGAAGGTTGATAGTACTTCTAAATATTTTGTTAACAAACAAACAAACTTGGATCCTTAGCTGATAATACTGCCTATAAACTAACAGAATATTAGAGATGGCGAGTGTTGTCAGATACAAGATCTGCTGCTCCATTAGGATTCCCTGAACATGCCGGAGAAACCCAAGCATACCACCCTATCCTTCTCACTCACAGTGACAAACTGGGGTTTCTTTCTTAAACAGAAGTGAAATTCATTCATTCAACTCTTTCCCTAAGCCAGTGGTGCTTTCCTTGACCCATTTTCTTAGGAGCTAAAAGAAAAAAACTAGAGGTCACTCTCAGAAGGTACTGAATCTCAAGCTTTGGCCTAGACTTGAATATATCTTGAGTAAAAATAATGGGATAAAATCCAGTTTTAGTTCTCAAATTGCTCCTCAACTCCTTTCCTGGATAGAGGAGAAATCCAAATGTGTTTAATCACAATACCATTTTAGGATTGATATCTGTTTTGCTTTATGATAAACGTAATCTCGAATTAGTGCTGGTTGAACTGAGTCATTTGCATGACCGTCTCTCAGTGGTAGATATAACAGACTGAATGAGATCTCTGTGTAGACACTATCTAAATTTCTCCTTTTCTAAAGGTATGGTTTAAAGAGGAAAAGAAATGTATACTTTTATTAAGCAAAGAAAGAGCTCCAGGAATCTAGGATAAAATATCTTCCTTGTACTTTTTGAACTCATTTAAAATCATATGATGTTACTGACTGACTTCTTTAGTCTTTTAAACCAGAGAATAAATAGCCAAGTATTTAGCATTTATAGAGTACATTTGGAAATTGGACATTATTTATCTTAAAAATAATTGAGAATGTGAATCTGGAGTTCTATTAAAATCATAGCTCAGAACAGGCACAAGATAAAAAGGGATTGGTGACTGGTAAGCAAATGACAGATGATTGAATGGATAGATACATGAATAGATTAATGAATAGATAGAAAAACAGATAGATGGATAATACAGATGAATGAATTAATAGAGACACAAATGGATAGACAAGTAGATGACAGATAATAGAAAGATATTCATAGATCAATACATGGTTTGAAAATGGATAGTGAGATGCACATAGATGAATAGATGACTGGGAAGTAGAATGAATAGTTGATATATAAATGAATATAGCTAGGTGAATGGACAGACATGCTAGAGATTGATGAATGTGAGGATAAATTTGGAATGAAATTGTAGATAGATGAAAGGGTGCAACAATATCATGATTGTACCCAACTGCAGTGGAATATCAATGAAGATAGTGGCATTTCTCTTCATGGAGATCTTAAAACAGTTTAACTACTTTGGGGGTGCGTGGACTGGAGGCAGGAAATTAGTTGGTCTCAAGAGCCCTGAAGTTTCAAGATAAATGCTTCAAAGATATGAAAATATACATGGGTGTGCCATGATTAGACCACTTCTGAATTCTCCAGAATACTCAATTCTGGCTCATTTGGCCTCTGACACTCTGGAGAGAGATGGAGGATGAAAGTGACTTCCCTGGGCAGCATTTCTGAATCCTTGATAATACACACAGAAAACATCCCTTTTGGCCTCTTTATTTCTGATATTCATATATACCTTCAGTGGTGGACCTACTTGGGAAAGCCCAGTGCCGTGATTAATCCATGTCACAGGAAGATGTAGTATCGGCAGAATTTATGAGTGGGTTTGAGCTGCTGTGATGAGTAGAGGCACCCCAGCCTGTGAGATATAAATTCCTCTGTTAATTGGATTGCTGGAGCTAATCAGAAGCCAGAAAGGGAATAAAAAAAAAAAATCACTGTTCCTGCTGCCGCTGCTGCTGCCAGCTGATAAAGCGGACAGCTCCTTTCAGGCCAGGGGGTGTTAGAATTGAATCCTCATGCAGAGGTCTTACTCTAGATGGCTATCTCAAAGGTGACACATCCCTTCTGTCACTAGGCCAGGAGGAGATAGATAGGGCAATGGAAGAGAGGGTAGAGGGATCCCAAAGAGATTTTTATTACCCAATTGTAAAAACGGTGAGTAGGTAGAGATGAAAGGAGCAGAGGCCAAGGTGGGGAAGGTGCTCACCACCCAACGGCCAAGAGGACTGGAAAGTTTTTCTGATGTGAAGTACCGCTGCCTGGGACATGTGAGCATACCCGATGCTGCTCTGGACTCGGAGGCCTCCTCTCCACAGATAAGAAGAGCTCGCAGGAGAAAGCCATCCGTTGCTTGTCACTTAGTTTATCACACTTTCGTTCCCACTTCCCTGAAGACAGAAGGCCAAGGGGAGGATGCAAGTCCCATTTGGTACTTGGGCACATGCAGTGCAGGGAGCTCAGGTAACGGGCTCATGCCAAGGGAAGGTAAGGGAGAAGGCCAGGTGTGAAATCTCTCACCCTGGCAGAAAACCAGCAGGGCAGAGCCCCTGACAGGGACGTTCCATCTGTGCCCACTTGTTCCACATTTTGGATGGGGCTGGGGATAGAGCAAGTGTGTGTTCATCCCGCATACCTTTCCCACCAAGGACCAATGGTTCCTTTGGCTGAGTGCATGCCTTGCGGCTGACCAGGACACTGGGTAGAGACTGTGGTTTAAGTCTCCATCACTTCTCTGCAGCGGAAAGTGGGTCCCTAAATTTAGTTTCACCAAGCTGAGTGCCCTGCCGTTCTTATTTAAATTCTACTTTTTCCTCTCCTATATTCTTTTTTCCCCTGTGATTACCACTTCTTTGCCTATATTTCTTCCAAAGCCCTCTACATATGCTCCAAAGCCCTGCCTCGGAGGTAAATCCTTAGCTTCGATGAGTAGGCGGCAAGCCCCTCTTGCATACAACAAAGACTCTATTTTTTTTTCTTCTATCTTTTGGGCGACACGATAAAAAATAACCCTGTATTTATGCAAATTGCAAAGTAGCGTGTGATAATGAAAACAAAACAGCGCTGGCCCGCAGCCAAGACATGGCGCTGACGGGGGCTCCCGACCATTTGGCTCTTGATTCTTCGGGGAAAGCAGCTGTAGAGAAATGAGAATACACAACACCCTCCTCACGCGCGCACACCCTCGTCCGCACGCATTCCGGCACCCGTCGCCTCGGAGCCAGCCGAATTTGGGGATCCAAATGCGGTTCTGCTTCCAAACGCCGATGAGCATGGCAGCGTCGTCCCCCACGAGCCTCCCTGCCCCCTGCTCCTGATCCCCTTTCAGGAATTTACAAACATTTTCCCCAGATCAATATCCGTATTGATTATTCATTGTGAGTGAGTCGTGTGTCTTTGGTGATCCAGCTTGCAGAGGTAGCAGCCAAAGGCTGCTGCAGGGGGAAAAAAAAAATAACAGAAGGCGACAGGGACCCAGCTCTTGCTGGGTCTGCGGCTGTCGGCAACACGGAGAGGAAGAAGAAGAGAGAAGAGGGCTTCCGAACGAAGGGATGGACAAGAGTGGAAGAGAAAGAGGGCACAACAGCAAGAGAAATGAAGCAAGAGCTGGATGGCCAGTCCCGGGGATCTCCATGGCTTGGAGGAAACCCCCATCTTGGGTCTGCTATGACGCACAGATGGCAGTGGACATCCTCGGCTCTGGGAGTGAAAAGTGACTCACAGTTTTGGTATCTCCTACGTAAGAGCTTTGGGGGGATTCCTTGGCTTGCTGACAGGCAAGGAAGAACGCAGCAGCAGCGAGGTAAAAGAGGATTCCTTCCAACTGCCTTGCGGAGGATGTGCAGTCCTTGGGTTTGACTTGAACAGCTTGCTGCTCTCCGATGGCACGCAGAGGGAGAATAATTAAAAAGGCCAGCGTCACTTACTAAGTGAGTAAACACAAAGCCGTTCCAAACGTGCTCTCCAGCTAATGAGAAGCTGTAATTTCTTATACTTCAAGGCAAAACAAGACAAGTGATGAGGCTCAGTGGAGTGTGTGTTTGCGGTGGATATGGGGGTGGGAGGTGGTGGTTGGTGATGGAGATAAATCGACTAATTGTTGGCAATGTTTAAAAAAGGGATTACTGGAAAAGACGGTGAAATGATGACAGGAAAACATCTTGGACCAGAGCCAAAAAAAAAAAAAAAAAATAGAGGCAAATCAAGTCTGCAGCTCACAGAAAACACCCATCGCTCCGGTGGGAGGCTCCGACAGGGATTGCCTGGAGTTCCCCAGCTGAATATGGAATATACTGCAGACACCAGACGGGACCCAGGACCACCAGAGCGTCCGGAGGAAGGAGCCACGGCATGCCAGGTTACGTGGTTATGTCACACATAGAGAAAAAAAAAAACCAAACCAAAAACAAACCAAAACAACACAATAGAAACCAACCTGTCCTTTCCTTCTAATTGGAGCCTTCTGCTTGCTCAAAATTGCTTCGGTTTATTAAAAGCAACCCCTCAATGTGCCTTCTGATGCTAGGAGCTGCTGATTCTGTTTGTCTCCAGGAAGCTGCCACAATGTTACAGAAATGTACTGGAGGAAGGAGGTGGAGGAAATTCGGTTTTCCATTGGCTGGGCTTTTGGCAAACATGCCAGGTGATCATCTTTGCCATTTGGACTGCCATGTGGGAACTAGTTTGGGATTCCTCTTCTGTTGTCACCCAGCTGTGGCTTGGTGAGTCCAAAACCAACCATGAATAAGACTATTTTAATGTAGTGTTCAAACACACGGACAAAGTGGAGACCCCAACAAATGAAGTGAGCTGAATTTTCCTTCTTTCTGGGTGTTAGGTTAATTGAGCTATGTGGTTCTCTTTCCCATGAATGGAGTTAGGTGTTTTTTAAGGATTTCTGAAAACGGAAGTTCAAATAGATAAGATATCCTCCTTCTAAATCTATTTTTTTTTGTTTGTTTTGTATGGTTTTTTAAATCTTCATGTTGTTTCCTTATTTTGAACTCCCTGATGCATTCCAAGTTTCCCAAGCAGGAGAAATACATCCTGCAGAAGTGAGCCTTGGAGACCCACAGGAGGTGAAGTTAAGGCAGTTGTGGATGATTCGGGTACCTTACGCGGCATATCTGCAGCATTCATGGAGACCGGTGCCAGCAGTGTTTGCATGTGCGTGAGTGGGCATCATGTGGCTTGTGTGTGGCTCTGTGTCTGCGTGTCTCTCTGAGAGGGAGGGAAAGAGTGAAGTCAGAGAAGGCTGAATGTTTGGGTTTTATGTAATTCATGCAGAGCATGTTCAGCGCTGCAAGGCAGACAGCCACCCATCCCTGGACTCTGCGGCTCTGGAGGGCCCGCATGGACCTGATCTGAATGTTAAATGCAGGAGACGAAATTAGCATACTAACCAAGGACGTCAACCCCTCCTCGAAATCAGTAAATGGCTGTCTCCTCTCTCCAAAGCCGGCACAGCCATGCACGCCAGCCACTTAACTGTGTCCTCTGCCAGGTCCTTTTTTTTGTGTTTGTTTTTTTGTTTTTGTTTTTTGATGAAAGACTGGAAATTCATTAATGAGGAGGGAAGGAAGGGCTTCAAGGGGCTGTAATGAAAACAAATGATCCTCTTTAAACCTCATGACGGCCAATGCTGGGGGGGTTGCGGGGGTTGCTTTCTGCTCTCGGGCTGGAGAATAGGAAATTCCACAGACAACAGGCCACTTGACGGGAGCCAAAGAACGCACTGCTTGGAATCCTTCTTCTATGTGGCACAGCCCAGCCATGACCAGTATGTCTGTGTCAATAAACCTAGAACGAGCTTTATTTTCCTAACTCTGAAAAAGAAGTGTGGTCTACCAGATGTCTTTCCATTCAGGCACAGGTTATCAAAGTTTCTTGACCTTGTAAAGGTAGGAAGAACATTCTGGAAACTTTTGGTAAATGGCCTCTTGTCTTTGAACTAATATAAATTTTTCTTTTGGACTATGCATTAGGCCTTCTGTAAAGGCAGTGGTTGCTTTTGTTTTAATCTCTGTCATATGAGGAAGCACACACAAGAAAAGGGTTGACTTCTACTTCTGTGAAGCCCCAGACTAAAGTAGACAGAGGCTTAAGAATTGACAGTCAAGATGCTCCATCCCAAGTATTAGGGCTGGTGAAAGTTTACTTCCTTCTTTATTTTAACCACTCGAACCTCAGAAACAAACTTCTTCCCTACTGTTGTACTTGATTGGTTTGGTTTGAAATTAGGGGTTATGTACTCTGCAACCTCCAGGGACCTGTGGGCACCAGCTTGAGGAAGCAATAAGGAAGAATAGGGCTTGGGGTGGCCTGAGAGCGCCGCCCACCTGGTGGGGGAGGGAAGCCCCGCTGGGGTTGCCTGCCCTTCTGAGGTTCCCAGAGGTGGCAGACACTGGCATGCTGAAATATAAGATAGACCAATTTAAAAACCATCTATGGTTAAATAAAATACATTTGCAAAGATAGTCTTGGCCCGCAGCATAGCAGTTTGTAGTCTTTGTTTAACATATCTAGCACAGGTATTTTTATTTTGTATTCATTTAAAAATGTAGATACTGGGCTGGGGCTGTAGCTCAGCGGTAGAGCGCTTGCCTAGCATGTGTGAGGCCCTGGGTTCGATCCTCAGTACCACATATAAATAACAAACGAATAAAATAAAGATCCATCTACAACTAAAAAAATATTTTAAAAAATGTAGATACTATCAATGGCTGACAAACATCATGGAAGAGTGTATTTTGTTGGAATAGCCTTAAGGGGAAGACTAGTTTAAAACAATGAAGAGGTGGGGAATGGATTTCTGTATAGACTGCCTGCCCGGTTAGCAGGATGTGTAACGTCACCCTCCCCTAAGGTACTGAGACCTGAACAAAGATTTATTTCCCAAGGGTCATAACTGGGAAGATTAAATATCTATAAAGAAATGTGGTTTGCCTCTTTTTTTCTGTGTATTTCTCCATCAATTTTTAAAACAATTAGCAATTAGGGCTACTTTAACTTTCTTATTTTTGATTAAAAAATGCTTTCTTATGTATCCACAGAAATCTCCCTCTCAAGAGGGTATGAAAAATTTTAAAAAGATAGAAATCCCCAGAAGAGAGAGATCCACCTGCAGTTTGGAAGAAAGTTTTTCCATGGTGCCTGAAGTCACATCAACAGAAAAAGACACTCCAGCAAATGGCAAAGGGCAGCAAGAAGGCCCCTCTTCTCACACGATGACATCTCACAACCGCGCTGGGCTTTCCAATTTCCAAGGTGTTCTTCACACGTATTCTCCTGTTTCATTCTCACTATGGCCAGCAATACTGGCGAGAGAGACAGACAGTGTTTGGCTTATTTTATGGACGAGAATACTCAGGCTCCAAGAGAGAATTTGCCGAAGGTTGAAAGCTAGAAAGAGACTGTCCTGGATAAACCAGGTTTTAATCTGATTCCATTTAATTATTCCCCATATGTCTTTCTATAAATGTCCTCTTTAGAACTCCTGCCCCAGAGCTTCCTTGGCTCTCCTGCCTGCCCCCTCCTGTCCTCACTAGGAGGTTTACATCAGGCAACCTGTGTCATTTGTACCATGGGCAATTTGCAAATGCTCCCTGAATCCTATCAGCAATTAAGAACCGCTGCTGGGTTATGACTGGCAAGTGGAAAAATTCCTCTTAGCTTTTTGTTCCCTCCATTTGCTTCTATCTCCTTCCTTCCTATGAGAGTCAAGTTGACCCAAAAGCTGGTCTGCATTGACTTTTTTGCCCCATTTGCCTCTCTACCCAAGGCGATCACTCCTACCAGTGGCCGGTGAAATGGTGCCTTCCTTCCCCGCATCATTGAATTCTGGTGACCACTCCCTCCTCTATGAAATTTCCCCTCTGTTGAATCTGGCACAATTGTCTTCTTCCTTCCTTTCTGGTTATTTCCCCTCATGCTTCATCTCAGACCTTTGTCGCCCTCCCACTCCCTGTTTTTCCATTCTTTAAATATCAATGTTCCTGGACAGGGTTCCTGTGACCTTATGTTCTTAGTTGTATTACACTTTGCTATTTGCAACGTAAACCACTGGCTTCAATGGCCATTTATAAATCAATCATCCGATTGCCATCTCCAGCACAAACCACTCTCTCCTGAACTCAACCGCAGGTATCGGGCTACCTGCTTTCACCTCCTTGGGTTGCGTCCATGGAACTTTAACTGTCTTCCTACTTCTCTCTTAATTTGTTTCCTCAGTGGCTTTTCCAACAGCTTGACCGCTCTCTTCCTCCTCAGACATGCCTGTCCCTCCATGCATTCTCTGCATTACTTTAACTGGTCCACAGAGAAGATGACTCTGTTGGCGTCTGTGAGGTCCTTCAGAGAGCTCCCCCTTCCCACGAGGCCTGCGAGACTCCTCTGGATCTGGGTCTTGCCTTGCGCCCGCCTTCTCTCTTGGGACTCGTCCATCTTGCACTCTGGGCCCCATGTTGCGGGACGCCCATAACTCTTGTGCCTCTGAGGTTTCATATGTGAATCCTGCTTCTTGGAATGGTCAGTTCTACTTGCTTCATTTGGCTAATTCTTCTCCACCTTTGGGACTGTTCCAGGAAGAAGCATACCCTCCCCCTTCAAGCCTCCACTGGGTTATGTGCTGTCCCCAGCCCCCAACCCCGGCTTCCCTCTTTCATGGCTTTTATCTCACTTTCACAATAACCAAGTTTCCTAGTCGGATCACAAGATGCTTACAGGCAGACGGGTGCCTTTTAGCCTTTGTTCCCAGCACTGAGTGCAGGCCCTGACATAAATTGGATGCTTAATAAATTAATATTACTATTTTTATTCTGAGTATCATAAATACTGTTTTTGCAGCTGATTACAAGGTCTCCAAAACAATCAAGGTGAAGAAAATAAAACGACCATTTCCCATAGAGAAAACGGGATTTCCTATGGTGCAGTTCTCACCTACATCAGTTTTTTGACTTCTGTCTGGAGAGAGACAAGCACGAGGGTGGTCTTCAGGTGTCTGCTGATGCAGTAGAAACTTTAGAGTTAATTAGAAGCTCTGGCTAAAGCTGGACTTCCTTTGCGGAGTTCCCGGGAGGAAACACAAAATTAACAGTTCAAGGTTACTATTAGAAAAACGGCCTGTTTCCCTCAGGTTATGCCTCAGGGAGCTTGTGTCTCTCCCTGCCAATTCTAACATGTTTCCACTTTCCTTTAGACCGGGTATGTTTGCTACCTTAAGACCGGTCATGTTGACAAAGGTGGAGGCTCTTGAGGTCAGGGGCAGCTTCTCTGAGTATATTCCAGCAGCAGGAGATACTGGGGTCTCATTTCGTACCCAGTAAATCGAACAGTGAGAAAAATCTGCTCATCGTAGCACAAGAAACAGGTGTAGTTTTGTAAATTCTCATCTTCCATAAAGCAGAAAATGGCACAGGATCAGTCATGCTAGACCTCCCTGGCAGTCCCAAGAAAAGTCTCAAGACATTATTAGGAATTCCTAACTTTGGAAATATTACAAGTTACAGTAGTTATGTTCTACAATATCACCACAGACATTGAATTAGTGAATACCAAGCCACTGCTCCTAGGAGTACTAGAGGGTGAGTTTCCTGTGAACCTACTGACACTTTCTATGGATCAATACATAGCCTTGTGTGTTTTCTGGTTAAGAACACCTCATTAAATATATATTGTGACTTCATTAACATTGAACTCATAGTCAACAGCACTCTAATGCAGGCCTGAACGAAGCTTATGTAACATACGTGTTTTCTTTGTGAGGCACATCACTGCTTTCTTGCCCTGGGGGACACTAGATAGCCTATGGTTGGGGGGCATTTTAAACAGTGACATCACCATCACAAAGCACAGGATGTGAAAAAACGTGGCCCTGGGGAAAGAACACTTGTTTACAGAATGAGAAATGAAACAAGAATGGAGAGCATGGCCTTATTCAACCTCAGCTGGGGAGGTTGGGTGACTCAAACTTTTCACCTCTCTGCACATGTCCATGCATAACCACGAGTGTGGCGAGCACTGATTGGAAGTCACAGCTTAACTTGGGGGAGTAGGCCCATTCACAAACAAAGAATCTGTGAAGCCCAGGAATTGACTGTACCACCAGAAATATATTAATGAAACAGTAGAGCTTTTGCTTATTTCCAAATAGAATCCAATGACCTTGCTCAGAGGCCAATACTGACTTTGAAGCCCATTCTTTAATTTGTAAAGAGCTGCTACTTTCTGGTGAAGGATCATCTTTACTTCCTTAGAAGTCTTCCGATACCTGGCGCTCAATAGAAGTTGTCTGATGTTGGGGGTGGGGTGCTGCATTTTTTTTTTTCTCAAACAAAACTGGTTTGCTGTGATGAGATGCAAAGGCTGAGAGATCAATTGGACTCCAGTGGAAACTGGGAGAAGCCTCTCAGCGCCTATGATTCAAAGGTGGACTCAGCAAAATTACAGGCGACTTGTGTTAAGCACCTGCTGGACACAGGAGATCCTTGATTGTCTTACAAAGTTATTCTTTTGAGCTAAATCTTGCTTTGAGTCACATCTTTGCTTATATGTCATGTTGCAAGTGGCTGCTCAGAAATTCATTTGTGCTGTTTTCTTATTGATTCCCATCGTGTTGCAAAGAATGGATGCAGAACTAAAGTGTGACACTACACTTTCGTACAAACCAAAGGCACGCTTCACATGGGTCTCAGAAGTCAGGAAAGGGGGTAGGCTGGGAATGCAGAGTGGACACAGAGGGGGAGCACAACAGGATTCAGACACTGAGGTTTTTAGAAAGAGGCTCGGAAACTTAATGCGTCTCCATACAAGTGCAATCAGTTCAGTCCCAGTGGGACTGAAATCTCTACTCTGTTGTTTATTAGGGCCACAACCCTAACAAAGTCAAGCAACCTCTGCAAAAACTGTTCCCTCTTCTGTGAAATAGACCATGATATCAACACCTTGGAAAGACTGTGAGGATTAAATGAGATAATGATGTTAAGTGCTTACATAATATATGCTTAAGTCCAGGAGAAAATTCTATGAAAATTACAGTTGGTAATTACTGCTTCTGTTAGAATTTTCCAGATTCCTAACTAGCCATCTGACTTCAGAGTCATGCATACTAATGAAAACATGGAAAACTGGAAGTGAAGAGACCTGCTCTAGGTCAACTTCCTTATTTCATAGAGGAAAACTTGGCTGTGCAGGATCCAGCCTTTTTAGCATCGCATAGCTAGTCAGGGAGTGATCAAAAGGAAAGCCAAAGTCCTGTGCATCTAGATTTTTCTTCCAGATCCTTCCACAACTATTAACTGTCTGCCACCCCCCACTCTACTCCAGTAGCCTGGCCACCATCACCCTGTGGGTCACTGTCCACTTTGGCAGAAAGACTGGGTGCTAAGAGCATCAGCCAACTAGAACTTTACAGAGCGGATCCACTGAGTGTGACTTCTTCATATTTCCTGGCTCTACATGTAAATAGCCATGAACCAATACTTTTCACAGCATATTAAAGCCAGAAGGATCACAAAGGCTACGGAAGGAATGCTCTTTTAAAAAGGGATCAATGATTTCTGGAGTTCTCCGTGACAATTTGTAAGATGTTCCCTTGGAAAAGCCCACGGGGAAATGCCACTGGATATATAAGCCCCAAAGCTTATAAGTGATCATGCTGTAATGGGACAAGAGACCATGCTGGACAATGGATGAGGCTGGTGATTTTCAACCAAGCCTGTCTCGCTGAGTGGAGTATGGGCTTAAAGTGGGCTGTCCCAAGTCGCCAATGATGTTGTCATCAGGGTGGAGGTGGGTGTGAGGGTGAGACAGGACAGTCCTGGGAGAGCCCTTGTAAGAAGTGGGTGGTGCCATGGGGTGATGGACCATGCAGCTTTCAGGTAGGAACTTCTATCCAGAAGGACAATGACGCTAGCAAGACCACTCGTAATGTGCAGAATGAGTCCTGCCAGCAAAGCAGAGGTGAGATCCTGGGGTATGTGTCCAGTGAGGGAGCTGAGCATTCCAAAGGGCTACAGAAGGACCAGGGTTGGAGCCGATGTCACAGCTCAGACTGGGCCCACCTCTATTCAGGGGACTTGGGTTATACAGGCAGGTATTAAGATCTGGAAGTGATCAGGTGGGCCTGGTGGGATTGGTGGACTCTCACCTATTTCATCACATGGGGAATAAGTCTGCTATAAATAGCTCATCCTTGAGCAAACCGTAGTACTTCTACGTGGTTACTGCATGGTCTGGGAGGTGACAGGTAGGTCCTCCTGTTTCTCCGTGGCTGTGCCCTACTCCTTCTCTGTTCCTCACCCATTCTTGTCCTCTTTCTATTCAGACCCAAATGAACTGATGATTCATGAATGCTGATAGAAGAGGTAAATTGATCAGAATATCTGCCTTGTGAAAGATCTGTCACTGTATTTAATCTGCCAAGGTAATAGGTTTAAGTGAAACACAGCTGACATAGCCAACCCACTAAGCTATTATATTTGCATCTTATATTGAACATCCCTGTAACAGTTTCTTTGGTAGACGGAGCTGACATTCTGTGTGATAGTAAATGCTAAATTGTGAATAGCTTTCATCAGAGTTTTGCTTCAGTGATTTCAGCATCCTATGTGCATAGAAAAACATCCCAACAAACACACTCCAGCGTCTAACATAATGTGCTCCTTGGTACAGTCTGTTTAGTGGCTTAATTTGGATTTATAGAACATCTTACTTATCCAGAATGCAACTATTCAACAGTGACTTCACTTATCTGGAATTAATAATAAAAAGGATGATAATAGTAAAAGCACTCCAAGAATCCAGAAAATTTGTCACTGAAGTGACATCATGGAAGTTCAGAGACTGTAGAGAATACCTCAAACTTTCATTCCCAGTTGGATAGAGGCTCCTTTTAAGCACTGGGTTTGACTGGTTGGTGGATGGCCAGAAGCTCAGGGTAGGTAATCACCCCACGGAAGGCCGCTCTCTCTTGAAAGAAAGTGTTTCTAGGGCAGGATTCGGCTCTTCTGTCTTTGTTAGTGTGGGACACTCATGAAACCTACATGGGGTGTGTCGGCCCCTGTGGGGAATGGGATGTGGCAGAATTTTTCCAATACAAGGGGATGCTCCAGGATCTGCAGTCCTTCTTGGTTCCTAGAGACCCTCCCTTACACAGTTGCCACTTCTTTAGAGAGTTTAAGAGAATATCCAAATTGAGAAGTAGAGGGCAAGTGCCAAGGGAACCCAAAGAATTCCAGGAAACGTCACCTGTCATACCAACTGAGTTGAAAATCTAATAGTAGCACCCTTGGGGATTCTTACACCCCTGGGCATGGCTGGGGAGCTGTGAGAAGAGCTGCTGGGAGTATTTTTGAGTGATAGATGAAGGAATGTTCTAGGCAATTCATTCTGAGAAGAGGGTTAAGCACATAGGCCCATTCAAGAAGAATGACATAGTAATCAAAGGGGTCCCCAGAAGTAAAGGGTCCTGAGTACCAGGTCCTGCTGGCAGCACTCGCTGATCTTTGGGGTCTGCTTCCTCCTCATGACCAGGTGCTTGGAAGAATGAGGCTTTCCCAGCAAAGGGCTCCTGAGCCACAAGGCATGACCTCCCCACGTAGACTTGGAGCTGTGGGCACAGGGCTCAGGACACGAAATCTAAGGGCAAATGGATTAGGAATCTGGGACCCCGGCCGACTGGATCCCTAAGCAGCCGACTGGGTAACTGACACCCATTGAACCCTGAAGAATCGGGTACCCCGGCCAGCCTTTTGATGATACCCTTATGAAAGAGGGGTCTTTCTCAGCTGATCTCTTCATGAATTAGTACTGACTATTAATTTCACCCTATTTATTTAAAGAATGAGAAAGCCATAGCAACACACTTTCCTTCTAAATGCTCACATCTTCATATAAATATATCTATTCTTGAGATGTAAGATTTTAAAAATAGACAACAATTTGAGGTATCTGTGTATATACTGTGTCTGTACATATGTGCCTGTGTGTAGTACGTGCATATCTGTTGTAGGTCTAAGGAGGCTACAGGGCATCTTCCCTGCAGGGTGAGTAAACACTAGAATGCCCCATCCACT
The DNA here is from genome assembly GCA_028644305.1 of Xerus rutilus. NCBI lineage: Eukaryota > Metazoa > Chordata > Mammalia > Rodentia > Sciuridae > Xerus > Xerus rutilus. Next base: position 13,558,906 of record CM053414.1, read on the forward strand.
TTTCTGGCCCATACAAGTGAGATATGTCAGATGAAGTTTTTACTTTTGTCAGATTGAAAACCATGCTTTTATTCCAAAAGACTGAGTAGGACGATACTTTAAAAAAATAATTCTAGTCATTTAAATTTAAGGCCCTGAAAAAAAGTCCAATCTATGGTCCAAATCTGTTCTCTGGCCAGAGCCCAAAGCATGTTCATTCTGTTGAGAACTGGATACAATCTCATTCACTTTAAGCTTTTGTTACTCAGTATTTTGTTCTTTGGAAATGAGCTTACAAGCATCAATGGATATGTTGGCCTCAATAATATGTATACTTTCCTTGAATGATCTATTTCAGTTGCATTATCGTCATTTAAAAATGGCCTTGTGCTTGCGGTCACACTTTCAGTGAATGTGTAAGGGATGTCGAGTTTCCCCTACCTGGTTTTGCCTCCATAGTTGGTGACTTGTTTGGAGAAAAAGTCCTTAACTTATTTTCTTTGAAATCATTTACAAAAAGAGGCATGTAAACAACTAGCTCTGTGCTGTGTTCTTGCTGTCACTCATGGAGACTATCCAATCACATTAAGATTTCCTTAAGTTTTGAATGAATGAAAATTCTGCTGAGGCCTTTCCAATAAATAGTACTGATATATAAGTAAGAAAAAGACAGAAAATCTATCCAAAAAATGGGCAAAAGACCTGAACAGGCACATCACTAAAAAAGGAAGCCAGATGGCTAATCAATGCTCAGATTCTAACCAGAATAGGAGGATATTTCCAGGCCCACCAACTTGACAAATCTTACAGTGTGTCAGTAGCAGCATTGGCCTGGGTGTGACAGAGGCACTGGAACTTCATGCACTCCTGATGTGATTTGGCTCATGCTTCAGTGTTCCCTATTTTTAAAGCAGAAGGTGATTTCTGAATAATTTTGAAGCCAGGTCTTTGCTTTTATTCCATTTAATAAAGGTTAGTGTACTCTTCCCACAAGTCTGTGATATGATTATCATTCCTTCATCAGCCATGATGGGCCAGTTGAATATGAATACATAAGAAAACCCAACACAGCTACATATCAAGATGCAATGTGCCATGTACATAGTAGGTGCTCAGTGATCACTAAGTCAACACAAGCATGCCTGTCATATAACAAAATATTTCTGAAATAAAATGTGATTACAAATTATTATACATTCTAGCTGTTTCGTTTTTTATTTTTATTTTAGTTTTTGTCTTTACTTTTTTTTAAAAAAAATTTTTGGTACCCAAAGGTGCTTAAATATTGAGGCACATACTCAGTCCATTTTTTATATTTTATTTTGAGATAGGGTCTCATTAAGTTGCTTAGGACCTCACTAAGTTGCCAAGGCTGCTTTGAACTTGTGATCCTCCTGCCTCAGATTCCCAAGTTGTTGGGATTATAGGTGTGCACATGGTGCTCAGCTTGTGGGTTTATTTTTTATTCTAAATTTATATAACAAAAATTTTCATTTTAACCATTTTTAAGCATATGATTCAGTGGCATTAGTTATTTTTTCAAGATGTTGTACAACTATGCATTCTATTTCAACCCTTGTTTTGGTGTCATTGTTAGAATCAACTTCTATATTTCAAATTTCTCCTTCTTTACTCTAAATCTCTTCCAGTCCAGCCCCTCCTTCTTCCTGATTTTGCCTTTTGGTCTTTGCCAGTTCATGCCTCATTCATGGTCTGAGTCATGTGTGTTAGCATGTGTGTGGGGGACCAGGGATTTCAAGTCAACAAGACTTTTTGTCCTTCAGCAGTCTGGCTTTGGTTTGTCCAACACTGGAAGCTGTGGTATTAAACCCTGGATGGTTAAATCTAAAAGAAAACAAATCTCCTACTTGGAAATCATGGACTCTTGCTTTCAAGATCCTTTGGGACCTATCACACATCATCTAAAGTACCAAAGATTACCAACTCAAAGTCTTAGTGGAAGTACTCAGGATATGAATTCACCATGTGGGTGGAATTTCTAACTTAGTGTCTCCTGTCAAACAGTGACTACTTATGATGTGGATAGTGTCACACTGCAGTGTGACAACAAATAGCGATGGTGATGATAACAACCACTAACACGGAGCCCCCTGACACCGAGCACGGCTCAAAGTCACGTGTATTACTTATCTAGTCATCACAGTGACGTACAACAATTGTCACCTACTCATCTGTGAGCAAACCAAAGCTGAGAGAAGTAAATGGTGTGTCCAAGGTTATGGCATTTGGCTCTCTTCAGGGCAATCCCGAGCCTCACTTGTAGAACCACACTGACCTGTATTTATGAGTAGAACCCAACAAGATGCTGTACTTCTGCATCCTTCTGGGAGAGTGATCACTTAAAGTGAAAATGGATAGTAGTAGGTAAGTAGTAAGTACAACATACCCACACCCCTGTCTCTATTTCTCTGGGGGTCAGGGAAATGAGGGAGGGAGCTTGGAGAATTACTGTTCAGTAATAAGTGCTGAAAGAAAGATATTTAGAAAAGAAAAACTATGGCAGTTCATCTAGGAGGAGATTATTTTTAGCTGGTGGGTGGGAAAGAGTTAAGTATATAATGCAAAGCCATCAAAAGTTTGCAGCATAAAAGAACATAAGGAAAGTTAAGCTTTTAGGAAAATAAAATTGCCATGATGAGTCTGATGGCCTGGGAAGGGACAAGACTTGGGGTGCAAAAGCCAGTTGAGAGGTGTCTACAGGTGGGGAAGGCTGGAGCTAGGGCAGTGGCCCTGGGAACAGAAAGGCTGGGAGAGACCTTGGAGAGGAAGCTGGCCAGGGCGACAGATGTAAAAGTCAAGCTAACTGCACAGTTCCATCCTGAATGACCGAAAGAGCGAGGAGTCTCATTAAGAGAAACAGGAAAGTTGGAAGGAGAAGAGGGCAGGGGGCTGCGAGTGTGGGCGCAGAATGTGAAGTTTTGGCAAGATCTAAGGGACACTGGGAATTTAAGAGAGAAGTCAGAGCCAGGACCCAGAGTTCCTCCAGAGTGGGGAGAGTTCAAGTCACGAAAGTTGATGGAATGTGAAGGCAGAGAAGGTAGAGCCAAATCAAGAGTAAGAAAGACAAAATTGTAGGGAACATTTATATTTAGAGGCAACAAGAAAAGACATCAGAAAAGATCAGGTCAGGAGACAGGAGGAGCTGGGGGCAGTGCTGCCCAGAAGTCAAATGGGCAGAGAGTCTGGGGAATGAGGGACTTGATGGGTAAGATGAAAGGTCATGCAAGATGAGACCTAGGGTGAGGCACTACAAGGGACCGTGGTTGACCGTGGAGACCCACAAGGGAGCAGCCTTCACAGTGTGGGCAGTGAGGACAGGGCATCCGGGCTTGGTGAGAAGCCAGGAGGTAGCATGTGCAGAAATAGCTCTCAAGTCATTTGATGACAAGGACTGGAGACCAGTGGTCATAAACCAAGGGGAAGAATCCACTAAAGTCCAGAAAGAGGCACGAGAGAGAGTTCAACAATCTGCCTGACCAGAGTAGGCAGGAGGAGGCAGCTGAGGGTCCAGAGACAGGGGAGTCTTCCTTCTCCAACACTCAAAGGAGGAAGGAGTGGACAGGGAGAGCCACAGATGCTGGGGGAAGAGGGGTACTAGGGACTCCTGAGGGAAAGCCACCTCCAGAAACGGCCGGGGTGTGGGCAGTGTAGGAGCTTATACAATAAACACAGTAGGAAATGTGGCATGGAATCAAGAGGAAACAAAGCAAAATGTCCCGAGGACTAGTGAGGGCCTTCTGAGGTGGGACAACACACACATGGAGAGTCCGAGGGTTAGTTCTGCAGCTTTCTTTACACTGTACCAGGTAGGCAGGGAGTAGGAGAGGCTTGAGAATTAGAATATGCGGTCAAAATAGGGACGGGGAGTGACCAAGATCACTAAAGGACTGGGTAGGAAGGCAAAAGGGCTGAACAATAATTGTTTAGCCTGGTGGCCTTGGAGGTGTCCTGTTCAGATGCCGCTTCAAGATGACCTGCTGAAGATGACCTAGCTGCCTGACAGCCCCCACTTGTCTTTGTGCCCTTCGAGCCACACAGTACTTGTTCCAGGTCATGATGCTCCAGTCAATGACTGAGCCACTGTTCCCCCCGCCCCTATCTTGGGACTCTTCTACCAGGCAATGTTTGCGTTAGGGACTCCTTTTTGGCTTGGCTGAGGTTCTTCTTTGAAGTGTACATGGCCTGAGGCTCTTGCTACCTAGTCCTTCCTTCCTTCCCTCCCTTCCCAGGTGTTGGAAGTGCCTGGCACTGAAGACTCTCTTCTACTCCTGTTCCCTCGCCTTTTGAGCTTCGCCAGTGTTTCTTCCAATAAATCTCTTGCATGTCTAATTCTGTTTGGGCTTCTGTTTTGTAGGAAGTCTTGAATGGACATACTTGGTATTGCTAATATCAGTTGGAGGACCTAGAGACTGAAAGGTATAGGCAGTGAGGTGTGACTAAACAGATAGGTGAGGTTAAAGTTCACATGATTCTTTTTTGAAGTAATTATAGATTCCCAGGAAGTAAAATCAATGCAGAGAATCCCTTGGACCCTTCGCCTAGCCTTCTCTAATGGTAACACGTTCCATTAGAGAGTCTAGTACAAGGTTAAAACCAAGAAATTGACATTGATATCATATTGTTAACAAGTTTATATGATTTTGTGCAATCTGTTTCTCATTATGTCTCTGTCCACCTCCTAGATATATTGAGATCAACTTCTTTACAAAGTGACCTAACAGTTCTTTTTCAGGTCAGCTAGCTTTATAAGCACAGTGTTTGCAAGATACTTAAATAAAGCTTCAGGTGGAAGAATAAATAAAAAATGGGAGATGTCCACTGAGAAGTGCACCATGCATCCATCCATCCTTGCTCCACTTTTCCTAAGTGTCAGGAACTACACTGAGTCTATTGCACTGAAATGTTGATATAAAAATGGTAGTAGCCACCATATCTCTGTTTGGGCTCAGATGCATTTAGGGACTGGAATGTACAGTTGTTTGAGGGGCAAATAACATCCAGATCTGTCCTGTGACCATTTCCATATTGGCAATAATTCAACTGATAGCAACCTTATGTTCAACGGTCAGGATCGTGCCTTTTTATGAATCATTGTAAAGTGCCAAGTGCATTGACATATACTTCATAAATGCTAAATAATAACAAGTCAGTGAACCTAGAAGTATTGGATTCAGTATTTGAGACATTAAATCCAAGTTATGCTGTTCTAGAAGCAAGGCAAACAAATAAATCAACCCAAATCAAATAAAGTCCACATCTATCCCCAGCCAGCAGTAGGTGTTGACTGGATGTTCTTTATGGGTGAGTGGTTCTCTCATGAAGGGGCACTTGTTAGTATTTTACCTGACAGATCACACACAATGCCTTGCCTGGGATTTGGGAGAAGAGTTTTATATCCAATCCATAGCAGACAACAGTGACACTAGATTCTTAAGGCTTCATTTCCCTTTATTTGATGCCAGAAAATCATATCTCCTGAAGCTCTGGAGAAGAGCAATAGTCACCCCACTGAGTATTGAGAACACTTCTGGTGGGAAGTCTCCGTAGGCAGTACTGGGAGACACTGATTGTATTTCAAAGTCTGGATTTAGTTTTCTTCTAAGACACAAATCTCTTTAGGGGTCTCTGTGATTCCTTGAGGGCTTGGGCACACAACCTAGAAAGGCCAAAATGCCACATAATCCTGTACTTGCCTCAGAAATGGACTACAGTATGGTCTGCACGATTTTTTGATCTCAGTCTAGAGTTCTGGCCATGGTGTGGTGCTGTCTGACTTGGGACCTCTGGGCCTGCTCCCTTCACTCTAGGAGTCTGCTATCTTGGTTCAACATTATGTACCAAACATTACCTACCAGAACTCACATCCCTCACTGTGGTCCTTCCACAGTGACAAGCCCCTCAGGAACACAGCCCAACCCTCCAGAGCCAGAGACTGACAGCAAAGCTGATTGCAAGATAGGAGGTAACAGACAGACACGGTCACATTTGGAATATCATATAGGAGGAGGTGTCCTCCTTTGGTGGTCATTTCCAAAAGAATTATCCTCTCATTCAATGGTAGCAAGGAGAGGAGAGCCAAGGAGCCTGCTGCAGATACTCAGATCTGGCAAAAGAGGTTATAAAGCGGAGGCCTGTGCTAAAGGGAACGCCAGAACCAAGAATCAAAGGCCAAACAGCCATTGGACACTGACCTTGTGAGTTCTTCTCAAGATGAGCTCAAAGAGTTTCTGCCCGGAGCAGAACCAGCTCGTCCCATCTACGACACTGAGCTGAAGTGCTTCCAGAACAGCACTGCCCATGGTTAGGTCACTGGTTTCTCAAATATTACTTCACACTCCAGTCACCTGGGATTAAGAAGGCAGAAATCTGCTCTCCAACCTCAGAGATTCCAACTCACTAGACTGGGGCTGAGGACTGGGAAAGTACAGTTTTAGCAAGCACTTCAGTAGTGGAGGTGGAGGGATTGTCCGTCAGACTTTGGAAATCATTCCTCACATCATTGTTTTTCAAACTTTGCAAGGCTGAAGAATTAGACATTTCAGGGAAGTATCTTCAAAATAATCTAGTCCGAATTTCTCCTTTGGCGAATGAAGAAACTGAGAGGTCACATAACTGTCTCAAGATCACTCAGCCAGTTATGAGCAGAAAGTTAGGACTAGAAGCAACATATATTGCTATTTCCTTCGCTGAATTTCCTCTTTTGGAAATTGGGCATATTTATGAGCTATACATAAGTGGAAACTATAACACATTTGGATTATAATCTAATGGTATTATAACTATAATATGAGCTAAATTACAATTATAATAATTTTGATAATTTTTATATCCCTTGAAACAACTAGTGAGAATTTCAGGGTTGTTAAAACAAACATTAGAAAAAATGAGTCAGAGAGCAGCGGGACCTACCTTCTCCAAGTCTGTGGTGAAACAGAAGAGAACAGGGACTCTCAGCAGTCTTCCAAATAAGTGCAGTGTCTGGGTTCACCAGATCAGTGCCTACAATAAAGCAAAATAAAGAGGTGCAAAAAACTCTTTTGTGTGTGATTCCTAATGTTCACTAAGAGAACAGCAAGTGTTCTTCCCAAGCTATGCCAAAATCAAACCAGATTTGAAGTATCCTTCTTATGGTTATCATCTTTAAGCCAGTCACCCACTTCACGCTGCATGGCCATTGTGAGGTTAAGCTAAGAAAGTTCTCCTGTGTCCCCAAACGCCAGCTGTGTCTTGACAAGGGCTGTCAGAAGATTAGCTTATAGACTCGACTCTGAATTGTTAGAAGACTCCTCTAATATGAGCCACAAGGCTTCTGAGAACTTGCCACTCACTAGCTGTTTTGATTCTTCTTTTTAGATACAACAGTGAAAAACAGGCCATCATGTCAAATGAGTAGGAAGCCAGAGAAGGCAAGAATAGTGACATCTCTTCATGATTTAGTAGGTTGCAATCATTAATTGGTTGATTAATTGACTCATTCATTTATTCAAGAAGTATTTATGGGCTATATTTCTTTCTTTTTTTTTTTTTTGAGACAGGATCTATGTTGCCCAGGCTGGTTTGGAACTCAAGATCCTTCCACCTCAGCCTCCCAAACAGTTGGGATTATGGCATGTACTACCCAGCCTGGCCAAATGATATATTGTGTGCATGTATCAATGTGTAACAGTGAATTCTACTATTTTGTATACTTATACACCAACAGAAAAAGAAAAAAAATTCCTATAATTAACTAAAAAAAAAAGAAGTATTTATGAAAACCTATGTTCCAGGTAGTTGTTCTACTTAGAAAGATGTTAAGTTTTACCCAAAACGAAGCTGGGAAGGGAGGTAGATAGCATCCCCAGTTCCTCTACTCATTTTGTAGAAAGGTCAAGGTCACTCAATTGGGAATCAGGAGGCCTGGGCCAAATTTTGGGTGACCTTGGACTATGGGTGGATTTCTCAACTTCAATACCATTATGATTTTGGGTCAAAGGATTCTTTGTGGTTAGTGTGGGCATTTCCCTGTGCTTTATGGGCTATTTAGTTGCTTTCTGGCCTTTCTCCACCCATTATGATAATCCAGCATGTCTCTAGGTATTGCCAAATGCCTCTTGGGGCAGAACTATCCCTGGTTGAGAACTGCCTGATTATAGTAATATAGTACTATTTTTGAGCACCTCTTAGGGGCATTGTGCCAGGGTTTTATATGCATTATAACATTCATATTTTTTAAAAAAATATTTTTAGTTGTTGATGGATCTTTATTTTATCCATTTATTTATATGTGGTGCTGAGACTCGAACCCAGTGCCTCACACATGCTAGGCAAGTGCTCTGCCACTGAGCCACAACCCCAGCCCCACATTCACTTTTGACACACTATCTTTTCAAAGCAAGCATTATTATTTGCATTTTATACACAGTAAAACTGAGGTGAGTGACATTAAGGAAACCATCCAATATTATACAACTGGCGCCTATCGGAGAACGGAACCCAGGATTATTTGATTTCAGAGCTCATGTTCATTGTTGCCAACCTTTTCCTTTCACTATGAAGTATTTCAAACATTAGAAAATCACAGAGCATAATTTAACAAACACCAAAGCACTTAGCACCCCAAATGCAAGGATACTAATATTCTTGTCCAATTTGCTTTACATTTATTTTGGATCCAATAAAATGTTGTAAATACAGGAAAATCTCCTTTTCATACTTTTTTTCTTTTTTTGTACTAGAGATTGGATTCAAGGGCGTTCAACCACTGAGCCACATTCCCAGCCCTATTTTGTATTTTATTTAGAGACAGGGTCTCACTGAATTGCTTAGCACCTCGCTGTTACTGAGGCTGGCTTTGAACCTGCAAACCTCTAGTCTCAGCCTCCTGAGCTGCTGGGATTATAGGTGTGCGTCACTGTGCCTGGCTTTCATACTTTCTTGATCTTATCCCTCACACTTTCTTCCCCCAAATCACCATTCTACTGAAGCTGATACCATGTCCTCTCAGGGAAAGATGCCAGACATTTCTTACATGTATATAAATTTGCTCATGAACAATAGATAACACTCCAAAGTGTACATAAAGGCACATATTCTTTTTGCAATTTACCTTCTCTACTTACCATGAAGTTTTTGAGTTTTTTCTACATTGGAACTATAGTTCTGATCCTTCTATTGCTATATTATGACAAATTGACCACAGTGCATTTGACCATTCTTTTGTTGGACATAGAGGTTGTCATCCATTTTTCACTATTGCAAAAGGAACTTTTGGGAACATGGTTCTGTGTGCATGTGAACATTTCTCCAGGAAATACAGCTAGATGTGGGATTCCTGGTTTCAGGACATGCACATCCTCTACTTTATTAGATATTGCCAAATTGCTCTCCAAAACGATTGTACAAAATTGCACTTCCTCCAACACACTATGAGACTGCTCATTTCTTCATATCCCTGCCAATGCTTGGTATTTTCAAACTTTATAATGTTTGCCAGTCTGATTGGGTGAAATAGCATATAATTATTGTTTCAAAAGCCTATGTTCTTAACCACTACTCTTACTGTCTACACTTCTTGAAGCTTCATTTATGTAAAATGGAGAAAATACCTTTTTCTATTTCTTGGAGTAGTAATAAATTCTCTGGGTGTAATGTGTGAATGCATTTTGTAAATATGAAGTGCCACTTTTGTACATTGCTGGTGGTGGGAGAGGAAATGTGTACAGTTTCTATAGCAAGCAATTTGATGAAATCTATCGAAATTTCAAATATGCATGTTTTCTTTGAACTTAAAAATAATTTCAAAATTATAGAAAATTTGCAAAAACAGTGAAAAGAATTCTCATACACCCTGATTGTCTAAGTGTTATTTTATACATTTGCATTATAATTCTCAATCTTTCTCCTTCACCTCTCCCATTTCTCTTTCTATATATTTATATCTATATACAGGTATATGTATATGTGCACACATTATTTTTCTGAGGACTTTTCCTCTGAATATTTTCTAAAAGCAAACACATTCTGTTTCATAACCATAGAGAAGTTGCCCACACCAGTACATTAACATGAGTATAATATTATCACCTACAAATCTTTTTTTAGGGGGGGTACCAGGGATTAAACTCAGGGGCACTGGACCACTGAGCCACATCCCCAGCCCTATTTTGTATTTTATTTAGAGACAGGGTCTCACTGAGTTGCTTAGTGCCTCACTTTTGCTGGGGCTGGCTTTGAACTCATGATCCTCCTGCCTCAGCCTCCCAAGCTGCTGGGATTACAGGCGTGCACCACCACACTGGGCTCACATACATATCTTATTCAAATTTTATCCACTGTCCTGTTAATGTATTTCATAGTAAAACATTTTTCCTTTTTCCAGGATCCAATCCAATAATTCATTACATTTAGTTGTCATGTCTCTAGTCTCTTTTATTATGAAATAATTTTTTAGTGT
>CM053414.1:13569840-13698269 GCA_028644305.1 Xerus rutilus
AAGGGGTCTTAGAGCTTTCGCTCTCACTCTGTATGGAAGCTACTGCCCTGTGAAGAAGCTTGGGCTAGCCTCTGGGAAGAGGTGAGAACACGTGGAACTGAGCTGAGAAGCTCCAGTGGAGGCCATCCTAGATAAACCAGTCAACTGCCAGACACATGTGTGAGGTCCTGTAGATCACCCTGTCTCAGTGAAGCCACCAGCAGGTCACAGAAATAGCCTGACTTGGTCCCAACAGGATCTTCCTGCCCTAGCTGTCTGTCCATCCCAGCCAACCTACAGAAGAATGAGCTAAATAATAAAAGCTTTCTATAAATCACAAATTTCAGAGTTGTTTGTTACACAGCAAATGCTAGCTGATAACAAACCCAATGATACCTTTCTTCAATGACACCACATTTATAAATCATACCTAGAAAGTCTTGAGTGGCCAATTTTCCACCTAGATGGACTTTCTCTCCCCACCTGTGAGTAGCATGATCCTGCTGCCTCTGCCCAGGACACTACCCAGGGAGAGAAAAATTTGTGTCCTTCAGAGTCCCAGACTGTCATTCTTCTGCAGCTACCGCAAGAGAGATGGGTGCAGGGCCCTGGTGGCAGGAGCCCTTTTGTCTCACCTCTTTCTCCCAGACTCTAGACCCCTGCTATGGGACACACAGATCATACTATCAAGAAATTATTCCTGAAGGATCAAGAAGGCAGGTGCTTCCCTGGAAGTAATGGGAAAGTGTTTTGAGGTTCGTGTCCTATAAGATGAGGCCAGGGATTGGGTTACAGAGCTGCTGTCCTCCTCCTCGCCCTCATTTCCCCTTGTACTCTAATAGCTCCTCTCCCCCATGTCTTGGTTCCCACTAAATTCCATGCCTATCTCTTCCACTCATTCCTCTTTCCTTTAAATCTGGGGATATGCTCATTTTTCTCTTTTCTCTTTTCCTCCTAGCTGTCCTCACATAGATGATTCCAGACATGCCAGGCCCCTATCAAAAGTCCCTGGATTCTCTCAATCAGAATTTTAGGATATCTTGGCACCTCCTTTTACTAGGAGGTCATGGACCCATGGGCAAAGGAACAGTCTGACTTCAGAGACATGGGTAGAATCTGCTGGGGTCCAGAAAGCTGCAGACTGACAGTCAGGGGAAGAGGTGCTGATGTGAGGAGGTGTTAGGGATTGGATATGAGGTGTCACTCCAAAGCTCCTGTTAACACAGGATTGCTCAGGGGAGGAGCGATTACAGTATGAGTCCCTCCTAGTTTGAGTGCATTGACTTGGTGGTACCTGTAGGCAGGTGGGGCCAGACTGGAGGAGGTGGGTCACCAGGGCTGTGCCCTGGAAGGGTACATCTTCCTTGTGGCCCCTGCATCTCCCTCTGCTTCCTGAGCCTGCCATGAGCTGAGCAGCTTCCTGTGGGCCCTTCCTATGATGTGCGGCTTCACCTGGGCCCAGAGCCATGGAGTCAGCCATCTACAGACTGAGACCTCTGAAACTGGGAGTCCCCAGTCAACTTCTCCTCTGATAAGCTGTTCTTGTCAGGTATTTTGGTTGCAGCGATGAAAAAGATAGCTAAAACAGGAGGTGAGCAGGGTCAGTTCCAGTGCTGCATCCTTCTCCCCAGGTCTACTCGCCTCGCAGCTCCACTTGTTGTTGGACATGGTTTTCAGAACTCCCCTATCCCTGGACCCTGAAATGTTTTGTGTGAACATCAAGCTGCCTCACAGACTCTTGGCATAAGCTGAGGGGCTCTGACCGTGTGCTTTGGAGGAAAGCTGTTTCAATCACCTTCGTGAGCCCATGGGGTATTTGGTACTTTTGAGAGGTATTTTAGGGAGGGATGGGGAAATTTGTGTCCTCACCTGGAAACTCTGGCCTCTGACCTCATCAGCCCCTGTGGAATTTCCCTGGTCACTCTTCTGTCCCAAATGGATATCATCCACTTAGAAGATTCTGACCATTTGCATAACAATAGCTGCAGTGATCTATGCTAGCCTTGTGACTGGCCATGGAGGAAGGTGGTTTAGGGTTCTATTCAGGAGGGGCGCTATGGTTTGTTGGCCAAAGCACAAAGGGTCCTGGAGAGGAAAGCAAGAGTTCCCAGGCCACTAATGAAAATGGGAACAGCTGCTGGGCGTGGGTGTCAGAGGAGCCACTTCATCTTTCAGCAGGAATTTGCCAAACCTGACCACTTTCTAAGAGAGGCTAGGGGAGACAAGGCAATCCAGCAGTCAATTCTGAAAACAAACCACCTACTTGACCGCAACAGGACTGATGTTTTTCAAGGGAAAGATCTAGCTGCTCTACCATTTATCAAACTGTGGCAGGGCCCTGATTATAGATGCAAATGTAACCTTTAGGCCGCAGAGGCAAAGAAAGTGCTCCCTGCCCACACCCAGTAGGTGGTTCAGGCTGAGCTCTTTTCTGAGTCCCAGTGCTTTTATAAACCCATTGTGACAAATTTTGCATTATTTGTTTTAGGGGGGAGTTTAGAACTGTCACAATGTTAAAGAATGGCTATACATTATACTACAGGCAAGATAACACACAAGATAACAGATCCAAGAAAGAAGCATCTTGAGAGGTACAGTCACCCAGAATTCTCACAATCTCCTGTGAAGGAGTGATGTGTGTCAACATTCCCATTTCACAGATACAAAGACAGACTCCAAGCGCTTAAGGAGCTTGGCCATGATTATGGGGATGTTGAGAGGTAGATAGGAGATTTGAACTGAGGCATCTGACTCCAGTTCTGGTATAATACTTCCAGGGCACCCCTGTGGTCAAGTACATGGAAAAGAAAAAGCAAAAACATGACTTGTTTATAAGTCTGGGGGAGTTATATCTATGGTAGAAGTTGAGTGGGGATAGGGGGAGGAAAGAAGAAAGAAAAGGAGGTTCTCATCCATCTTTCTACTCCATGGAGTGAATGCTGTATTTAATTGCCATTTTCCCTTTGGCTCTTGTGAAATATCCATTCCCTTTGTGGCTCCATCTTGGGTCCAGGACACAGGGTTCTTGGTGGAGGGGTCTTGTATAAACAGGGAATAGATGGCTTCCTCATGACCACCCCTAATACCACCAGGCAGCTAGGTTTCCGTGGTGTGACTAGGTTTGGAGAAATGGAATTTGGGCAGACAGAGCCGTTGCTGGTGCTGACTAACTGGGCTCCGATCTGTATTATTTGGTATTCCAGCCACAGGATGGAACATTCACTAAATCATGGGGCACTTTTATCCATCAGGAGGTGGGCTCTTTGTTACAGGAGGTCTTTTTTCCTCTGAGCCCTGACTATCTACCATGAAAGCTCTGCCTCCTGCAACCCTCTGCTGCCAAAGACCCCTTCAATGTGCTTGGTCTGGGGTACCTTGAGGAGCAGGTAGGTTAGACTCCTGGGGGCAAACTGTTTACCTCAGAGGGTCCTGAGAGACTCGGCATCACTGCCTCCGTGCATCCCTACAGCAATAAGCAAACCTCCAGTAAGTGAACGTTCCTCTTATTTTTCCCCCAGTTTCATTTTTAACTAAAGGAGAAGTAATTAAAAAAATCACAAGGAAAGGTATTTAGTTTTTCAGTTTCTCAGGTCACCTCATGACCAGTGTGTGTCTGTTAGAAAAAGTGGACTGTGATATTAATGCTATTACTGACCCCACTGGAGGTCAGTGGTCTGATGTACTAGACATCTCCATCTCCATTTGTCTCTATTGATGGTTGGGAAGTCAAGAAGAAACAATAAGAAGTGCATAGATCCTTTTCATTCCATAACAATGGAATGAGTGGAAGCCTACTATTTTTTCCTAGACTTGGATTTGTCAAGAAGTGGGGTGGTCTGAGTTGCTTTTGGCCTACATTGGCTTTGCTGGAGTAGGGGCATCCCTTTTGGAGGAGGGAACTCTGGACTACAGAGCTCTGGGGGAGAAGCTTAAGGATGTGGCGTCTTATTTCCCTATCCCACTCTACAATAGTATAAAGAACAGTGCCGAATGCAAGTACCCCACGGACTGCAGAGGAAGCAGAGGGGGTGCGGTTGTCAGCTACCCAGCTAGAAGCACTTCCCATCTGACCCACCAGAGACTGACAGTTCGACAGACTGGTTCTCAGCCGCGGGTGCAGCGCAAGCACAGGGCATGGCTCTGAATGGCTCTGGTATCTATTTTGTGGAGCCTTGTGCCCACATACTGGGACTGCTTGTTTTCATCCAATAGCAATTAGCACCGTGGTAAATGCCTTGTACTCGGTGCTAATTCAAAAGAATAAGCATGTCGCACTCTGCCAAGAATTACAGCTAATCACGGAGGGCTCCAGGCCACACCTGCCCTTTCATCAGGCTTTTGTTTTAAAATGAGGGGTTGGGACAACCCGAAACACTGCATTCTCCCCTTGCTTAGGGATAACCATGGAGACCCAGGGGAGGCCTGGCCGGGGGCCTGGTTGCTCTCACTGAAGGCAAGTTTCCTGCCAAGGGGGATAGCAAGCAGCAGGCAGCCCAAGCTGCCACTCAGTGGGGCACCTGCGAACTGGGTGGGCGCAGGAACTTGCCTCAGATGTCCAGAGGCTCAGCTTATTGCAGTGCCCACCACTGGAGACCAGAAGCTATGCGGACATAGGAATGGGCATAAAGACCTGGGCTGACCCCATTTTTGGGTTGCAAATTCTTTGGTTATTGTCTCCTTTTAGCCTGGCACCTCTTTGTATTCTAGGAAAGCACCCTTTGTCTTAATTTGGTATTTATCATTTAGGTACTTTAGATTTTATTACTATTGTTTTTAATTTAAGTCTGGCTGATTAAGGTATCATTTACATTCAGGAAAACTCCCCCTTTTAAAAGTGTGTGGTTGAATGAGTTTTGACAAATGTAAACGGTCATGTCGCCACTGCCGTAATCTAGGTCCAGAGTAGCTCTACTGTCTGAAAACTCCTTCATGCCCTTTTCTTGTACATGCCCCCTTTCACTCTCCCAGCCCAGGTGACAACAGATCTGATTTCTGTCCCTATAATTCTACTTTTCCCAGAATGCCATGCAAGTGGAATCTGTAAGTACTTTTTGTTGATGTGAGCGCCTCTTTCACTTAAAGAGATCTATCCACGGTGTCCCAAGTACCAGCAGTTGGTCCCTTTTAATTGCTAAGTGGTATTCCTTGGGAAAGATGTGCCAGTTTATTTCCCAGCAGATGGACATCTGAGTTGTTTCCACCTTGAGCTATTAGGAACAATGCTGTTCTGAGCATTCCTGGGCAGATCTCTCGTGAGCATATAATTTTAGTTCTCTTGCATGGATTCCTAGCAGTGGAATTGCTTGGTCCTTGGGCATGTGTGAAGCTCTATGAGAAACTGGCCAAATAACTTTCCAAAGTGGATGCACCATTTTACATTGCCATCAGCACAGCCAAGGCACAGTGGCTCCACTTCCTTAAAACGTTTAGTTATTCTAAGTATCTAAAAGCATCTCACGGTTTTAGTTTGCATTTTCCTAATGATGAATGATGTAGAGATTCTTTTTGTGTTATAATTAATTTTTTAGAAATCACTTTGAACCCATGTGGTCCAGGTTCTCGTTGAAGAGTGTTTTCTTTTCCTAGAGATTTGTCAAATCCTGCCTACATGCCTGGAAGTGTGGAGCCCAGGAAAGGCAAAGCAGCAGCCATCAGGGAGGTGCCTAGAGAAGCACAATTGCTTTTGGCGAAATTTTCCCCACGTGGAGTTCATCTCAGGGCAGGCACTGAGTTTTGCAGCCCTCATAGTTCAGGGTGAAACCCATAGCAGGTCCTTCAATAGCTGTTGGATGATTCAGAGAGGCAAGGTGGAGGCTTGCGCTTCCAGAGCACCTGGCTCAAGAGTGTGTATGAGTGGTGGAAGATGTTAAAACCTGAGGGCTGATCCATCACTTAGAAACAACTTCTGCCCAGTGGAGGGGATTCATGCTGTATTAGTGATCCCTATCAGACTGCTCTTGGGAACCAGGTGGAGAGTTCATAAAATGCGCATGCACAGGACCAGAGGAGGGTTTACCTTGAAACTCATGAGACTCAAGCTTCAGGGTCTCATTTGCATGGTGCTCTTTGAGGGCTGGGAGATATTGGGAGTCATAGAGTATTCTAGATGGAGAGGGGAGGAAGTCAGGTTGCAATCATGACACTACAGGAGATCTCAGAAGCTAGAGGCCTGGGTTTTGGTAACCTGTATGGTTTCTTTCTTCATTTAAAAAATACTAAGCATAGGATTTTTTTTTCTTTTCTTGTTGTTGGCGATTTTGTTTTGTTATGTTTTTCATTAAGAAATTCTCCCCAAACCTGGACCTGCTCCTGCTGGCCTTAACCCCAGAGGTTCTGATTTAATTTGTTTGGAGTGTGGCCCTAGCCCAAGCATTTTGTAAAGCTTGGCACCGAGTGGAATGTGCCCTAGGGTTGGGCCATGGTGATAGAGTGTCCACTAATGATCACATGTTGTCTTGAAGCCATGGATCTGGCCACCTATGGGTCCTTGTTTTAAGCATCAATCCTTCAAATGGACCCTTTTTGCTACCCTCCAAGCCACTCTTGTCACTTTCAGGCCCTCCCTGTTTCAAGGCATCCCTCAGGCTTCACTGGACCCTGTGCCCTAGGACTCCTCTGCCACCCTAGGGAGGTCATACCCTGCTCAGTCCCCTCAGTAGTCTCTCTGGGCTTTCCAGCTCACACCCAGACCACATGCTCACAGGGGCAGCAGGGTCAGGGAGCAAGAGCTCAGGGCAGATGTCTAAGTTCACACCGCAGCCTGACTTTTGAGAACTAGATCAGAATCTCACCTCCACCATCAACCAGCTTTGTGATCTCAGCAAAGATCACACTTGGCTTCCCTGGGCCTCAGTTTCTTTGTCTGTAAAATGGAAAGAACAACAGGAAGCACCAAGTTTCTTTCAAAAGGAGAGGGAATGAGATGACTGAAAGATACCTGATAAGCATCTGATCAAGGATGGAGTCCCATCCTGGCTGGTTTAGACCTCATACTGGCCATTTCCTCATCTCCTGCTTCTCTTCTCAGATGCTGAGTTCTTAAAGGGAAAAAATAAGGTTTTGCACTTCCCCTTAGTCTCCACAGAGGTGGTTCTCAGACAGAAACAATATCCTCATCCACAAAAATAATAACTGCCACCATTTATTGAATGTCTGTTTTACAGACAAGCAACCTGTACCTGGAGAAGATGAGCAATGAGCCAAAGTCACACAGCCTGTGGGACAACATTCAGCCATGATGATAGTTTTGCCAATCTAAGGCAAAAATGGAGAAAAAAATAAAACAAAAAGGGAAAGCTCATCATATTTATTTATTTAAGGACTGGTTTTTAATCTAACATTATAGCCTCTCTATTTGGAGAGGGGTAGTATTCAATGCCCTTTCATTAAAGCATGGTAGTGAAAGTAGTCTGCCGTAAGTATTTTACAATATTTTATACTGCAAAATAAAATATTGTGTATCCTGTATTTGCTTGTCCTATTTTTTTTTTAATGAAATGTTAATGGTCTTTGAAGCAAAACAGTTTGAGGCCTGTTATTCCAAAAAACAGCTGTGTATAAAATAATGCTCAATCTGTGCTTGTTAAATCAATAAATATGACACTTGATATCATGTCCTGATGCAAACATGTTGCCAATGGAAGTAAGAAAAGTCCTTAGCTTCTAATTTATCTTTTTCCACCAATATTATTGAGCATCTAATTTGTGCTCAGCACTGAGCTGGGGTCTAAGGACACAAAACAAAAACACAATCATTGTCTTTGATGAGCTGAAAGTCATTCCCAGTAGTTACTTTAGGAGAAGTGAAAAGAAACAGGTTTACTAGAAACATCAATTGGTATATCAATAGAAATATCATTATTACTAGTATGTTACCCACACATTCCATCAACATCAGCATTTGTTACAGGGGTCTCTTGACCCCTGGGGGAAAAGTGCCACTAGACAGGGCACAATTTCTTTGCTCTGTATCACTCCATCATCTCTAAACCTATATGAGTGAATAGGTTAAATGGATAAGTGTTAGAACCCTCACTTGGTAATATTCCTGGGGTTCCCCTCTGTAAAAGGATGCACAGCAAGGAAAAAATAAAGCATAGATATAAGGGCCATGGACTAGTTGAAAAATTTATAAAAATATGAAGAATAAGAATGGTCCACAAATCTTCTATCTAAATCACCCTTGGGGGATATGAAAATTAAAAAAAATTATCATGTGGTTAGCAAATTCAGCTTCAAAATAGGCAACCATAAGGGGGCTGGGGTTGTGGCTCAGTTGGCAGAGTGCTTGTCTTGCAGGTGTGAGGCACTGGGTTCGATCCTCAGCACCACATAAAAATAAGTAAATAAAATAAAGGTATCCATCTACAACTAAAAAGATTATAAAAATAAATAGAAAACCATAAGATGAAAATAAATTCTCAGAAGGTCATCTCCACAGTATCTGGTCAGAAAACTTTTCCATGCATATTCCATCAAAATTTGCATATAAAATACACTTAATTCAATACACATTGTCCATCCACATCTCTCTCTCTTCCTCTCTCTATTGTTACTCAAAATATTCATACTAAAGCACACTTATCTGCACTTGGTATTTTTCACTCTAGAATATAAATGGTGCATGCTTCTGTACCTGTTTGTTCAGATTTGTCCCCGTCTATTTAAAGGCTATGTAGTATTCCACCTTAGGATACACTATTCTTTTAAATCCAGTCCTTTCTTTGACGTATATTTAACTTTTTCATCTATTTAAAAATAATGCAGCTGGGCGCAGTGGCACATATCTGTAATCCCTGCACTTTGGGAGGCTGAGACAGGAGGACTGCAAGTTTAAAGCCAGCCTCAGTGACGGTGAGGCGCTAAGCAACTCAATGAGATCCTGTCTCTAAATAAAACACACAAAAAAATAGGGCTGGGGATGTGGCTCAGTGGTCGAGTGCCCCTGAGTTCAATCTCCAGTACCACAAAACAAAACAAAACACACACACAAAACAAACAAACAAATAATGCTTAAATAAGTATGTCTGTGTTTGTGTATGCATATCTACAAAATCCTATAGGTGGAATACTGGATACAAAATATGTACATTTAAATTTTTTATAGTTATTACCAATTGTCCTCTAAAAATTGCATTCTTTGTATTCTTACAAAGCATGATGGTATAATCCCTTGGCAGGAATTTATATTCTCAAACTTTTGCAGTTTTGCCAATAGATGTTGACTTTTGACATCAGACTGATATTTCACATTTCTTCTTTTCAGATTGGGTTGTTTAGTGTTACTGGTTTGTATACAGCCAAATTTACTGAATTTCTCTTCTGCAGCTTCTGGTCTTTCTGTTTGTTTTATAAAGTGTGTCCCCTTCAGGATGCTAAGTTCACCTGCATTCTCTCCTATAACTTTTATGCTTTTGTTCCTTTATAGTCTTGGATCCATCTGGAATTTATTTGGGTTTACTGATGCCACTTGATTTTCTTTCCAGATGTTTAGCCAGGTGTTTTATACTATTCATTAAGTAATCCATCTCTTCTTTGCTAACTTGATCTTTGTTTAATGTTTAGGTTTATTTCTGGATTCTATTTTGATTCTATTTCTTTAACAGTACTAAATTGCTTTAATTATTGTTGCTTCTTAATTTGTTTTGATAAGCTGATAGGGACAATGCTCTATAACTCTTCCCACCCCCTCCCTGAAATTTCCTAGAGATTATTTATTAATGACACAATAATTCCCAGTATCATTTTTTAAATTTTCTTTACCAAAAGAAAATGACTCTAATGGAATGCTGTAAGTATGGTATTTGTTGTATATATTTGTTTGATACGCTTTATTGGTTTAAGAACTTCCTAATGCCTAGGATGCTAAGAATTTTAATACTGAACAAGAATTTATTTAACTGAATCAATTTTCTCTATATAATACAGTGTGTTCATCTGTTAATATGATAGATCATATTACCCATCTTCTGAGTTTAAATCATTTTTTGCATTCCTGAAATTAACTCGTCTTCATTAATACACATTTCTATATTTCATCTACTGTTGATTTCGATTTGCTAGTTTTGCTTGTTCACTTAGAACTCTTGCAACTGGATTCATAAATGAGGTTGGTTCCTCACTGTATTTTCTCATTTTGTTCTTGCCACATTTGGGGATCATATTAGCCTCACAAGATGAAATGGGCAATATTTTTCTTTCTGTATACTCTGAAATAGATTGTTAAGGGACTTTTCAGTTCCTTATATTTTAGTAAAAATTTGTAAACCTTTCTAAACTTACTATCTTTTGTGATGGGAGATTTGATTACATATTCAAGTTTAAACTGTTAATATTTTCATTTCTTCTGGAGAACAATGTACGTCACATTTTTCTAGATTTTCTATGAATTTCTTCTACATATTACATTTGTTGGCATAAAATTATGACTACTAAAATTTCAAATTTTTCTGTACTTAATCCTTTATTCATCTCTAATCTTTATTTTCTTAAATTGTTCCTTCCTTCCTTCCTTCCTTTCCTTTTCTTCCTCTTCTTCATTTATTTTGTTATCAATTTTTCTATATAAAGATTTTTATATTTTGCTAGTTTTTCAAACAACCAATTTTTGATCATGTTGATCACCACTGGTTTTGAACTATAGATTGTAGAACTATTATTTTAGCCATGAACCTTATTTTTTAAAAACATATATATTAACTGTAGATTTTTATAACAAAAACTAAAAGATATATATTATTTCTAACATAGTCCTGAGCATTGTAGAATACTTTATCCTTTGAAATCTTTCTTCTCCAGCCTGACATTGCTGCCTACCATTTTAATTTTAAAACACAAAATTGTCTTAAAAGTAAGCAGTCAATTAAATTTATTGACATTTTACTTTATCTTTTTTTCTTACTGCTTTTTGAATCCTCTCTGGGTTCTTTTAAAAGTTTTCTTAAAACTCTGAGGATGTTAAAACACCCAATCTGTACTTACTATAAAGAATTTTAGGGGCTGGGATTGTAGCTCAGTGGTAGAGCGCTTGCCTCGCATGCACAGGCACTGGGTTCGATCCTCAGCACCACATAAAAATAAATAAAATAAAGCTATGTGTCCATCTAGAATTAAAAAAAATTTTAAAAAAACAACTTTAGTTTCCTCTCAGTCTTTTTTTTTTTTAATATATTTTTTTGTAGTTGTAGATGGACACAATGTCTTTATTTCTTTTTATGTGGTGCTGAGGATCGAACCCAAGGCCTCACACATGCGAGGTAAGCGCTCTACCACTGAGCTACAATCCCAGCCCCATCCTCTCAGTCTTAAAATGTAGTTTGGCTATGAAAGTGTATGTTGACAGTTAATTTTTTCTAAGTGCTCTGTTCACCTGTCTCCAGCAACTATTGCTGCTGAGAAGTTTCAAGTTAATCTAATTTTTCTTTCTTTTAAAAATAACCTTTCTGTCTACTAGCTTTAAATTTTTGGTGGTTTCTTTATTATGTGTCTGTTGTGGAATTATTCTTGTTTAGCTTCCTTTATAGAGAGTATTCATATAAGACATTAAAAATTTAATTATATAAAATTTACCATTTTTTATTCTTTTTCTGAACCTATGAAGCATATGTGGTGTCTCTAAATCCATTTCTAGAGATCATTACTGTGTATGCATGGAAGGGTATGTATGTATCAAGTTCAGAGGTCATTTTGAGAATAACTTTAAAGTTTTTTGTTTTTCAAGATTTGTAACTTTTTTCATACTCAAAATTGTTTTTTTGCTTTATCTGTATCTATTTCCAGATAATAGTTTGACTTCAGCTTTAGAAAGTATTTATTCTTGCTTAGTTTTAATAAATGTAACTCCTGATTTTTGAACATCTTAAACACACTAACTCAAATTCCTTGTCAGACTCAGAATATTAACTTCATCTATAGGATATCCACATTCTAATTGTAGATTTTGTTTCCTTAGCAATGAAATTTACAATTTATTGACTTTAGATTTCTTCATGTGGTTTGGAATTCTAGCTGAGAGGATCATTTTAAATGTAAGGTGTTTGGTATTTTTTTTTTTTAATATTTTTTTAGTTGTAGATGGACACAATATCTTTATTTTATTTATTTTTATGTGGTGCTGAGGATTGAACCCAGTGCCTCACGCATGTGAGGCAAGCGCTCTACCACTGAGCCACAATCCCAGTCCCAGGTGTTTGGTTTTTCTCGCTGTCTTTAGGGTTGTCATTACCTGTCTCTGGATAGAGTCTGCCAGGTCCATGGTTTCAGCCCCAGTCCATTACTTATCTGTTCCACAGGCATATTTATCATGCTTCCAAGTCCAGCTCATATTAAACTGCCTCTTCTGATAGCTTATTATATATTGGAGCAGAAGGGGGTGAGTGGATGTGTGAATTTACCAGGCCCTGGCATCTTGGTAGGAATCCGTATTTATGTCTCAAAGCTTCAGGTGACAACGGTTGGCGGGCCCTCAGAAGCAAGTTCACGTGGCCACTGCTCAAGTTCACATGGCCACCACTCACTGGGGAATTTGTGTAAGTTTGTTTCTGCAACTTGAAACTCCAATTTGTTAAACTCCCCATTCATGAGCAAAACTTTCCTTCTCAGCTTTTGCCCAGCACGATAGTGAGACTTTTGGAGCCTTTAATCTATAGACAACATTTGCTCCACATCTGACTCTGAAGTTAGTGACAATAGTGAGGGTGAGGACAACACAAAGATGATGTTGGGGCTTCTTACATGATGAAGCTTCCAGGCCATTTTTTTAGCTTTTTTTTTTTTTTTTACATAAAAGATTGTGTAATATACATTCTGTAATCCAGTTGTTTGTGCTGTTTGATTTAGGAAGCCAGACATTGGAGAGGTAATTGATTTTCCATATTGCATTTCTTACAGTATTATTACTTACATGGTGGAGGTTTGCCTAATATGGAAATCAATAAAGTGCAAGGAGATTATACCTTCCGCGTTTCTTTGGTTCTTTTTTTTATTGCACATTTTATCCTTTTTTCTTGGCATATATTTAAGGTGCGTAACATGAGGTTTTGATACACTTGTTAAGAGTAAAATGGTTTCTTTGGTTCCCAAATGTGAAGTCATCTTAACATCTCTGCTGCGGTCATTCCCATAGTTTTTCAAAAGTAGAAAGCCCTTTCATATGCTCACAGGGGAATCACTTAAAGGCAAGGATCAAATTTTCCATGAATGTAGGAAATCTTTGGTCACTTGAGGGGAAAGGATGTTTTGGGGATGGCTCAAATGCTCCATCAGAGGGAATTAATCAAGGTGACTCAGAAGCCCAGAAGTCCTTGGGATCATCCTCTGCCATTTTCTCTCCTACCTTCTAAAGTTTAGGAACAATTTCTGTTGATTATAACAGGTCAAAAATGTACTCATGAGCTTCTCAATGGAGAGATTCTACAGAAACTGAGAAATCAGGTACATCACACAGTGTGGTTTTGGTATTCTGAATTGCTTTTGTTAAACACATTGCTAAGTTCCCTCAGATGAATGCTTATGCCTCACACCTTTTAGATTTTTCTCAAAAGGACTTGCTAAGGTCTTGACAAACACTTGCTAAGTTGATTTATAAAATGCGGTTGGCACAATCTCAGCATTTTAATCGTGACAAATTTCAAGGCTGACAAACTGCATGTTGATGTCCTTGTTTTCTATCTAATGAAAATATTTAATTTTCAGAATGAACTGAAAGTCACCCCAGCTTTACTTAATACCAACCTTGCCCAGGATGACAAATCATTCTCAAGGGCAGCACTGTGACTCTGGAGTCCCACAGCAAGGCCAGTTGCTCTGGCTTTTAGCTCCTATTTGTTTTTCTTACTGGGGACAGGAAATTTTTATTAAAATCCAAAAGTACCAAAGTGTTTTCCTTAGGGTCCGCTCTTTATAGAGGTGAATAACTCCCCAAATTATAGAATGAATTAAATTTTTATGACTTTGTAGTGACAGCATTTCTGTCTATAAGTCACCAACACACCTAAAAAAGCTGGGTGAGCCGTCACAGATAATTTTCTGATTCACTCTTTTCAAATTCATCTGCCTTAGTTACCATGGAAAGAGAGATGTATTTTTCGATTTTTGTGTTGAAAAGGAGATATTCTTGGGCATCTTAATCTTTTTTTTTTTTTTCAGTACCAGAGATTAAACTCAGGGTACTTGACCCCTAAGCCACATCTCCAGCCTTATTTTGTGTTTTATGTAGAGACAGGGTCTCACTGAGTTGCTTAGTGCCTTGCTGTTGCCAAGGCTGGCTTTGAACTCACGATTCTCCTGTCTCAGCCTCCCAAAGTGCAAGGATTACAGGCGTGCGCCACAGCGCCCAGCGGGCACTTTAATTTTTTTTGTTAATTTGGTGAATGATCATTTGAACCCAAGGAAGAAGTTTCTCAATCTGAATAATTATAAAAATGTGAACCTTTATATTCTTCTCAGTTAAAATGAAGTTTTTGTTGGTGGTGGTTCTGGGAATCTCCCATCAAGCCACTTTATCATTATCATGTTATGATTATAGCCTCAGTCAAAATAGCCAGCCAATCCCAGCTTGCTTATTTTGAGCAGTGTTCATGACAAAGGAGGAGAGTTGTGTTCTGAAGATAACTTCCAGGAATTTCCACCTGTTCTCTTAACCATCTTCCTAAGTGGGAGACAACCTTATACTTCTCAGTTAATACAACTCCCTTACCTTCTCCATTTATGATTTCCAATGGAAATCTTCACAAATTAAGATGCTAGGCATCTTATCTGACAGACTTTTTTTTTCACTTTAGAGTTAATTCATTTTGTATGAATTTTAAGCTAGAAGATTCCAAAGAACCAGCCAATGGTATTGGTTTTTCCCTCCAAGGAGTTTTCAGAAAACTGAGAACCAGATAGTAATCAGTTTTGGTCAACGGACAGCCAAATGATAAATATATCTGCCTTTTGGATTTTCTCAATGATGGTAGGATTCCTGTACTTAGAAGCTTGGCAGGCAATTGCAAACTGTCTCTCAAGAAGAACAGGTTCCAGACATGAAGACAGAGAGCTGTAGCCTAAAGGAAGTTGGGTGAAATACTAACCCTGTTCCTTTAAGAATTGAGTTCTGCACCTGAGCCAAGGTGCAACCATCAGTGTCACAAGTCAGAAACCACCATAAATTAAAAAGTATCATAAATTAAAAAGTCATCTCCTGATAGCAACTCTGCATATTAGAAAGCCTTGTGGAAAATAGACACAGCCCAATGGAACAGAAGAAGGAACCCATAAGTGAACCCACTCATATGGTCAACTTAATTTCACAAGGGCGCCAAGAATACAAACAGGAAAAGAATTATCTCCTTCATAAATGGTGCTGGGAAAATCAGATATCCATAAGCCAAAGAATAAAATGGCGCCTTTGGGTTATACCTTCTATAACAATCAACCCCAAATGGATGAAAGACTTAAACTTATGATGAAACCATAAAAGTCCTAGATGAAAACATAGGAGAAAAGTTTGGCAATGATTTTTTAAAAATATGCCACACATACATATCCAGCACACAGGCCTAAATAAATAAATAGATAAATAAAATTTAAAAAAAATCCAAAAACATAAACAAGTAGGACTATAACAAAGTAAGAAATTTTACATGGCAAAGGAATAACTAACAAAATGGAAAGGCAACCTGTGTAATGAGAGGAAATATTTGCAAATCATCTATCTGATAAAAGGTAAATATCCAAAACACATAAGAAGCTCATGTAACTGAATAACAAAGAAACTTCAAATAACACAATAAGAAAATAGGCAAACGACCTAAATAGATATGTTTCCAAACAAGACATACAAATGGCCAATGGGCATATGAAAAGATGTTGAGGGCATTGCTAAATTGCTGAGGCTGGCTTGAACATGTGATCCTCCTGCCTCAGCCTCCCAAGCCATTGAATTTACAGGCAGGCACCACCACGCCCAGCTCATTTTTCTAGTTATTGTTTGGAAATTTAAGAAACTTCTCCTTCTGGACTTTTTCCCTATTTGAGTTGCATTTCTTTACCCCAGCACCCCAGCAGCGTCTCCCTGGTCTGTCAGTACGTGTTGCTTCGGAAAAGCCAAAAGGCTGATTTCCATCCTATCTCCTTTCCTTGTGTCTTGCATATTCTGCCTAAAAATATAAACACACTTTCTTTTGCTTTCTAGATTAAATTTGGTAACTGGAATATAGCTTAAGGTTAGTATTTATCTACAGGTTGGCAATTAATTTTTTCTGCAATATTGTTATTTATTTTAGGGAATCCTATTAGTTATTCTATCTTTGAAAACATTTTTATTTGTAGGTTCTTTGCTATCTTCTGTCTGTTGTGTTTCTTTGGACTGTCCTCTACATCAATTACCCTTTCTTTTAATTTCTTTGTCTTTTTTTTCTCTCTGTCCTCACCACTATTAATTTAAGCCTTTTCTTTTTTTAAAAAAAAATTTTTAGTTGCTGATGGATCTTTATTTTATTCATTTATTATTTATTATTTATATGTGGTGCTGAGGATCGAACCCAGTGCCTCACGCATGCTAGGCAAGCGCTCTACCCCTGAGCTACAGCCCCAGCCCCAAGCCTTTTCTTTACATAAAGAGTTTCATGTTAGCTGATCACAGTTTAGCCTTTGCTATTCTGTCTGTGAGCTCTAGCCAAGTGTTGATTAGTCTTCAATCTCTTACTTTAGCTTTGTGGTCTCCTTTGTTTCATTGTTGTTGGTTTTTTTTTTTTTTAATCACTCATATCCTTTAAAAAACACGGTATCGTGTCCTCTGACAGTGTGACGTTGTTACACAGGGTTGTCTTCTTTCCCTTGGCTTATGTTTTCCTCTAGAGTAAGTCCTTCATTTGTTGTTTCCTGTTCAGCTTCACTCATTTGATATCGATTTAATGAGTATTTACCATGCACCAGGAACTATCTTTAACCCTAATGAAAGATCTGTCCGGGGAAACCAAGTTCCTGCCCTTGGAGATCTTACCTCCCAGATGATAGATAGGCAGATAGATAGATAGATAGATAGATAGATAGATAGATAGATAGATAGATAGATAAGATAGTAAAAGGTCAAGCTCTTCTTGTAAAGGGCCAGATAGTGAATCTTTTGGGACTGCAGACCATAGGGTTTCTGTCTCAACTACTCAGTGACTTTACCATTGTCACCCAAAAGTGGCCGTAGATAAGGGCAAATTCCTAAGTGTTTGCTGTGCTCCAATAAAACCTTGCTAGCACCTGGTTTAGGGCAAGTATTTTCAGATGTTATTCCCACTCTCTCTTTGCTTCCGGAGGTCATTCCATGAGAGAAAGGACAGGAGGCTGCTGAGGAGCCTGCAGGAGGGCTGCAGTGAGAAAGACCCATGAGGGGTCCAACAGGAGCCCCTGCCCCTCACTCACAGGTACCTCAAGACCAGGGGAAAGGGGGCCTTTGGATACCTCTGGCCCTGATTCATTTCTGATCATCTGTGTGAAAGGGCTTACAAATTGGAATCCAATGCAGGTTTCTTCCTGCAACTCTCTCGGCCTACTACAGGATGGCTTACCAGTCAATGGAGGCCCAGAGAATGAGAGCACAGGGGGACCCATCAAGAGAACTCTCTACGAGTAAGAGTCCAGAGGCACATAACACCTGCTGACTTAGTATTTCTTCTATGGCCTGCTTTCTTAATGCACAAGGTAAACTTTAAGCATCTATCAGCTTATTTTCCTGGACCACTAAAAGGGCTCGGGAGGCTGAGACAAGAGGATCTTGAGTTCAAAGCCAGCCTCAGCAACTTAGCAAGGCCCTAAGCAACTCAGTGAGACCCTGCCTCTAAATAAAATACAAAATAGGGCTGGGGATGTTGCTCAGTGGTCAGGTGCCCCTGAGTTCAATTCCTGGTACTGGCCCCTCCTCCCTCAAAATTAAAATTCTTATTAAGAAATAGTTTTTATTAATTGCTGAAAAATAAAAATGATTCTGAATCTTTCCTCCTGAAAGAACCAATGTTAACTTTGTGAGGGATATTCTTCCAAATAGTTTTATGTAAATAAAAATCTATCAAATATTAAATGTGTTATTATATAACAAAATATTAAAATGGACTCATATTGAATGTATAGCACATCTGCAGTCATCAATAAGTACACATGATAGGAATAACATGTAACAGAAATGAAATGCTCTTAAATTGGTCTGTTTTGTAGTTGCTTCTTGCATTTAAACCTTTTTCAAGTCTCTAAACATTCTGCAATTGTTGCATAGTATTCCACTGCATGGATATGCCATATTTATTAAAAGAAATCCTATTCTTTCAGTATTATAAACAACACTGAAAGGAATGTCCTTTTCCCTCAATATAGACATATATGCTTTTTTTCTAAGTATGCCCTTTGTATTATAATTCCTTATAAATAGGCTGTTCCTTGTCTGGCCATTCGTTTGATTTTTGGTTGCAACATGAGAACTTCTGGTTCCTTTTGCTGGTTTGGGTTGGGTAGGAGGAGATGGAGGCATCAACCCTGGATTAAGATTAGGATATTGATGCTTTGGGATGCAGTACTCACAGGGAGATGAGACCCACAAAGCTACTTGAAGAGATTAGGGAATTCAGTAGAGGGTAATTGTGACAGCAGAAATCCCGTTGTGACCATTACTACCTACCACCAGGAGAGCTCCATTAGACCATTAAATGCTAAAAATGTGCCTGAAAAAAACCCAAAGGGTGTTGCCAGCTGACAAAGGACACAAAATTCATAGTGTGGGTTGACATTTAGCCCTTAACACACCGTGACAGCCTCAGGCTCCACGGGGTGTGTCAGAACAGGGCATGTGACGGAACGCTCCTCTCCCCGTCTGTGGCTCTGTCTTATGCAATAATATTACAGAAACCTTTGCATGATGACCAGAAAGTGCATATTTTTTGACATATGACGCCTGGGCTGGTCAAGTCCATCAGGGAAATCCACACAGAGACGGGTGGAGCTTTCACATCTTATTCCTATTCGTGTTTCTGTGTAAGCCTCCTGTTATTTCCTTGAGAATCTAGGATGCAGCAGACTCTGGGGAAATAAGTATGGTAAAGTTGGCAGGTAGAAGGGGTTTTTGGCTGTTGTTTTTCAAACATATTAC
Organism: Xerus rutilus; assembly: GCA_028644305.1. NCBI lineage: Eukaryota > Metazoa > Chordata > Mammalia > Rodentia > Sciuridae > Xerus > Xerus rutilus. Next base: position 13,588,931 of record CM053414.1, read on the forward strand.
ACATATTTTTACATTATTAAAAACACATGCACATGCATTTCCCCAGAAGCCTCTTCGGCTGACTTGTGTCAAGCTTAGTGATTTATAAGATTGTTTGCATATATTATATTTTAAAACACATATTGCTTTTGTAAAAATGTGTATTTATTATACATTTTGGAATTCATAATATATGCCGGAAGAGCTGCCTTCGCCTGCCTGGATCTGAGGCTGTGTGTCATGAAAACACATTTCTGGAAGGGACCAATGCTTTAGAAGGAGCCAAAGGGCTGTTCCCTTTGTAGCTCCCCTGGTCGCACTCTTGTTCTCTTTCTCTCTCTCTTTCTCTCTCTCACACAACACACACACACACACACACACACACACACATACACACACATCCCCTTTCTCCCTCCTCCTGTGTATCACACCCATACAAATAGACAATAAATGTAATGGAACAACAGCCCCAGAAGAATGCAACTGTTAGGAATAAGTCTGACTTTTGAAGCTGCACGTGCGCGTGCTCACACAGACACACACAAATCATCAGGCAAAGTAACTTCGTGAAAAACAGTGATTTGGAACGCTATAGATTGGGCTACCACAAACGAGGAAAGGATTCTGTGAACCTCTGCACAGAATGTTCTTCAAATTCTCCAAGCTGTGACCCTGAGTCCAGGAGTTGAATCTGAAATCACACTGTGCTGTCAGTATGGGAGGGGCCCCCACGCCTGAGCTTTGGTGTGGCTGTGCAGGTTGGTGTGCAGGTGTGTACGAGCACTGGGCTCCCACACATCCAGGGAAATAGATGTTCCATCCCACATGAGCCCCATTCCAAGCAGACGTGCTGTTCTTCTCGTCTCCTCCCTCTCAACATGTCCCAGAACATTCGATGGAGCATCTGCGCTGTCAGACATGGACTGCCCAGTGTCCTCATTAAGGCTCTAACCCTACACATCTGCTCTTAAACTTTCAACCTCAGTGGGGAGCCAAGGAGAAGGAAGAGAGATCTGGCTTTTTATCACTGTGGCTGTCACCATCTCCTGCCTGCCACCCCAGGGAGAGTGCAGGGGTAAAGGGCAGCCATGTGGGCTGGGATGGAGAGGCAGGAAGGAGACCATCTTGGGCCAGGTGTGGAGGCGCATCCCTGTGATGCCAGTGACTTGGGAGGCTAAGGCAGGAGAATCACAACTTTGTGGCTAGCCTCAGCAATGTAGCAAGACCCTAAGCAACTTAGCAAGACCCTGTTTCAAAATTTAAAAAAATAAATAAATAAGTAAAAAAGGGCCAGGGATGTGGCTCAGTGATTAAATACCCTTGGGTTCAATCTCTGGTATCAAAAAAGAAAAAAAGGGGGCAGTTCTTGAGTCACATCCAGATAATTTTCCAAATGTGACCAGGGGAGCCCAGGGCTTCTGGTCCTAAACAGAAGCTGGACTCAGTATCCCTCCATGTGATTCTGTTTCTTTATCCTGTCCTGTTAGCATAAAAAGGAAACATGAGCCTAGTTGCTAGTGCACACTGACAAAGCATGGGGGACAAATCTCATGGACCTGCTCCTGCCCTGATAGCTGAAGGTGCTTTTCCTCATCTACGGAAAATGGGAACCAGCTTGGAAAACAAAAAGGGACCGAGTCCACGCTATGTGGCTTGGTCGTATTCAAGCTGCTGGCCAGATGTGCCTACTTAGCTACTCCGCCTGCTGTCTGCGGCAGAGATGGATTTCTTTAGCATTCATGTTATCAAACCCTTGTACTTTGTCACCCACTCACTCAGTTTCCCTTGCAGATGTCTTGGACAGCCTCATCTGAGTCTCTTGTAGCAGCTGCTGCCTCCACTGTACACAAAAGGCAGCGCCAAGAGCCAAGATTATGTCTTCAGTGTATTACGGGCACATGCAGTGCGTATATCTTCAGTAAATAACCGCCCGTTTTCACATGGATTATTTAGAATTTCTGATGAAACTGCAGAAATGTCAGTGTGGGTTGTAAGTCACCAATCAGAGCGCAGCTCCGCGACCCCTCTCTTCTTCAGCCCGACTGCTATTATCTTCAAGGGGGGAAAAATCCTCCTTGTCTCTTGTTATACCTTTTTTATGATCTAGGATGCCGTTAATAACGACTTTGTGTTACATAAAACAGATACATTAATGTCACCAAGTCCCCAAAGTACTGAATCAAGCCGACTCCTTCAAAAAGGAAGCACATAGTGTATGAACCGAAGGCAAGGACTGAACAGGGCTCCTCTCCGAAGATGGAAGAGAGGTGCCTGGTTGCTGGCCAGGTCCTCTTTGAAGTGGAATATTTAAAGGGCCACGTGGCGGGGAGGAAGGGGAGGAAGATACTGGTGTCTGGCTGAACGCTCCTCCAAAGGGGCATGAATCTTGCGTGTGGTTTGAGTTGGTGATTTAAAGCTCCCCAGACTCCATTATACAGGTGTGTTCTCATTCCAGTTCTTTCAGAGTGAAGGGGGAGAAGGAGGCATGTGGTTCCCCCATCAGCAGGTGCTCCATTCTTTTGGTGGGAATGTAAGTGGGTGATTCAAAGCATCATCTTCAGGGGAGCCCTGCTGTTTGTTTTCAAAGCAGAGGAAAACCCACCTAGCTTCACATCCTGTGTGACATGCCCCAGATATGTGTCTCTAATGGGGCAGGAGTGGGGCAGACAAAGCATTTCTCAATGGCCCAGAGGTGTTGCTCTCTAATCAACAGTGAGGTCTCAGGATGGGCAGCTAGGTCCTGTCACCCTGAGTGCTGGCCCCAGGCAGGAGTCACATTCACCCTTTTCTGCATCTTCTCTCAAAGCCAGGGTACCAGCCTCAGTCCTAATGGTTGATGGAGGTGAAAGAGACGACGAGCCACTTACGTTTCATGTTGGGCAGCATCGGAGGACACAAAGACCTTGCTGAATGAATTCAGATGTGGACACTAACCAGACATAAAGGAGGGAGCCTGATGGGGAGGGACTCTGCAGAAAGCCTGGCCAGGCGTCCTGTGTCACATTACCCACGATGCTCTGGCACGCCCCCTCCTGTGGTTCAAGAGTGCTGTGGAAGGTGGTTTCTGAGCATTGATTATAGGATGAAGATAATGAAGTTAAAGCCAGAGGTATTAATTACAGTATAAATAAACACATGCTTGTCCACACAGGGATAGAGTTGGCCCTCCAGATCTGCAGGTTCTGCCTTGGTGAATTCCGCCAATCATGGATCAAAGATATTTGAAATACAAAATACTAATGAAAATTAAAATCCACAATAAAAATAATACAAATTAAAAATACAGCAGAACAAGTATTTCCACAGCATTTACATTGTGTTATGGATTATAAGTATTCTAGAGATAATTTAAAGTATACAGGAGAAGTGCACAGTATACCATTTTCCATAAGAGACTTGAGTATCCACAGCTTTGGAAGTCTCTGGAGGATCCTGGAACCAACCCTCTGCAGATACCAAGGGGTGACACTATGTAACTAAGAGTAAGCTCATTTTTGTAAAGCACGAGGGTTCAACCAGCATTAATTGCATGCCCACCTTATGCCAGGCCCTGTGCTGGGCACAAGGAAATCAAAGATGAGCCCAAACAGACTCTGAGCCTGCCCTCATGGAGATTACAGTTTGGGGAAGCTCCTAACCAAACAATGGAGAGGGTATAAAATCATATTTAGCACTATGAGGACCTGGTAGGAGACTGGAGCTCCTCCAAGCAGTTAAGAAAGGCTTTTCCAAGGAAATGGGGTGATGCTAAGAGAGGGAACATGAGTCAGCAGGAAGCAGTGAAAGAGCACTCCAGGCAGAGGGAAAGGCTTGAGCAAAGGCCCTGCAGTGGTGCCCATGAAGGCCAGAGAAAGACACTGTGGGACTTCACAGCATCTATAAATATTCCAAGCTTGAAACAACTGGTAGGTTTAGGAAAGGAGCCCAGCTCAGCCTGGGTTCAGAGAATGGGTCTAATGTTACACATCACCACGAAGGTACCTGGCTTTCGTCACGGACCTGCCCACTGCTCTTAGACAATGGCTTAGAGCCTTTTGGGTTCCAAAGTGGAGAGAGGAGGGAGGACCCAGCATGGGGCTTCCCAGACCCACCAGTCTCTTGAGTTTGCTTCTCAAATTCCCAGATAACCCTGGGCATTGGCTATGTGCTTGGGAGCAGAGTTAAGGAACCTGGGTTAGTGGAATAAATTCCTGTTCAGAACAAACCTGGGAGGATTGTGTGAGCAAACTGGAAACCTAGAATGTGGGGGACAAGAGGGAAAAAACATGGTATTTGGGCATAGCACCCGAAGAACCTTCTGACTTGTATAGCAGCCTAGCAGAGTTTGGAAGATGTAAAACCACTAGAAAGGTGATCCAGTCCATCCAATTGACCTTGCTGGCCACAACATGCTCAGCCCAATCAAAGTGCACAAGAAAATGGGTGATCCGATTCTCCTTCTGATGGAACTCAAGGCTTATGCTCCTCAACACTCAAACCCAACACCAGCTGTGTGTACATCCACGTAGATCTGCCTTTATCCCATCTGATGTTACAGAAGGGCTACAGCACAGCTTGGCTCATGACTCCCAACAAAAGGCAGACAAGACCCTGCAGGCTGGAGCGAGACACACACCACCAAAAGGGGTCAGGATTCCTGACGCAGGGTGGAGGAGTTTGGGAAGCTGCCAGTGAAAGAAAGCTCCCAGAATTTTCTGGGAGTTGCACTTCCTCCTGAGTGAAGGTTTATTGGCTCCTTGCTGGTTATGAGATTATGCCCCAGTCCTCCAGAGAGATGTGCGAGGGATCATGTAAATCCTGCATTCTGGCAGAAAGAGAAAAACACTAATTTTTACATTAGTGACATATCAACATGGAGCTGTTCAGGACAGCATCTGCTCACCACTGATTAGGAAGCCTGAAATGCGGGTGGCACCTGCTCATCTCACCTCTCTAATGGACAGTAGTGAGAAGAGTTCTGGGTACCTGGTGAGCAGGTGTACTGACCCTGAAGGAACAGGCAGGTGCCTTTAACTATTCATGTTCTAGAACCAGAACCATCACGATCCATCGTGGCCATTTCAAGAAAGCTTTATAGGCTTTTGTGAAAGTGTATTAGATCCTTTCATGTGAGAGACCTATAGGCCCCTGTTGAGGTTCTCTGGGCCTGGCTATGGAGCTGGTTCTGAGCATGCCACATATCTTGAAAAAAAGTTTTGGGTGCTGGTCATTTGTCAAGCTTCTTGCTTTTATATTTGATAATGTTTTGTATACATTTGTAAGAAAGGTCTTGTTAGGATGCTCAACCTCCTCTCCAAGTAAGCCGAGGACATGCCTAGAACCGAAGTAAATTAAGTATTGACATAAGAGGAGTCCTGAGATGCTGTTGAAGTCTCATATTTAAGTTAATCGTGTTACTTATCTTACAGACAGCTGTATAGATTAGGAAGAAACCTTAAAAACAAAAATAAAACCAGTGCAAACATTGCCCATGGCCATTTGTAAAGCTGGGCGGGGAAGGCAATTTATTCTGAGCAAGAGAAAGTGGAACAGGGCAGGGTAATGACCTTAGCTGTGATTACTATACATTACTGAGTATAGCACAGGGTGTGAATGTTGGGTACAGACATTTCTTGAAGAGATTGAAAAGATGTCTCAGATTTCTTATAAGATTCAGAGCCTACCAAGAAGTTCTAGTCCCGTATTCCAGGGGGGTGGGCCACAGCAGTGTCAGTGGCTTTAATTTCTAGCCCAAATCTAGATCTCTTTGACATTTGTAAGTTGTAGATCTGTTGGGCTTCTGTTTAATAGAATACTTCTAGGAGGTTAAAATAAAAACTCAGAATATTTAAATTCTGGAGAGAATAGAGCAATAATTTTTTAAAAATATTATTTTAGATGTTGATGGACCTTTATTTTATTCATTTATTTATATGTGGTGCTGAGAATTGAACCCAGTGCTTCACTGGGTTCCTTCACTGGCTACCTACTTCATGGTAGGCAAATGCTCTACCACTGAACTACAACTTCAGCCCCAGAGCAATAATTTTAAAAGGGATCTTCTTTTATGGCTATTATTTCCCTCCAAGTCTTAAGCTAAGATTTTCCTGAAGTGTGTAGGAGGAGTTGCCTGGCTCTTGCTTTGGTGAAAATGCCTTTCTTTCATTGAGTGCTTGTGTGTGTCTGTAAGGGTCACACATAAAAAGGGATGGGGTGCCTGCTGGGTCCCCAGGGAGAGCTGAGGTCATGGGTGGGGCTGGCCACTTGAGCCTACATTGGTTTCATTCCAAGGCATGTCATCATCTTTGTTCTGTGCCTGGGTGGAAGGTAGAAGGTATTCCCTGGGCTAGAAGCAGGGACTTTGGGCTATTTCAATAAAGGACCTGAATTTTGGAAAAGGAAGACAGTGGGTTGAGAGTTTTGAAAGAGGCCAAAGTCGACACAGCTGGAATTCAGAAATGAAGTCCACCACTGACACATGGCCCCCTGGAGAAAGATGGTCCAACCAGTCTTGGAAGAAAAGGCAACATTCTGTGCCTAAAGATAGAATCAGCCTTAAAACCCAGCCAGTGTGCGTATGTTGTAGACAAACCCACAGAGAGGAAGAACACAACTTTGAGGTGAGGACCAGGATCACAGGTAGGTTTGATAAACCATTGGAAGGCTAGACTCTTTAAGTAAAATACTTGAGCAATACCAGGAATACATCTGATGGGTTCAGGAAACAGGCTATGAAAGAGACTCCAAATCCCTCTACACCTGGAAACAACCTCATTGGACCCCTTTTTAAAGTGACCAACACCACTAAGGTAAAGATGGACTAGGGGTTTCTATTGGAATTTTATAGGAAGAGATCATAAATTTAAATGGAAGGCAGGAACAACTATAAAGAAATACCACTTTTTCAGTGCCTGCAATGACCCTATAGTTTAATTAACTATATTCTATTCTACTCTATTGCTTGCTATTGGTACCTGAAGGTGATAGTGAGAAGATTTCCCCAAGGAAATGAATTAAAGGAGCATTAATTTTAAAGTTTTGACCATATATGGGTAGAGTCACCCTAAAGATCACACTAATGTGCAGGCCAGCACGATTGTGCCTATTGGGACATCAACATATGTAATGGGAGAATGTGTCCATCAAAAACAGGGTTGGTCGGCCTCAGTAACAGACAGTAAGGTGACAACGCTTAGTTAGAGCCATTCATTGGAGTTGGACAGTATGAGAGTTTTATTGGCAAAGTCAATGCAATATAGATTCAAAAAGCATTGGCCAACAGACTTTGTGGATTTGTGACCATTGGCAAGACCATCCATTATAATTTGTTTCAACTGTTTGACTTTGAACAGAGTCAATGCTTGCTAGAGAACCTTTGGATTATCTTCTGGCTTTCTAAGTAGATATGCCTATAAGAATAAAGCTCAGTATTAAAACTACAAAATCCAGTTTCTGGGAAAGTTATTTCTCAATTAATATGTTTATAGTTTCATTATGATTTGGGATCCCGTGTACCCTTATTTTACTGGCAGAGGTTGTATTGGGGTATTTATTGCAATGGGATTTTTTTTTAAGTGTGAATGTGTACATTGCCCTTATTTTATTTCGCAAATTTGGTTAAGGGAGTTCTTAGCCTGAGAGGAGGAGGGCTCACTCTTGGAATATGGGTATCATCAGCTTTTCCTACCCTAGGAGGTGGAGAATCACATCCTGGAATGTCATCAAACCAGCCAGATGGCAAGCACTGTACCATGAGCCTCAAGGCCTCTCCCCAGGTAGGCAGACCCTCTTTCCCAGGACCCACACTTGTGTTTACAACTCATAAATGCATATTTATGTTTTCTATAGGCAACATTAAGGATGCTTAAAACTAGAAAGCGGGGGCTAGGCAATAAGCTTTTTGTGTAGACCATGTGCTACAAGGAGAGGTGTCTCAGTATGCCATATTGCAAGAGGTCTGGGACCAAGGAACCCATACAGAACCACCCACAGCAGCCAAGAAAGGCAGAAACATGCTCCAGGGAGTTTCCTTTGGGGATGGATATTCGTCTCAGCACCCACAGCCATCCTACTCTGGAATGTCTAACTCTCGGTTGTCCAGAGATTAAGCCCACTCAGGGAGAGTTCACGATCTTTCCTTCTCTCCTTTCTTGTGTCGCTTCCTGGCTATTTAGCACTTTAGCTAATTAGTGGTTGAGGAAGTGACAAATTCCATATGTCTGGGTTTTTGTTGGTTTAGAGGAAGTAGCTAAAGAAAAACGTGGATTTAGGTTTAATCTGTGTACTTATGAAGCCTTTCTCAACGCCTTCATAAGGTGTGGCTGTACCACTGGGTTTCGGTACACTTGTCAAACTTCTGCAACTTTTTCTGCACAGCATTTGCAATTCTCTCTGAGCAATCTGCAACCTTCTTAGGGATGCCTAGCTTCCATTTCCAGAAGGAGGTAATGACATTTAGGATGTTAGTGAATCCTGTTGCTTTTTAGTTAATGATGGGGGCGGGACTGCTGTGCAGGGACTGACCAGGGGTTATGGAACTGAGCCTGGATTAGACAGGGGACTGATTGACAAAGTGCCTTTCACACCTTACCCAGGCCTGGGAGGCAAGGGGTTGTCGGGATGGAGGACATACATAGACAAGAGGTGGGAGGGGAGAAGGAGGCAAAAGCCTGGTTGAACTTCACCCAGCAGGGACTTATAGCCGGAAGTAACTTTTTCCAGACATGGCATGGGATAGCTGCCTGTGGCTCTCTCCCCAGTTCCACTTGTCCTGGCAACAGGATTGCCACCCCAGTCACCCTGAATCGGGTCGCATGGTTCAGCCACAGTTCATTCATCAACCTCAGAGAAGTTCATAGTTCCAGCCCTTTTATGAAGATCCCCTGGTGTATGTGCGTGTTTCTAGCCATAGTATCTTGACCTTCGGGCATTCTGTTTGGAAATAACTCAGGCAATTGGTTTGTATTACTGGCTAAATGCTTATGAAATTTCATTTTAAAAGACATAACTGAAAAAGCATAAAAACGTCCAAACTCTCTCATTTAGAAACATCACTACAAGCTCAGGCCTTGTATGATAATGCATAAGTGCTATGTTACAACTGAATTATGAAGATTGCGGAAATAAAGTCTGGGAAGAAGGATGAGAGAACTTTAATGGGCCTTGCATACTCTCGCGTGGGAAATTAACACTAAGCTGTGGTGTTTCTAGGCCTCTCTCTGAAAACACGCCCAAGCACGGGCAGTACTGTCCTAATGTGGGGATAATAATATGAGCACAATTAGAAAATTACTCTCTCTTAGCATGTTCAAGATGGACTTGTACATTAGGAAGCCTAATAAATTTACCAGACAACAATTCTGTTAATTGTTTCCTTATTGCTTTCCACTCCTCTATCCCCCAGTCCCATATTCAGAGAGATGCAGAAATACAATTCATCCTTTGATCAGTTATCAGTTACCCAAGATAATTTCACAGGAGCGGTCCCCAACAAAACAATGGTTTGACTTGGAATTATTTTTTGATGGCACAAGGGTGTGAAAGAGCACCCAGGCACTGCCATTCAGCCATTAAATTACACGAGATATTCAACACATTATGATAAAATAGGCCTTGTATGAGATGACTTTGTCCAGCTGTAGGCTAATGTTAGTGTTCTGAGCACATTTAGGGAAGGCGAGGCCATGATGTTCAGTAGGCTGGGTGTATGAAACACATTTTCTTCTTCTGATAGGTTTATTGGGACATGACTCATTGTAAGTCAAGGAGTATCTGCATTGGATCTTGGTGATGGGCAGATTCTTTGTGTTGATTTTCTTGGACAAAATACTACCAATTACTGAGGGTAATCATGATAATAAACACTTATTGAGCACCTATCACGGGCATTTACTATCCAAAATACTTTGTATACCTTATCTAATTTACTTTTATAATAGGCATATGAAACAAGAATAATTATTAAACATTTTTTAAGACATGCAAATGGAGGTCAAAAAAGATTAAGTAATTGCTCAAGGTCATTGAGAGAGCAAGGGGTAGAGTCAGGATGCAAATCTAGGTGTCAAAGCCCACAGGTTTGATAAAGAGCCTGCTGGCGTTCCTGGTGGTATCAGTACCAAACATAAGGCAAACCTATCAGGAGACACTGGAATTCCCCACGCAATGGTGACCTCCTCCTCTTACATGGACACAGGAAGTGATGTGTTCAAAGTATGTACACCCACAACAAATATATAACTTCCACTTTTGCCTTATTTATAATGTGCCTTGAATAAGTAGGATATAATAAACTATTAAAAGTGGAATCAAGCCAGCTCTTTTGTTCTGGAACCTGCTTGCTTCAGCATGTGGAGAAGTCAAATAGGACAGATGCAGCTCTCAGACTTAGTAGGTTTTTAATTTTCAGAGAGAAACAAGACGCATTATAGGGAGAACATACATGGGCTTTGGAGTTGGGCCAGTAAAGTTCAAATCTTGTTCTTTTATCATGTGACCTTGGGCACATCACAGACCTTCTCTGAGCTTCCCTTCTTTCCTCTGAAACACATCTGTGTGAAAACAACCTTATCTTGTTGGCAGCAGAAATGAGCTGGCACTTACTTAGCACAAAGCCTGGCACGTGATGAGAATGTAATTAATATTAGACTGGGTTTTATTTATGTTGTTTTCTACTTTGATCAACAATTTTAAGAGAGCCTGCTGTTGATTGTTGGAAGGTAATTAGATAGAAAGCTCACAGAGTATATTTTACACTCCTGGGCTTTAGCATGTAATTGAAATGGCCACTATGATGCTCTTAGTAGCCAAGGCCAATGGATAGAGGCTGGACTAAGCAATATCAGTGGACAAGTTTCTACTGAGAATCACTTCACAGATAGGATAGGTCAGGAAAAGGAGAAACAGTAAGTAAAAGAGAGGCTCACTTTCACTAGGTACCTATCATATGCCAGTTATGTAGCAGAGATTAATTTTGTTACTTTATAATGATACCTGAAATTAGACAAGGTCTTTACCACGCAGCTTCTAATATGGCTGGGAAAATTTCACTTTTGTAATAAAAATTCCCACTTTTTAAATAGGTGCATAGAAATGAAACCTACGTATTTTTTAAATCTTAAACAATGTTCATGCACCTAGGGAAAGCTACGAAGAGATAAAGATTCAGGAAAAGCGGCTATTTTTTTAATATAAAAAATCTCTAAAATGACCCATTTTCTCTCTAAATATAAATTATGATTATTATTATTTTACACTCCAGCATCCCTTAGCCAATCCCTAGGGTCACATACAGCATCTGGATCCATATACTACAGTCCTTAGACAATGTGTATGATCTATGCATTTGAAATATATGTTCCTTGATTTATTATTCCAACCAGAAAATGAAATAAGTTACAGTATAGGAGCATTGCTGTTCAGTCCCTGGAAGAGCAGAAGTGTTTTCTGGGGACATTCTGTTTGGAGTTCATAAGAGGGTGAAGTCAACTAACAATAGAATCCCCATCCCCAGCCACCTCCTGACTAGGCAGTTCTACCTCGAACATCAAAGCTGCCGCATTAAAATTTAATTTGAATTTAAAATCCCTGACAGGGACCAACATTGGGGAAGCAGGGGTTAACCACGGAGATAATGAGGCCACTGTCGCCACCGCTGATTCTGTTGACAGTATTGTATCACCTAATGATGTGGCACTATAAATCTTGATGAGGGGCAGGCTGGAGTCTCAGGAAAGGTAATGATAATGAGGAGGGGTAAGTGCCCATGCCACAGAAGAAAACCAGTAAGAGGCCCCAGCCCAGGAGGAACAGAGCTGAGACCTGGGCTCTGAACGGGCTGGCCATTGGCCCTGTTCATGCAGGATGGTCCTATACTCCAGCACGTCTGATATAGAGCCTACTATGTGTGAAGGAAGCCAAGAAAGGGGGATGGAAAGCATTCTATGCTTCCCAGTCAGCTCTCCATGAGCCTAGCAAAGCACAAGACTGTGACAACTGCCAAAAAAAAAAAAAAAAAAAAAAAAAAACAAGCAAAAAACCAATTGGGGTAATCTCAACATCCTTCTTCTGTATTCATCTCTGTCTGTCTGTCTCTCTCAGGAAGGAAATAGATTTTGCAAATGTTAATTATCCATGGTATCATCCGAAGTCTCCACCTTATTTTGACTGTGATTTGTTCTACCACAAGATATTCTGCCTTTCTTCATTTGAATTTGGTGTGATTCATTTGCTGCTGTCCTTTCTCAAGTATGTCTCGATGGTTACTTGGTGAGACAAAGGACTCCTTGAAAAGCCCCCACAGGAGAAAATAGACTCCAGGAGGCCACTATGGAAGCCAGGTTTGATGCATCCCAAATAGCACAGGGCCTGATGGCAGTCCCCTCTGGACTCTATTGGGAAGATGTGGAAGGAAGTGGGTGTCACCACAGCCATGGCCACAGGTGCCAGGATGTGCGGGTTCTAACAGCCAAGGGTTCTCTTTGAGCTTGCAAGACCAATGGTCCTGGCTTTATCAGCTCAGGAAAGTGTGACACCAGGAAGAGTCTAACACACTCGTGCTGGAGCAGAAGATGGCCGTGATGTGAGATGCCAGCATCTGATAAGGTGGACCTGTACTGCTCTGGGCTGTGGCAGACTGGCAGGCCTACCTCCAATCAAGAAAGAGATTGTGGATCAAAAAAAATCTTGACATGTACACTTGTCGGCATGTTGAAGGGAGTCACATATTTTCCTAGGGGGATATAAAATCTGGTTGTATAGGAGGCACCTGGAAAACTTCAAAATATAAATTCTACAGCCCATCCCCAGAGAGGCTGGTTTGGAATGACTTTGGTGGGACTGATTGGTCATATACGCATCTTTGTCATTCCTTTCTATTTAAAAAAAAAATTCCCTAGAGGTGACTATCATATACTGTGACTGAAGAAAAGAGGTTTTAGGTAAAAATGGGAGGGATATACGACAAGAAAGAAATGAAAAGAAGTCATACATTTTCACAGTCTAAGAGCAGGTTACTAAACGTGACATTTCTGATCAGATCAGTCTTTGTGGTGGGGGCTGTCCTGTGCATCGCAGAATGTTCAGCAGCTGCCCTGGCCTCTACCCACTAGTCATGACAATCAAAAATATCTCTATGGGCTGGGGTTGTGGCTCAGTGGTAGAGCACTTGCCTAGCATGTGTGAGGCACTGGGTTTGATTCTTAGCACCACATATAAATAAATAAGATAAAGGTCCATCAACAACTAAAAAAAAATGTCTCCAGAGGTTGCCACATGTCCTCTGGATGCCATGCAAATTTTCCTCCAGTTGAGATTAGTTTAGATAGACTTTGAGGTCTTAGACTGGGCATCTTCAAGTGGTCCAGAGGGACAGAGAAAAATCATCCCCAACTCTCACCTTTGCATAGAAGCAGAGATGAACCCAGGACACCAGATGTGATACTGCACATACCATTAGACTCAACTGAGTCCTTACACTCCATGGACTTCCCTGGGTCCTCTGCAATGTACACACCAACCACACATGTGGGCACCTTCTTCTTGGTCCAGTCGGTGTTGACCAGAAAAATTTAAATCCTCCTTTATTGGTAAAGGGAGAATTGAGACTAAAGGGACAGAAAGATGAAAATCTGCAAGATTTCTATCAGCAGGGAAAGCTCTTTTCTCTCCCTTTTCCTTTCTTTGTCTTTCTTTCCTCTCTCCCGTTTCTCTCCTTTTCCTTCTTCTCCTCTCTCTCATCTTCCCCTTTCCCTTGCTTTCTCCTCTTTCTTTCTCATTTTTAAATCTATTCGATTGGCTTGCCTGGGAACCTTACAGAAACTTCTCTCAAGAGCAGCCTATTGAGCCATGCTCTCAAATTGCCCCCAGAGCCCACTGGATATTCCTTCAGATGTCTAACAAGCGTTGAACACAACTGAGGTTTAGAGAGACACAGAAATCAATACTGCGGCTTCCACCAGTCACGCTGAGGGATTAGCTGTCCCAAGGAAAAGCACAGACAGTTGAATGAGAGAATCATGACTCCGAATACCCTAACAGGTTTATGAACTAGACAGCAGCCTCTGGCCCTGATCACCTCCAGTTGGCCTGGAGTAAAAGGAGCCTGCGAAAACATTCACTTAGCTTTCTCCCCTTTTGTATTAATGAGGTGAAGCGTTGGACCTCAGGGGGTCAGCAGTGGTACTCGGAGGAACGACTGTGGAGGCCAGTGGGTAAGGATGACCATGGAGCAGTGGCGTTCAGAGGCTTGGAGCAATCTCTTGGACTTGGTGGAGTCAGTGTCCACATCCCTCAGGACACAGCCAGTAGGGAGGGTAGGTCTGGAAGCGATATGGAAATACAACAGTGCTGGGTGCCCTTTGCATGGAACAATGGCAGCCGTGTGGGGGGCGGTGTCACACTTTAAAAATCATGGATGGACAAAATCAATAGTGCATGCCAAGGAATTAAAGGGAATCCTCTCAATGGGCAGAATTCTGAAGACACAAAACTCAATTGGAGATGGTTTAGAAGCTTTTCCACCTTAAGTTTCTACCTCCTTTGTTTCCTGTTCCAGGGGCCGACCCTCAGAACTGAGATGGACATCCCAAATACCTGGTCAGAAGGGATATTTAAAACAGGTGGAGCCAAAGGTCTAAATGACGTCAACTTCAATAAAGGGAGAAAGAGTCGCTTTGTAACTGGACCCACAGGCTTGAGTGAAGTGAAGAATTAAAGCTATTATCTGTATAATTCAAACCAAAAACCTACCTTTCTCTGAATTTATAGGACAATTTAGGTCCTAGCTGAATAATTCAGAAAAAGATAATCACCTCAATTATTCAGATGGCCATCTCCTCCCCTCTCACATTCTATCTCTAACTCAGATGTGGAAAGTCCCTGCAATTAAGTCTCTTAACCAAGCCGCCCTCAGAGGGCCATCGATTTGGAGGACAAACGTGATAACCTGAAAACACAGTTACTGAAAACCAACCACGATGAGCAGTTCACATGCCAGATACTGGACTGTCTCTGTCACTGGTGCGCCCTCATCTGCTGAGGTCAAAACCTCTCCCCCCAGGTGTCAGGATCATCTCCCCATGGCACACATCCTCAGGGTGCCTGACCTGCCCTTGGCCCAGTGTGGAAGTCACTGATTCCAGGACAGAGCAGCCTCCTCTGAGTCTCAGTCCCACTGAGCTTGCAGAAGCACCTCACTTCTGGGCTGGGTCTGGGTGGTGGAAGTGGAGCCAGAATCTTTGCATCTGAGGCTGGTGAGCTGTTGGCCTGGTAAACGGGCTGATGAAGAGCCTGTGAGACACCGGACCAAATTGGCAAAGGTTATGGGAAGAGCGGTGCTTTCTCCCAGTGACTCCAGGACAATGGTGGGGTCACCCTGGCTGGCCTGGCTTTAGTATGCTTTTCTATTAGCATGACTAAGTGCGCACCACGAGATCCCTGCGCATCTCCGTGTCCTTGTGCTCACCTGCCTTATGTGCACAGGTACAGGGTACCCGGATGCTGAGCAGGATGCTCTGGCCAGGCTGGTGGGTTCAGCTTTCCTTTGTGCGAACATTCCTCTGCCTGGTCCCATCCCCCACCCTCTCCCCGCATATTAACCTAAAATATGAGCGCATGCTCCAGTCCTGTGTTGGCTGCTCCAGCGCCCGCAGCATCCCTGCCCCCTTCTTCCAGCCCTCTTATCTAAAGCAGCGTGTCACTGCAATTTTATGGTCAACATTACAGACTCAAGCCCTCCTTTGAACCAATCGCACGACACTGAATATGTTAAGGGAATCCAGGCTTTCTGCAAGGAGCCTGCTTCCTGAGCCGCACCACCTGACCTCTCCAGAGCAGCCTCCATAAATCTGCCTCACCTGATGGGAGATGGGCTTTTTAGGATCTCTCGGGGTGCTTTGAGGTAGCACTTCTATGAACTCCTTGCCACAATAAATAATGCTACCTGCAATATGTCTTTGGGAGTGTGTCAGCAGTGGCCGTCCTGCCATGAATTTTTATTCTTGTGCCGTCTGGAAGATAGATTCCAGATTCGGCATTTCCCCGCACTTAGTGTCAGATCTCTTTACCCCCTTGCCCCGGCAGAATGACAGAGACCACAAATAAAATTAAAAAAAAAAAATTAAGGAAAAAGCAGCCTAGGAAAAATGGTCCAAGACCAGAGGGAAAGAGCCAGTCTCGCCTTCTAACAGTGAGTGAGCTGCCGATTTGATGGTGGGGGTGAGGAGGGAGGAGGGAAACTGTGAGCAGGGCAATTCTGGGGTCCTCAGAAGGAAGCAATTGGCCAGGGGTGGCTGGAGAAAGGGATTTTCTACCCGGTAAAGTTGTTGAATAAGAGGAAAGGCCAAGTTTGGGTCAATAATCCATTACAAAGGAGAGCAGCAGAAATCTGTTTTCAAACATCAGTTAGGTGGTCATTGCCCTGGGCAGATTCTAGGCAATTGGTCCATGAATAGAGGACAATGGATTCGGAAATAGCGCAGAGATGACATCCAAGCTGAGGTGTTGTGTTCTGGAAGCTAAAGATGAGGAAGAAAGAGACTACTGTAGTTTAGGAATAGCAATCAGTTTCTTCCCAAATTCCATTGGCTTGCATGTCTCCATGTCTCGGCTGAGCGAGAAATGAAAGCCCATAGAGTTGTGTTTTTTTCCTAGTTATCATCTCTGCAACTTGAGATCACCCGGCGGTGCTGAAGCCAACATTCACCACTGCGATGCCCAAGAATTTCCGCTTCTTTGAAATGCCCCAAGTCCCAGGAAGTTTCTGCATTAATCACTTGCCAGCCATATCCATTACGGTGGGAGAGAGCGCCAGAAAGGAAGAAAGGAAAGGTGGCTTTGATATGTTAACATCGCACGATGGTAGATGATTTCATTTTATATGCTCCTTCCTCTTTGGAGAGAATAAAATTCAGCATCCCGGCAGGAACAATGCCCAGGCCTAGTTTCTGTGTGCCCTGAGATCCACACAATCCCAGGATGATAACTGAGCCCACAACTGGAGCAGACTTCTAAATCAGTCTCACTGTGGCCGGCAAAGCAATCACCTGGGGTGTGGCCTGGGGTGTGGCCTAGGATGCTGCATTTCTCATGAATTCCCAGGTATTGCTGCTGCTGCTGAGGCTGCTGAAGTGAGTGTTGAAGAACTAGGTTTTAGATTCTACCAGGTTTCTACTGTGTACAATACTGCTCTCTTCTAAAGTAGATATGTGACCTCTGAGCCCAAGAAAAACCCTATCTATTCCTTTTGTCCTATATATTGTGTCTTCTGTTCTCATTCTCTCTCTCTATATATATACACACACATACACACACATACATATACATATATATACATATATATGAATAAAAAATATCAAAACTGTTGCAAAAATTGGTAGTTTCAACATTTGCATATAGCACATTAATACTTCAAATGCCCCCAAATGTATCGTCTTATTAGAAGGTCATGATTAGAGTCTGTACTTGGGATTCCTTGTGAGTGGAACCTCTGAACTAATTGACCTTCTGGCTCGTAGAGGGACAGGCCACCAGGCCCTGCCCAAACAGAATCAGATTGTCTATGCAGAATATTATCCTTGAGTTTTGGCTTCCTAAAGAATGTTCTACCCAAATTAATTGTCATTTCTAGCCTCCTGGGGCAGCGGAGCCTATTTCCGAGCTTGGACATTCCTGCAAGAAGGGTATGAATTTAGGTAAAGACTAAATGGAAGAAGCCTTCCCTGAAGAAGCTACCAATGGCTACGGGTCCCCCATAAGTGGGACTATGGGTTCATCTGACTCATATCAGTTCATCTTCAACACAACAAGAAGAGTAAGACCACAACATCGGCTACCTAAAGTGGAGGTGACCAAGAAGGTAATTCACAAAAGCATTTTTTAATGACACATTAAAGTTCCTTGTGGTTCATATAGTCTTTGGAGTGAGAAGTGCAGAAGCTTCTCATATATCCCGACATGTTGACATAAAGTAGCTAAGAATATAGCAGTCCCCGTCAGTCAAGTCGTCTGAGGACAAACATCGCACCCATGATCACTCATTTGTAAACTGGGCTTTCTGCCTGCTGAATACCTTTCAAAAACAGAAGCTCTCTCCTAATTGCCTGGGCTGACCTATATTTAGAAACCTGAAATGTGCTGGTGTAGTGGAGGAGCCAGAAAAATGTTGGAGTTAATCACTAAATCAATACGGGCTGACCCCATGAGGACAGTGAGCACCGAAGGTTGTTGGTCAAGGAGCTTTTGGAGGCTGGACTTAAAAGAACGCTCTGGTTTCCCTGAAACTGGAAAAAAACAGCTTCTTCCTGCAAAAAAACATAGTCTCAGAAGAGAATCTGGTCTGTTTTAGGACAGCCCTTTGAATCTCTCCTGCCAGTAGCCAGGTCAAGGTTAACTCTGTTTTGTTTTGGTGTTCTCTCTTGGGCTCTCCGGTGACATCCAATAGCCATGGGTACCACAGATGGAGAAATGAGCCATATGCTGATTCTCAAGAGAAACAGTGGCACAGTCGTCTGTTCTCACCCTCGGCCATCTTTCTTCTTAAGATATCTTTTTGATTTCTTTGTATTCTGGCTTGTTAAAATTCATACTTTAAATTTTCCTTGAATTTTTTTTTTAACCCACAGTGTGATTAGGATAATTTCCTACAAGTTCAGAGTTTGAAAAATTGGGAGGACAGCACAAAGAGCATTAGGTATTATTTTCAGTTCAAATGAATTGTGGGGTGACATTTGGAAACCGGCAGCAGGTACCTTGAAGATTAGCAATTACCTTTACAGGAATACAGCGTAGAAAGTTCAGGGAGCCCTTGGATTTTATAGAACCAGCACTCATCTCCAAATTTTCCAGCTTCTGAAACCTAGTGGCATGGATTTGAATACTGAAGGAATAATCAACTAAATGGGGGGAAATGTACTCAGAACTGTTAGAGAGAGTGACTGATCATTTGATTTTTGCAGAAAATATGTGTCAGGTAGGTAAGTAATGGAAAAATCCGGTATGTTTTTTGAGATTTATGCTGAGATGTTTAGCTAGTTAATATTGAAGCTAAATTAAGCTATCCAAATGTGTACACATTTATTTTCAGTTCTTACATTGAATTTTACTTTTGATTGAGAAAGATACCTAACAGGACAAAAAAAATACATACATCTATCACCAACTATTTATTGACTATTTATAGACTCATTTTTTTTTTGAGATGATATTTAAGTATGAGATGTCGTTACTTTCAGGAAGTTTGTATTCTGATTGTCAAGATGGGACTAAGTTACTAAAACAAACAGAAATATCCAATCATGTGCCATGACAGGATCCAGACCACATAATCAAGAGTTCAGAATGGCAGAGCATTGAGCTGTTAAACCACAAGGAAGTCTTCTCATCAGTAGGGTTTGTGCAGGAAACAAGAAGGGGGATTCCAAGGAAGTGGGGCCATCTGTGTACTCTCAGGGCTGCAAGGAGATGGGTCCAAGGTAGCGCCCATCTGGGGACTGGAGTAAGTCAAGTGTGAGGGTGTGGGAAGGGATGAGTTAGAGTGGGGTTTATACCTCATCAACCAAGACACTGAAATTCAGTTCTGAGCAGAGGAGTATTATAATGGGAATGTATCTCAGCCAACCAGGGAACCTCAAGCATGTGGTTACAGGAAACAGGGAGATAACACACCCTAAAAGAAGGAGTTAGAGGGCTGGGGTTGTGGCTCAGTGGTAGAGCGCTTGCTTAGCACATGTGAGGCACTTGGTTCAATCCTCATTACCATGTAAAGAAAGGTATGTATTAATCTATAACTAAAACTATATTTTAAAAAAAGGAGTTAGGCCTTCCAAACTTAATTCAGTAGGAAAATAGGGCTTAACAGAGGGACAAGGTAATTCTAGTATAGGAACATCCTTCTGTCCCTGTCCCCAGTTAGTCTGAGATCTGTAAGGATCAGGAAGCTATGGGGTCAGGGAAGACAAAATTCAGCAAGAGGGCTGTTTCATTAAAATTTTATGAAATTTAGAGAGCATAAACAGCCTACTTTGGGATTCTTTTTAAAAGAGACAACAGCAAAACTACTTGAGGGGGTAGTGGTGGTGAAGGTGGGATGGGAACATTCTACTATGGTGGGGGAAAGGTTTTATTAATTATATGATTGACACGATGATGATAAAAAGCACGTTTTCAGTTGGTTTTTATTATTTTTAAAAATTCTTCTATTGATATGCATTCCTTTATTCTAGGTACTTGGGGTGACTCCTCCTACTGTCTCCCCACATAGGCAACCAAAGAGACAAAAGACCAGCAGCATCTTGAGCCATTTTTGTTTGCCACAGCTGGGACAGAGGTGATGCTACTGGCATCTAGTGGGGCGAGATCAGGGATACTGCTAAATATCCTACAGTGCACAAGACAGCCCTCATGACAAAGAATTAACCAGCCCAAAATGTCAAGAGTACTGTACAGAAACTCTGATATAGACGAAGATGCTTACTGAGGCATTATTTCTAATAGTAAAATTTTAGAGATCATCTTCATTTTTAAGAAGAATGATTAAATAAATTATAGACTATCCATATGTCCATAGGATGTGCTTTGTAGTCACATTTTCCAATATCATTTAATGATACAGGTAATTTTGCACAGTATAATCTTAATGTAAAAAAAATCAATATTGTATATATCATGGGATCTCAGTTTTGTAACAATAAAAGTGCATACATATACACAACCAACCCAAGAAACAGGCCTGGCAAGAAGTCACCAAAATGTCACCACTGGTTACTTCTGGATGGTAGGATGTAAGTATTTATTCTCTTTTTTGTACTTTTCTTTCTGA
Organism: Xerus rutilus; assembly: GCA_028644305.1. Classification (NCBI taxonomy): domain Eukaryota; kingdom Metazoa; phylum Chordata; class Mammalia; order Rodentia; family Sciuridae; genus Xerus; species Xerus rutilus. The sequence continues at coordinate 13,609,704 of CM053414.1, forward strand.
AATATCTTTAAAATAAACATGAATTAATTTTCTAATAAAAATATAAGTGTGTTTTTTTTCCAAAACATGTTAGTGGTTTGAAGCAGGCCACACTTAAGATGAAATATAATAGGACGATGAGACTTTTAGATACAGGTTTTGTCAAAAGCCTTTATGGTCAAAGACAAGAGGAAGATAGTTTTGCTTATGACCAACTAATGTGTAAGGGGCATGAACCAATCGAAATTCAAAATAAAACAGAAGATGCTTGATGGGATTGCTAAAAGAGCTACTTCCAATATAGAATAGCTTCATAAAATACAGTGCCAGGAGAAGACACACAGGCGTCCTCTGCAGGGCTGGTTTGCCCATCCGCACTGCTGACCGCAGTCCTGCAGAGATATGTAAGGAGACCATGGGGAGTTGGAGTAGGTCCAGATGGGAGCATCCCAGGTCGCGAGGGTGGGGCAGTGTGCTATCTGACATAGGGTGAAGCAGCTAGAGATGTTTAGTCTGATGAGAAGAATGTTCAAGAGGGACACGAGAGCGGTAATGAAATATTTGGAGAGCCGTCATGTGGAACAGGGACAAATGTGCTCTGCATGGGCCCGGACCTCAGGGCTAGCACTTATCACTGATGGGAACTGATAGTACATCTTCTTTCACATAATTTCAAGAGAGACAGAGACAGAGAATGAATTTGTTTACATCTAAGTTGTCCAGAATGTGGTGGTTAACTTTGGAAGTCAAACAGCCCCTATCACTGACTCACAGCAGTATGTCGGGGTTGTTGTAGAGAGGACAGAGCAGGTGCCAGGGGACCAGAGATGTTGCCGCTACCGTCATGCATCCCTGATGAATGGCCCATGCTCACTGAGGGCTGCCCGTGGGCATGGCTAGGAAGGGTGCCAAGCACTTCATGTGCCTCAACTCGATCCTTATGGCCACTTCAGCTACCATTCTACATTCAACCCATTTTCCAGATGAGGAAATGCAGAGTTAGGAACGTTGAAGAGCAAGCCCAAGGTCAACAGCTAGTATAGCAGATTCTAGAATGCTAACGACAGTAAGACTATTGCAGTAGGAATATTTATATAGCACTCACTATGCATCAAAGAAAACTCAAAGTGACTCTTCTTATATCCCCATCTTACAGAGAAGATGTGGGGATCCTTTCCCCACACCAGGATTGTGTGAAATTCTATAGCTTATAACAGTAACATTTATCATCATCATCATCATCATCATCATCATCATCATCATCATCATCGCTTCAGCTGCAAACACCTGTAGAGTACTGACCACCTGTGGAAAACACAGTTCAAGATGCTATATGTCTGTCAACTCTTTCATACATTTAGGGGAAGTGAAGACTTAGGGAGGTTGACCTTGTGCAAGGTCATGCAATGGTAAGCAATGTAGCTGGGCTGTGAAGACCGGTATTTCAGACTCTATAATGGTATTACTAGCAGTGGAACTAATAGTCCCCATGGTCTTTTATAATTTCCATCATCATAATAATGGCACAAACACTCAGGTGGCCCAAACTATGTGTCAGGCAAACACAACAGCCCTAAAAGGTATTGTGGTTGTTAATTTTATGTGTCAGTGTGGAGAGTGCTTTGGATAAGATTTATCTGGTGAATTCTGAGTAAACACATTGTCCTTCATAAAGTAGGTGGGCCTTACCCAATCAGTCGAAGGACTGAACAGAATAAAAAAGACCCCCCCCCCTCACTGAGCAAGAAGAAGTTCTTCATTAGATTGCCCTTGGTCTTCATTTACACCATCCACCTTCCTGGAGCTCAAGCCTGCTGGCTCACACTGCAGATTTTGGACATGTCAGTTTGTATAATCACATAAGCTGATTCTTTCTAATAAATCTCTTTTTTCTCAACACATCCCATTAGCTCTGTTTCTCTGGAGAAATCCAACTAATACAGGTAGGTGTGATTATTATCCCCATTTTAAACATGAGAAGACTGAGACCCAGAGATATTCAGTGACTTGCTCAAAACCATACAGCTTAGTAAATGGCAGAGTTGGACGGCAAGTCCAACCTTCTAGCTATAACATTGACAGGTCTGCATGACGTTCCCGGGAGCTCTCTGATTTCTCAACTGCTGTCCATTTTACAGTTTAGGTGACATGAAGTTAGGGGACTAACAGAAGTAACCTCTCAAGGCAGGAGAAGTCAGCAGTTGGAGACAAAGAATGATTTCTCTGGGATTCCCCTGCTACCAAATGGCCATCACTCTTCCCTTAGATAGCCCCTGCCCCTGTGGGACATTTCTCAGTATTTGACAGATCCGAGGCAAGAAGACACATACCTTTCCTCTTCCTGGCATTTGTTCAATCTGATTGATAAAGGATGTACTGGGCACTTGGACTTTCCCACAAGTTAGAGGCAACTCTCCTGCCACCCCTCCTCTCGACTCATCTGATAATTTGCTTAAAAGTAATTCAAGTACATGAATCTTCTTCCTTGCTTTTCCTACCTGGTAAAAATGCATAAGCACATGTGCTATTATTTTTCTAAAGGTTTGAAGTCTTGCCCTATTTCAGCAATCCCCCCCACCCCCCAGGGGCACCTTACCACTGAGCCACATCCTCAGTACATTATTTTATTTTGAGACAGGGTTTTGCTAAGTTGCTTAGGGCCTTGCTAAATTGCTGAGGCTGACCTCAAACTTGTAATCCTCCTGCCTCAGCCTCCTGAGTCGCTGGGGCTACAGACAGAAACCACTGCACACAGCTGATTTCACCAATTCTGATGGTAGAGTTTCTACCTTTTAGTTTACAAAACATGTCACAGATAGGAAAACCTTGACACTCTCAGTTTGATTTCACTTTTGCTAGAGTTCTGCAAATACCAGTATCTCTTTGGACCATCCAAAGTCTATTCTTTTTTGGTGGTTTATCTTTCACATAATTTCCAAACAAAAAGACAACACAGATAAAAGCAGGACAAAAACATGCCATGGGACCAGGGATTGAAAAAAAAGGGAAGGCATTGAAACAGACTCAGACAGAAATACAATGGTTTTATTATATGAGACTTCAGCGGCAAAGAAAAAAGAGAAAAAATCAAGGTTAGCAAATGAGGGAAGGAAAACGAAATGCCTAACGAATGCAGAGTGCCTAAGGAGATGGGTTTTTGTGCGCATCCATATATGCTCAAAGGATATCTCCCTGTGAGGGAGTCACCGCCCACCCACTTCCTGTTTACAGTTCTATGTAAGAGCAGCTTTTAAATCCATTTGCAGTCCCCTTGGGAGTTGCAAGGAGGAAGGTGTTGATGCTAAAGAAGCAGCTCAGCCTCAAAGTCAAGGGCATGGGAGACACAGCCCGGTCCATCATCCACAGCCCTGCCTGCTCCAGCCTTCTCTGACCTCCTAGGGAGGCCCAGAGGCCCACTCCATTGTGAGAGGCTCTTGGAGGACAGGCTCCTCTATTTTCAATATTTTGTCACAAAAGACTATGGATGTCAAGGAGAAAATGAATCCAGAAGCTTCTGGTCCAACCCAAACCCAAGGCATTGTATTAAAGACAGCAAGTCTCTGGCCCCCGAGGAAACGCCCATTGCAGGACTATTTCTTGCAGTACAAAGCTGAGGTCAGTGAATGTCACCGAGGAAAACCAATTTGAATGGGGAGAGAAGGCAGGGTCTCAAGTGCCAATCTGAAGGTGTGAGGACACTGGGCTTTGCTTACAGGTATAGGCTGCCTCCCTCTCTTGCAATTCCAGGCCCTCCATTTGCTTTTCTACATCTCTGCACTCCCAGCCCTAAACGCTCTTGACTGTTCACCTTGAAAGTCATCACTTGCTTTGGGCCTTCCCTGTTGTCCCCAAGCTACAATGACCTGTTCTTACATGGTTTATGGAATCTCTACCCTGCAACCCAGTGCTTTCAAGTAGATGCTATTTGCTATTCTTTTCCAAAGTCTCATGCACAGTCTCATTTCCAACAATACTCCACGTGCCTCAAGAGGAGGATCTTGCCTCACCCTCACTGCATCTAGGACTACGGTGACATTCTTGCTGATAAACTGCTTACTTTGTACCATCTCTAGGCCACCTCTGAGCAGTTGCTCTTTCTCAGGCCTCTACATCCATGCTGCATTCTTGACCCACCGGCACAGACCCTTAAATCATCATTTCTCATCAACATTATGATATGGGGGGAAAGGAATTGTCATTGCTCAGGATTCTTGGTTTGCTTCTTGGACTAAGAGATGGAAATGATTGCAAAAGTTAACCTGGCTAGTTTTGGCATCAGGCTCATGGCCCTTTCGCGAGATGTGCAAAGACATTTAGGTCAAGTGAGAATCTTGTATACAGGCGGGAGAACACTGGGACTAGCCAGGTCTCCTTTTAATAAACACAGGAGATGTGAGATGAGTGGGCCCCAGGGTGATGGGAAGAGGTGCTACTGAAGTTCGTTTCTCAGTTGTGTGCTGGGGAATGAAGATTATGGCTGGTGGTGAGGGGTGCAGTTCTGGAAATAACGCATAACCACAATATTAATGGAGGTGGAATCTGATTGCATAATGACTGCTGAGATTCAGTAAGTTCCCCAGGTGAGATTTCTAGGTCTCGGGGTTGCTTTTTCTTTCAACAGAAGTGGGGGAGGAGGGTGTTATTCTGGCACCAGTATTAATCTTGCATTCTTCCACTTGTACCTGCTAATGTTACCTGGCAGAGTCAACGCATCGCCAAGCCCCCCTCCCCCCCAGGTTTATTTATTGTGGCTATTTTACTAGCTATTGGCTCAACACACTCCACTCAAATATTCATCATTTAGCTCTCTGGGTAAATCGTATTTAATCAGCACAGGAGAGAAAATAGCATAATTATAGATGCCGGATGCCATTACACTCAGAAGAAATTAAACCCTGTCTCAAGCCGACCAGCGGTTGCTGCGATTGCACCACCACTGGGGTTATGGAGAGGTTAGTGGCCATTCGGGGCCAGTGGTACCTTGTAGGATGCCTGACCCAGATGAGCTGTAAGCAGACCCACTCATGCACACACACATTCACGGCATCAAAAACTCATCCAACGGCAGCCAGTAAATTAATCTTTTATTGTTCTAAGAACGTGATAAATGAGAGGGTAATAAAGCAAGGTTCATGCATGGAGATGCAGGGGTGGTAAATAAATGGGCCTAGAGAATTCCAGTCCTAAAAGCTGATAGAGGGAATTCCCATTTCCCTTCTTTTCCAGAGCACTTTCTGCCAGTAGCTTGACTGATATTGACAATTAAGGAAAGGGAGGAAGGAAATCTTCACAGTGAAGCAAAAGCATCCACTGGGAGTCTGGGAGTCCTTACAGGGAATCCTACTATCTATCTACGGAGAGCATAAAAGAACAGGCCAACCAGAAACACTCATTAGTCCACGCAGACTTGACTGGTCTCACATGCAAAAAGTTTCCACATCAGTAAGACCAACTGGTTGTCTTGCTTAGGAAAATGGGGAAGAGGGAAAGCTGCAAAAAAACCCAATAGGAGTATAATATCAGAGCCCTACCTGCTTTTTGCCTGCTGAACCGGGTTCCTGGGAGGTGCTGGAATCTTGGGGTCAGTTTCCTTCTAGCTTTCAGGGCCTGGCCTCTTCCCACACATATCCAGGACCACCTGGACTTGTCCAGGTTATGAAATAAGAATCACCTTCAATCTCACCACATAGCTTCTCTCCCCTGGACCTACACCCCTGGCCAGCTGCCCTATCCACTGTGGAGTGCTGTTTGTAAAAATTCAAAAATGTCCAAAGATGCAGTTACACTTTACTTATTACTGTTGGGTGACTGTTTTTGCCATTTTTTTTTCTTTCTTCTTTTTTTCTTTTGGCTAATAATGCTTCTGAGGTTTGGATAAGTAACTAAGAGGAAGGAGATCTCCTTCTGGTCCATCCTGCTGCCGACAATTAAGAAACCTCAAAGTAATTTTTGAAAATGTCAGCGTCTCATTTAGCAAAAGGATAAATAATAAATGAAGCGTAATCACTGTCCTGTGCTGGTGGTACAGCTTCGCGGTGTCATTAGTAAACTAACGGTATAATATCTTTGTGTCACAGTTTAATTATATCTTGTAATTAGTTTCAGCAATGGATTGCATGGAGTCAGGCCCCCTGAGCTAAACAAAAGGTAATAGAACTTTAGGCGCCCTTGCATAAATCAATTATGAAAGTGTCCTGCGTTATTTGAAGCTTGTTTGCTGTAATTTTATGCATAAAGCCCAACTGGTCCTTCTTGCCCATGGAGGGCAGTTCACCCCACCCAGCGCTTGCACCGAGCGGTGCCTGCGATGGGGTCAGCTCAGCAGTAAACGCCATGGCAGGGCCAGGAGCTGAAGGGGACTGGAGCTGTGGAGGGCGGGGGCAGGGGACGCAGAGGACCAGGGCAGGCAATAGACGCACTATGTGCAAGAGAGCAGGGAATCAAATGGGAAAAGATGTGAGGGCCTGGAAGAATGAATCTTTATGCTTCCCCGAGCAAAGATGAGAAGGTTAGGAGCATCAAAAGCCACGCGAGGCTGGTGAATGTGGGCAGGCGGGCACGATCCACGTCCCTTTATCGCTCCTCCTTTCAACATCCCTGCTCTCCCCACGCGGCTGGAATTGAAACCAGCACAGGTTACTTGGCAATAGGGAATGGGGAAGGAGAATCCACATCTTTAATTGGGTCTAATTCGGGTCCTACAGAGCTCAGAAACTGTAAAGGGCTTCTGAGCGGTGTCGAGGGCTAGCTGTGGTCACCAGGCCCAGATGGGAGAGTCACGGAGTCCTGCTGGGGGAAGCTAAGAAGAAACTCAGGGGCGGGGGGTTGGTTAAGTCCAAATGCCACCAATACGTGTGATCGTCTCTTTTTTGATCAAACTGTAAGGCATGGCAGAGAGTGGGGGTGGGGTCCACATTCAAAGTCCTCATCAAGTCATCTTTGAAAGTAAGTCTAGTGCCATGCTGGCCTTTCTGTTTATACAACAATTTACAGGTTTAAACGAAACCCCGCTTGAAAAAGCAGACTGAATCTTCCTATTGTGAGCACTTCAGCAAATTTAACAAAAGAAAGAGCCCAGGCGAGGAAGAGAGAGAGAGAAAGAGTGGGGGGAAAAAAAGTCCAGTCCTCAGACTGGTGTGCTGCAATCTGGCTGGTTGCTATGGTGATGTGATGGCTTGTTCACATGGCAACATACCTTAGGTCCACTATTAAAATGATGAGAGTGAACTCGGTTGCATTAAGGAGAGTGTGCTGTATGCTAAAGCGGGTCTTTATCTCCAGAGAGCGCTGGACAGAGACTAGCGTCCAGTACAAATGAGGGAGTAAAGGAGGAGGAGGAAAAGGTTGGAGGTCTGGGGAAAAATCGCAGGGATACAATAACCGTGAAAAGAAAGATCCTCAGCTCTGTATCTCAATCGAGGGCCTGAGATTCAGAACATGGACAATGAGTTTGTTTGCTATGGGGTTCCCCATCCAAATCGGGCTAATGACCCTTTATTTAAAAACATATTCCAAATGAACCTGCTATAGCTTGGCTCTAGAAAACATCCATGGTAAACTAAACCCAACCCATGAGCTGTCGTTGTAATGAATAGCAGAGCGACCGCCACTTAAATAAAATACTCTAATAACGACGAGGGTGGTAAATTACACAGCATTTATTTATTGAATATAAAAGTCCATTGACAGCTGCAGATCCACATCATATCACATTAGAGCTGGTGGGAGCATTTCCTTTGGAAATCTGGTTTCACGTTTCCTTTAACACAGTGACAATTTTTCCTCCTACTGACGTCGAGAGTGTGGTGATAATTCTGCAGATATTATCCCAACAACCCACCCTACCTCCCCGTGCTGTGTTTCTTTTCTGCCGTTCAGCAAGCACTGCTGTGGCATACAGAAGAGACAGCCAGGAATTACAGGGCTATCTAATCCCACTGTGGGCTCCCAATGACATCGTAAACCATCTGTGGGACGCCTGAGCCCCCAATGTTTTCCCCTCCCCCACTCACCCTGTCCCCTTCTCGCTTCTCTATGGCTGGCTGTGCTTTATTTGAAAATCTCATTACCATAAAGTGAAGGGAAGCCTTTATAAGCCGCTAACATCTCCTGTCCTGGACAGGTGGCAGGAGATGAGCTTGACGTCGCCATGGTTTTGATGACAATTGCCCAAAAGCCAGAGGGTTCAGTCCCATGTGTCAACCACAGCTTGGCATCTACCTTGTGCCAATGCTTTAGATGTATGGGAACCAGCACAGACCTGCACCCTTGGGACTCTTGTCCCAGCATGGAAGAAGGGACATGCAGCTCTGAGACCAGCAGGAGGGGCTGAGGACTGAGATAGAGCAAAGCCAAACACCACCATAAATTGCCTTCTCTCCACTCCCAATCCCACATTTCTCACAAGTCTGAGGCCATAGAGCATCGCTCTCTGATCATTTCTACAGTTCCATAACAAGCTCTGGCTTCCTTATGAGTCGTCTATATTATCAAATCTAGTATCGGGGGAGGCAGGATAGCTCAGAGGTTAAGGCCCTGACCTTTGCAGTGGAAACTTGTTTTGTCATTGGCTAGCTGGGAGAGCCTCAGTTTTCTGATCTGAAAAGTGGGGGTGATAGCAGTACCTCACCTCCTTGGATTGTTGGTAGAATGAAATGAGGTAATAGTTGTAAATGCATAGACTCAATTCAGGGTATATATGTTTTATTTATGATTATTGTTTCCTGTGGACCTAGCCAGTGTGTGGCAGGCAATGATGTTTCCACTGAACTTTTAGCAACAGAGAAATGCCTGATCTTCAGAAAACAAGCTCTTGAATACGAGGCCAGTAGTTTTTTTTTTTTTTAATCCTGTTTTGGAAGAGTCCAGGGCAGGAAACAGCTTGGATATATTTATTCTAAAACCTTCTCCCCTAGGTGCTGCCAGAGAGGCAGGCTTGGCATGTAGTTCACCTTGCCTTCTGCTAGATGCTTTTCCTTTTCTTTTATATTTTAACTACTGACCAAATACCAGCTTGGTCCCTCTCCCCCAAAGGGTGGGCAAGATTCTCCTCCTTAAGCCTGGTAAACTATACGTGGAGGAGAAAAAAAAAAGTGAGAGAGAAAGAAAGAGAGAGGGAAACCTTCTGGTGTCTATCAACTTTCCATGACAGCTGCACTCATGTTCCCTCCAGAGGACCAAAATAACTACAAAGTGTACGAAATCGTTAAGCACATAAAAATCCCGGAGGTAGAGGCTGAGAATAAAACTCGTGATTTCCCAACCAAAAGGCATCAAAGCCCAACCCTCACGGTTCATTTGCTTCCCTCCACTCCATCTGACTTTGCTCAGTGAGCAGGCAGCATTGGCCCTCCACACAGCTTGGAGAGACGGCAGGCAAAGCTGGGCCCCTGTCCTGCCCGGCCCACCAGCCTGGTATGCAGAAGACAGACATGGGGCATGTGGGAGCCCAGATGTGGAGGAAACCAGCCAGAAAACGCTGAAAAGAGAGAAGGCATTGGAATCCTCACGACTATTTTTTTTTTTTTTTGCAGCTTATGATATACTTTTCACACATTTAATGGCCAGGCAGCTTAGTTTAAAGAAACTTTCCCATTTAAATGTGCCATAACAGAATAATAAGGTTATGTGTCATGTCTTGATGTACGGTCCCATCAGGTAGCATGGTGCTAGAAAGACGTCGCCTGGCAATATTGAAATCTAAATACGAAATTTTAGAACAGGCTGTTCTATGGCTATTGCCCCATGGTGAGTGCAGGGATATTTCTTCTTCTTCCTTTCTTTTTTCTTTTTAGTACTGGGAATTGAACCCAGGGGCACTCGACCACTGAGCCACATCCCCAGCCCTATTTTGTGTTTTATGTAGAGACAGGGTCTCACTGAGGTGCTTAGTGCCTCGCCATTGCTGAGGCTGGCTTTGAACTCGCGATTCTCCTGCCTCAGCTTCCCAAAGTGCAGGGCAGGGATATTTCTTATTGTGTGTGCAGAGCTGCTCTTTGCTTCCAGCCTTCTCCAGCAGCCCTTGATGTGGGATGTGCTTTTCAGGAAAAACCACAACATGAAACATTGCACTCTGCATGAGAGCTAAGAGCTGTGCTGGGGACCCAACCGCCTAGCACCAGCGACATAGGCCATCATAAAGCAAGTCTTCGCACTCGTTCATTCTCTATTTACTGAACTCCTATTTATAGCACCTCATTAAGAGCATTTGGAAGCACTAAGAAGTAAGAAAAAGAATTTCTACTTTTAAGGAATTTAAAATTTCATTGGAAAATAAGCTATTCACATGTGAAAAGTAAGCTATTTAAGAGATCAAAGCCCCAAATGGTCTAGAGGTTGGCAAATCACAGCCCACAGCCTGTGGGCCAAACTGGACTGCTGCTTGTTTTTATAAATAAAGTTTTATTGGAACACTGCCATGCCCTTTTGTTAACAGAGAGTCTATGGACATTTTCTTCCTACAATGATGGACCTGAATAGTTGCGAGAGATCACGGAGAGCCTGCTTAAAATATTTGCTGTTAGCCCTTTATCAAAAGAGTTGCTGACCCCCTAGTCTAGATGTTCTAGATTCAGAAGGAGAATGGTCATTGTGGCTGGGGCTGTCCATGAGAGGGTGATGGAAGGAATGGTCTCTCAGTAGGGCCTGGAGAGATCTGGACACACTAAGAGAAAGGGAGAGGGCATTCTTGGTGGGTGAAGCAGAATGAGCAGGGGTGCAGAGGGAAAGGCATGAAGATTCATTTATTGAAATTCTACACCTGCAACTTCAGAACATGACTGGGCCTTGAAAGACCTGATTACATTAAAAAAACAGTCCAATGTGACTGGTGTGCTCATAAGGAGAGGAAATATGGACATCCGTGCACATACAGAGGAAAGAGCATGTGAAGACACATCCAAGGTAGCCATCTGCAAGCCAAGCTGACATTGCCTTAGGAAAACCTAAACCTACTGACACATCAATCTTGGATTTCTAGACTCTGGAACCATAATGAAACAGATTTCAGATTTCCATTGTTTAAGTCACCCAATCTGTGATATTTTGCTATGGCATCCCCAGTAAGGTAATACAGAAGACAAACCTTTTTTTTTTTTAATTTTAAACCACCAAGATGTTGAGATTGTTTGTTACCACAGCACATTACTCATCCCAACCAATACAGTAGGATCCTTTAGGGTGGGTAGTAGAAATGAGCTATCTAAAGTGATGACATTTGAGAATTGAATGACAAACAATTCATTGTTTGTTGGAGATTCTAGAAGAAGAGTCAAGGTAGATAAAAGAGCTAGTATAAAGTCCTTGGTTAGGTTGGGATGATGAAGAGAGAAAAAGATGAGGTGAGTACAGGCTAAACAAAGCCAGATTACATGGGGTCAAAGGAGTCTAGACTCAATTTTCTAAGCTTTGGGGACACATTGTCTGATTTTAGACAAGGAAGTGAGAAGATCCATTTGAGTTTGTTTTGTTTTTAAGAAGATCACTCAAATTATGTGTGGAGAACGAGCTATAGAAGTAAAGAATTATGGAGACTTTTGCAGTGGTACAGGAAAAAGGTCTGATGGTGCCTCAGTCTAGGCTACAGGGAAGCAGATGGAATAGGGTATTTTGATTTCATCAGCTTCTTCCTTGGATAACTATGTTAGACTTGCAAGCATATTGGCAATTTCATGCTTTTATTTACAGTGTTTATTGTGAGAAAATGCCAGAATTTGGGGCAGAAGAAAGAATAAGGTCAGCTTTACAGGAATACCATGGGTGCAGGACATTTGATGGAAGTTTCCACAAAGGAAACTGAATAAGTCACGTGGGCAATGGAGCTTTCTCAAGGCTTGTGGGGAGAGAGAGAATACAATGATGAAAGTTGGGGGAAGGAAACTGGCCACTGATTTTAGGATGGGGATGACATCAGCCCCTGATGTCAATACTACATACCGTGGGAAGGCCATTGGTAGAGAGTGTGAGGCTTCACCTGAACTCTGTGATTTTGGATGTTTGGCAGGAATTACAGAATTTCTGGAGCCTGTTAGGATTGGAAGGTGGAGTTAAGAGTTTTCAGGCTCTGGGTGTAGAATACTGGCTTGAGAAAACAATCATGTACCTGTAGTTCTCAGCACCAGTTTTGTGACAGCCCAGAGTGCTTCCAATTATCTCAAAGGGCACAATATTTCTTCCCTTGCCCTTTTGGTACTGGAGATTGAACCAAGGGTGCTTAACCATTAAGCCACATCCCCAGCCCTTTTTTAAAAATGTGTTTTATTTTGAGACAGGGTCTCACTAAGTTGCTTAGGGCCTCGCTAAATCACTGAGGCTGGCTTTGAACTTGTGATCCCCCTGCCTCAGTCTTCTGAGCCTCTGGGATTACAGGTGTGTACCCTCATGCCTGGCTTATCCTCTTTTTGATCACTTGTATTCTGAATATCAAAATCAGAAAGGCACAAAGTTGAACAATTAAAAATCTTGTATTTGTATAATGTTTTTGGGATTTGAAAATCTCTTTCATTTGTATATGTCTCATTTGACTCTTTGTCTGTCTGGCTGCTGGCTGGACAATGGAGGTAAAGAGGAAAGAATCCAGGGGGCTTGAGAGTAGGCCAAACAAGATATGACATGTAGTCACATCACTCAGTCTCAGCTATTGACAGGACAATAGGGAGAAGTGGATGGTTAATTTGACATCAATTCCCCTAAACTAATTGATAAGTTTAACAAACATTTATAGGGATCAACTATGGTACAGACACAGTGTTAGGTTCTGGGTGCTTAGAAATGTTGTCTATTAAGATTACCTAAAGTTTGGTGTGAGCAATGCTGAGATAAATGTGTAAAAAAATAACTGTGACATAATAAGATAATAACTGAAATATGAACTAGATCTGGGGATGAGTCTGGTAATTATTTTTTGGTAGCAGAGATTGAACTCAGAGGTACTCGACCACTGAGCCACATCCCCAGCCCTATTTTGTATTTTATTTAGAGACACAATCTCACTGAGTTGCTTAGCACCTCACTATTGCTGAGGCTGGCTTTGAACTCAACGTTCTCCAGTCTCAGCCTCCCAAAGTGCTGGGATTATAGGCATGTGCCACCTCACTGGCTAAATGTTTTTTTCTTTTTCTTTTTCTTTTTTTGGTGGTACTGGGGATTGAACCCAGGGCCTTGTGCATGCAAGGCAAGCACTTCTGCTGGAGGAATCTAGAGAAACCTTCTACAAGGGAGGGACATCTGAGCAGGGACTGGTAAGATGAGAAGGATTTTTCTGGAAATAAAAGTCAGGGGGGACATGCTAGGTGGAGGGAACAGCAAGGCAGAATGCATATGTCCAAGAATTAGGGAGTTTGCTCCAATACTACAAATGCCCAGGGCAGAGGGTGCTGAGGAGGTGACATCAAATCACATTGTGAAAGCCTCATGTGACTATGCTAAGAAGCTGGCATTTGATTCTCAAGACCATGGAGGAACTAGAAGTGTGAGGAGATGGATGATCATTTTACAGATGGGGAGACAGAAGTTGAGAGGCCAAGTGACATGCCCATGCCCTCTAGGTATGAAGTCTTGATCAAAATTTCAAAATATTGGGTCTATATAATATGATCATGCTTTGTAAGAAGACTTTTTCTTCAATGATACTTTTTATTTCCTAATGTAGACAAATCACAGAGAATAATATACCATATCATATAGAAAGGCCATTCAAGAATTTGAAAACCTGAGCTAGGCACAGTTGCGCACACTTGTAATCCCAGCACTTTGGGAAGCTGAGATAGGAGAATCACGAGTTCAAAGCCAGCCTCAGTAATGGCGAGGTGCTAAGCAACTCAGTGAGACCCTGTCTCTACATAAAACACAAAATAGGACTGGGGATGTGGTTCAGTGGTCAAGTACCCCTGAGTTCAATCCTCGGTACCAAAAAAAAAAAAAAAAATTGGAAATCTGGAAGGAATCTAAATGGCAGACCAGCAGATACAAAATCACATATGAAAAGCCTTAAAGATTAATAATGGGCTAAAGTCGAACAGCAAGTTAATAAATCCATTCTGAACTGATATTCTATTTCTTAGTGCAATGTGGGTGTGTGTATTTGTGAAAACTGAAGTCATACAGGAATGAAGTCCTCGTACACACCACAACATGAGGAACCTGGAAAATATACTAAGTGAAAGAAGCCAGTTACAAGCCACATCGAGATATGGTTCATTCCATTTATATGAAATGTCTAGAACAGGCAAATCTATAGAAACAGAAGGTATATCAAGATTACCAGGGGCTAGAGGGAGAAAGAATGGGGGATGGCCACTTATAAGCATGGGGTTTCACTTTGGGGTAACAACAATATTCTCAATTTAAACCATGGTGATAGTTGTACAACTCCATGATTGTACTAAATACTCTTGAATCATATACTTTAGTTGGGTGAATTTTATGGTCTGTGAATTTATCTTAAAAGTATTAACAAAAACTCAACTGATAGTTCATCTGGGTCTGTGCATATTAATTAACATATTAAAACACCTAATACAAACAGATTTTGGAGACAGTGCAACTGATTCTTTGGTTCAACACATCAAATTGCATTTGAATCTTAGATTATTTCCAACATATATTTAGGTTCTAAAGAGCTACAGTGGGACTTAAATATTCATAGGTAAAAGGGAAGTCCTACTTCTGAGAAAATTCTTATCTCACTAAGGATATGTAAAAGGCTTTGTCTAAATAACTCAAAAGAGAATATTTGGCAAGAAAGAAGCCTGGACAAAATGTGTTCTTCTGCAATTGGCTTATTTCACGTGACAGTGTTTTCAAGGTTCTTCTAAGCTGTAGTGTATGTACATCAGGACTTTACTCCTTTACCTAGGTCTTAATGCTCAAGTGATTCTTGGTTTTCAATTGTTGGCAGAGCCATGTTCTACGAAGACTCTGGCTCACTCGTTCTTCAGCTCTGTGTATTCTCTATGCTCTTCTTATTAGTTGGAACAGGGAGAAGCAATTTATGACTTGCAGCTGGTTTTAAGGCCCAGGTAGACTGGTTTCTACTGCCAATCTCCACCCACCACTATAGTGCCCTCTGGTCAGTGTCTTAATTGCTGCATGAGACCAGGTATGGTGACTCATTCCCTAGATAAACTCTGAACCCTCCAAGAGTCAGTGCTCAAGCAGCCATCTTTTATTCCCCACCCCCAGCTTCCCCAGAAGCACACTTAGGTCCACCATTTTGAAAACACTGATGATCCCATTGGATCAAGCACAGGCTTCATGTCCCTTTGCCTGTGAAAGTCAGTTTTACTAACATGCTTCCTTCCAAAGGTGGCACCTGGAAGGTGAAAGAACAATGCTCCAAGGAGAACCTAGGTTGGACTCCACCTTTCTGGAGACCCTCAAAGAGAACAGCAAGATTCAGAGAACATCTTACCATGGACTTTATGTCAAGCTTAGATATTTCAAATGTTGAGTTGTCCTGAATAGAATCTTCGTGATTGATTGTGAGTACAATCTTACATACTTTCCATGTGTGGTTTAACTGAATTCTGCACACCATGGACTGTTTGCTTTGTCATTTGCCCCTGGGGGACTCTTAGGATCTAATGATCTTGCCAGCATGCAATGCCCCAATCCTCCACTGATTTATAAAATCCCAGAAAATGGACTGTGCAGGGACAGGGTGAGCATAGTACCAGCATTTAACTTCTTTTACTAGTCATCAACCCTTCAGCTCAGAATGAAGGAGGGATACTGGCCAGAGTGTTGAGCTAGTTTTACCATTTTCATAAGCGTGTGCTCTCTCTCTCTCTCTTTTTTTAAATTTTAAAAGGCAGAGTGCCTTAGGGTCTTTTTTAACAATGGTATCTTAATGAATTATTTAAAAAAGAAAATAGAGCTGCAGGTCCATCTGTAGTGCATATTATTGTCATCTGAGATAATAAGTACCAGATCTTTGATGGGGAGCTCAGAAGGAATAGAAGCAGGAGAGGCAGTGGTTGCATTTGGCAACCCATTTTAAAGGTCCCCCTTTCATAATTACTGGTGAATATTGGTAAATCTGGTCAAATACAGGAAGCAATATTCCTTGTATTTGGTCAGTAAAACATTACCTCTTAAAACCACGCTTCACAAAACATTAATAATAGTCGTCATTTTTAGGAGTCTACAATATGTGTTAAGGATTTGGCATGGATTACCTTAATCCTGACAAAATTTTGGTGAGATAGTTATTATTCCTATCCCTGTGAGGAAAAGGAGATTCTGAGAAATCCTCTAAATTGCCCAAGACCACATGGCTAGAAATGAATGAAGGTGGGGTAAGAAGGCAGACCTGTCTGAATTCAGAGTGCCACTATTCCACCCTGCCTCCCAGCGACACATACAGGTAACCCGCATCCAGGGTGAGGTGGAAATAAGAGGAAAGTTGCAACAGAATTAAAAATAAGTGCTCAGAAGTATAAAACTGGGTGATTGCTGCAATATCTATTCCTTATGAAAATATTCCATTTGTTCCTTTATTGAAACAGACTAATAAGGGATCGGCTGAAAGCAGACATGAGCTGGCGGACACTTCATCTTTCTGATCTATGCAAAACCCATCCCAAGTGGATGGCACAAATCCGTGCTGCTTTTCCCTTCTCCTCCTCAGCGAATTAGCACACCATGGACCTCTTTGTCCTCCTGATATTTGTGGAGCTACATTAGCTCACTGTTCTCCTCCAGGATGTTCATAACAGGTCCATTCGGACTTTGGTTTTGCACACAAGCAAACACAGAGTTAAAACCCAACCTTTGCAAAGGGCAAGAGAGGAGGTTTTTGCTCCTCTGTTTTGATTTCTAAATTTAAGGGTGATGAACTAGATTCACCTCTGATGTTTCATTGTGGATTCCCCAATAATTCATCATGCTTTTACCAAGTGGTTGTGCTTTACACGAGGAGATTTCAAGGATTTTAGGCAGAGTGGGCGGTGTTGATGAAATATCTCCCTACCCTTTCCACCTTCTTGCTTGTGTGGACTATATTTTCAAGTTTCACTCAATGATGGAGTTGTTTCTTAGCATCTTGTGTGCTTAGCCATTTAATTAAAGCAATCCATATTGAATTCACGTCCAGATGCCTTGACCGGCAGAGCCAGATCCTCATTGGCATGCCAGCTGCTCAAAGAGGAACACGGCCCCTTGCATACTAATCAGGAGAGGAGGTAGTGATTCATCAGCCCAGGATACTGCTCCAGCATCTACAAGCACTTATGACATGTAATTGGTGGTGCATAAGCAAGCCAGGCCACATTAAAAACCCTACAGATAGTCAGAGATAAAAATTAATGACTTTTGCTTTGTGTAATCCTGCATGCATTGGTGGGAAAGGGAGGGGGGTTGGGATTAATGGGCAAATCTAAGTAGGCACCAAGGAACAAAGGCTTTCCCAGCCTTGTTTACATATCCAACAATAAAAAACACAAGTGACGAGTTATGGGAAAGGCGAGTGTGAATTTTCGGCACGAGTGAGTTGAAAGACTGCTTGCAGTTTATTATGGATTCCAAATTTCCATATTCATTATTCCAAAACAAACGTCCTCAGTGGGCTCTTCTGGGACTGGCTAGAGCAGTTGTTATTATTCATCTTTCACTGGGGCTGAGGTTGTCATGATTAGGACTGGGCCGTGCTCGCTCTTCGTGGCATGCCCCAGCTACTCAGGGACACAATGCAAACCTTTGACAAGCCCAGAGGAATGTAACAGGGATCAAGTAGGGTCATCCTAAGCAGGCTCTCTGCAAGCAGAAGGAGCCTCACACTTAGGGCTGGGTGACGGGAGGGTGAGGAGAGAGGCTTAAGCCACCTACTGATGGGCAACAGAAATACCCTGGGTGGCCCAGGTAGGACATGATGACCAGGAAGGAAGGGACAAAAGGGGACGCAATGAGCTAACTGGCCTTCATACTTAATCAGGACCAGTTAACCCCATCACCCAATGGGGTGATATCAGTCAAGTTGTGGTTAATAGAAATATAAAAAAGTTTGGTGAATGGTAGTACATGTTTGTTAGGAGATAATGAAAAATTGAGACAACAACTCGTGATACATTGGAAGGTAGTCCACTACATTGAGCATCACATGGGGAAAGTGACAGGGACAAATGCCAGTGCACTGTAGTCAGGAACTGGCTTGGTTGTTTTGAAAACAGGCCCGGATAGGGAAAAGCTTGCATGTTGATGGGCAGATTGAATGTGGATAAGTTTAGCTGAGATGATCACTGAATAAGGGGATGGCAAGGACCTGTTGGTGCCAGGGGTCAGGGGAGAATGGGTCATTATTAAATATTTACTGTGGTTTGTGAAGGGGGAGGGAATAGCTAGAAGACAGGCTTAAGATGGTGATTTCCCCTACAGTCTGGCTTTGTCTCTTCTGGAAGGAAGAGGAGCTTCAACTCCATACTGGTGCTCCCCGCCTCTTTCCCACCACTTTGGTCTTACTCTGATGACTCCTTCGGTTTTTGTTTTTTCTTGCACATCATGAAATAGCTCAGGTATCCTTCATGGAAGAGCCATGGCAGCATTTACAGAAAGGGCATCCCAAGAGCAGAAAATGTCCAAGAGAGATAATTGGAAAGAATGTGTTCAGCTTCCTCTAGCGAAACGAGAGCAGGACTTTGAGTTGAGCCATCACTGGCCTTCTGCCTGGAGTTCTTTGTTCTTCTGTCCTCTCAGAACAAGATTCACTATCTGTTCTGTACGAAGAGTACATTCACAACCTCGCTCTCATGAGTATCATTCCACCCACAGAATATGGTTAAGATGAGTAACTCATTTCAGTGGTGAGGATACCCAGAAGCTTTGGTACTTTCTGTAGAAGATCATGTCTCTTGATATAGAATATTACAAGAACACATATACAAGTTTTGCTCTATTACAGTGACCCGCAACTTGAACATTGTGTAGGGATGTTGAAATTTAAGAAAATGATGAGGGTGGATTTTATATCATGGCATTTCTATGCAAGAATTTGTATCTGAGATTTGGGAGGAAATACTGTCATAAGTAAACTTTTGATCTGCAGTGCTGTCCTTGATCTGGAAGAGGAAGCCAGGGTCACACGGGAACAGAGTTGGTGACTCAAAGATGAAAAGTACTGCATCCCATATGGCAAGAAACAAGGCAGAGGGAAGCAAGGACATCGTTTGAGGTTCCCTTGCCCATGCTTGACTCTGTGCCTTGTGGCCAGTGGCTTAGGACAATGTGCATTGCAAAGAGCCTGAGCTGACCACACCGAGCACCGATTCTCTCTTGCTGGAGAGGCTTTCTCAAGGAAGGGCTGCCTGGAGGTATTTCCAGTATCCTGAGACACTTGACTACATAATAAGATGAGATGAGAAAAACTGGAATTTGAGAAACTGGGCCTATTAACTAAATCATCAGGGAATACAGATTATACATGGAGAATTATACACGGGGAGAGGGAAACTATAAAACTGATGCTTTACTTACGACTGAGGAAGAGGCAAGAACTCAAGCTGTTTGTGAGCAATTGAATCACTTAGATAACATGGTGGAGCCCTAAGCTGCCCTTCTTCCCTTTATTTATTTATTTATTTTTTTGGTACTCGGGATTGAACTCAGGGGCACTCGACCACTGAGCCACATCCCCAGCCCTATTTTGTGTTTTATGTAGAGACAGGGTCTCACTGAGTTGCTTAGCGCCTCGCCATTGCTGAGGCTGGCTTTGAACTCATGATTCTCCTGTCTCAGCCTCCCAAAGTGCTGGGATTACAGGCTTGCACCACCACGCCTGGCTTGCCCTTTTTCCTGAACCAGGAGGAATGATCCAGGAAGTGTGGCTTGACCTTCCTATCAGCAGACCCAGCAGTCTTGGAAGACTGTGAATCTTCCCAGGAACAACAGTCTCTGGCCAAGCAACCACCTTTAAGAATAAAACTTACTTTCTTTTTGCTACTTTGGACATCGTTTACCAAGTAGGTCTTTTTTGATGTTCTCTCAAGAACATCATCTGGTTTGGAGGAGAAATTAAATCTTCTGCTAGTGTTTGGGAATATCAATGCCACTGAATATAAACACTGTTTTCATCCTAAAACTGATCAAAAGCACAACTAAAATGATGATATAATGGCATTAACAAGTTCTCAGCACTTTCTTTCCATGAGAGGCTCACAGAGCCATTGAGGTACTCAATGAAGTATATATTTTATGCCACAAGAGGGGCGGCAAGGGGTTTAGGATTTCCAAGAGGAAAACTGAGCATAGGGAGAGCCAGTCAAGAGGTAGAGTGACTTCCTTCTACCCTCCATCTAGTGAGTTGAAGGTCTTGCTGCTCATGCGGGTGAAAACTGTTAACAGGTACAGTCTCAAAGAGGTCAAGTCAGAGGTGCTGGATGAGAACAGGTACACAGAAAAAATCTAGGGAGAGTGGGCAGGGGGAAATCAGAGAGAAGAGGAGGGATGGAGAACATCATTCCTATTGTTAAGGTGGAAGGAGAAAGGGGAGACAGAAACGTTAACACAAAAGGCAGGACAGTCTCCAAAGCCAGCAAAGGAGAGGGTTTCAGAAAAGCAGAGGAGGCCTTGGAGGGTCGGCTGGTCTATGCCTCTGCTGAGAATTAGCTATGCAGGATAAGTAGGAGAAGAGGCTGTTGAATTTGTTGACCAGTAGGAGGGCTGTTTTCATGGAGGTAGGGACAGAGAACAGCCTGCAGGGGGTCAATGAGTGAAGGAATGGCCAGGGCTTAAGGGCAGTAAGAGGAAGAAACTCATTAACTACCTAAGGCCTAGGACAAAAAGAATAACAAACTTACAGGCAAGAATAAGATGCAGTTTTGCCTCCAGGAGAGCACTTCAGTTCTGGAAAGTTAAGGAAGAGGGACCCGGTGCCTTCCCTGTGGTCAACTTCCTGTCCCCTGCAGCCCCTGAAGTTGGTAGCGCTGCCATTGTTTGGCCCGGCTCCTCAAAGGACCTGAGGAGTGGCCACTCACAGCCGCTCTCCTTTGTGCTTTGGAGAGATTAGAATCAAGGAGCTGCAGGCTCAAGAGGCTCCAGGACAGAAGCAGGGACAAGTGGAAGGCTTCCAGGCTGCCAAGTTTGAAACCAGCCCCTCCTCCTCCCAGTCCTGTGATCTTCCATTCAATTGGATAAGGGGATCGCTTTTCCTCTTTTTCTTTCTCTTTCCCTTTTGGAAGATGAATGCTTTCTGAATCTGCTTGACACAAGAACTTTCTTTGTTCCACCCTAATGTGGATGGCTTGTTTTGTTCGTTGAGTTTGCAGTGCTGCTCGCCAAGGGGGGAGAAGCCACCAAAACCACTAAACAACACAGAAGCTCTAGTCCCAACAAAGTTCAAAACATTTAAAGGTAAACTGAATTAGCAAATGAGAAACCAATGATTCTGTGACAAACCCAGTTTTAAACATCCCAAGGGTGAGTAATTTTCAGGAAAACAAAACAAAACAATATATCATGAGTTTCATTTCCCTAGGTTAATAAAGTAAATTTTAGCCAGAAAAGGATGCCAATCTGTTGTAATAGCAGTGGTAATATTAATATTTAGCAAGTGTTATTTGTTAGATTTTGTGGGTTTTCCCCCCCAGAGAACAAAGAAATCAAACAAATGACACATTTATTTTCCCTATGACTTCAAATTTTCCAGAAATTTTACAATTCTGAATTCAACAAACTCTGGAGTGGACTGGAGATTAAAAGATCAACTGGTAAAAAAGAAAACAACACTCAGGAAAAGGACTTACCTATCGTTTACTCTGTGTAACTTTGTCTAATGTTAGCATTTATCCAATTAATTGATGTATTTAAGGTACTGATGTAACCACCTGTCACTTTGTAGTTAAAGTGATCAATACAAATTCAAATACAATTCTTACAAATTCACATACAATTCTGACAGCTATTTTTATTGTTGGTTGCCAATGAAGACTCAAGATCAGAGTATTGATGACATTTATCCTGTCTGATTTTATATACTCATGATAATGTTCTTAAATATAGCAAAAATTTTGCTGTTTGATTCACCCAATAGCTGGCCTTGCCATCCTGGAGATTTTACAACTGTCTTTAAATGTCTGGGTCACATTTCTATAAACTGCACATCACAGATTCCTCTAATTCAGTGCCTATTTTGCCTCTAGCCATATGTGTGTATCCTGAGTTGCTTGAACAGCTAGAGATGGCTCTATATGGATCCATATCCATCCTACCATCCTACCTGGAGTCTACTCCTGTGCATTTGGAGGGTAAGTCAGAGGCCATGTGAAAAGTGGTGGGAAAAGGGAGGGAACTAACTCTAAGCACCTATAAAGTATGAGGGGGTAGGCAAAGGCACTGTGTGTTAATGATCTCATTTTGCTGTCTTAATGATTCTTTTTGTTATTTGTTCTTTTTAGTTATACATGACAGTAGAGTATATTTTGACATATTTATACAAACACAGAGTACATCTTATTCTAATTAGGTTACCAGTCTTGTGGCTGTAAATGATGTGGAGATTCACTGTGGTGTATTTATATATGTACATAGAAAAGTTAAGTCAGATTCATTCTACTGTCTTTCCTATTCCTGTCCCCCCTCCCTTCACTTCCCTTTGTATCATCTACTGAATTTCTATTCTCCCCTCTCCCTCTTGTTGTGTGTTAGCATCCATATATCAGAGAGAACATTCCACCTTTGTTTTTTTGAGATTGGCGTATTTTGCTTAGTGTAATAGTCTCCAGATCCGTCCATTTACCCACAAATGTCATAAAGTCATTCTTTTTTATGGCTGCACAATATTCCAGTATGTATATATACCGCATTTTCTTTGTGCATTCATCTGTTGACGAGCACCTAGGTTGTTGGTTCCATAGCTTAGCTATTATGAATTGAGCTGTTGTGAATCAATACAAATATTGATGTGGTTGCATCATTGTAATATTTTGACCTCTATGATGAAAGCTATAGAACACTAAAGAAATAAATTGAAGAAGACCTTAGAAGATGGAAAGATTTCTCATGTTTGTGGATAGGCAAAATTAATATTATCAAAATGGCCATACTACCAAAACCCTATACAGATTTAATGTGATTCCTGTTAAAATTCCAATGATGTTCTTCATAGAAACAGAAAAAGCAGTCATGAAATTCATTTGGAAAAATAAGAGGCCCAGAATAACCAAAGCAATCCTTACTGAGGAAAGTGAAGCAGGGGCATCACAATACTAGACCTTAAATTATACCACCAAGCTATAGTTACAAAAACAGCATGGTATTGGCACCAAAACAGACATGAAGACCAATGGAACAGAATAGAGACACAGAGAAAGACTCACATAAATACAGTTATCTCATACTAGACAAAGGTGCCAAAAACATACATTGGAGAAAAGATGGCCTCTTCAACAAATGGTGCTGGGAAAACTGGAAATCCATACAGAGAAGAATGAAACTGAACCCCTATCTCTTATCCTGCACAAAACTCAGCTCAAAGTGGATCAAAGACTTAGGCATTAGACCAGAGACCCTACACCTATTAGAAGAAAATGTTGGCCCAACTTTATTGTGTTGGCTTAGGAACCAACTTCCTCAATAAGACTCCCAAAGCACAAGTAGTAAAATCAAGAATCAATAAATGGGATGGTATCAAACTAAAAAGTTTCTTCCTAGCAAAGGAAACAATCAAGAACATGAAGAGAGAGCCTACAGAATGGGAAAAAATCTCTGCCACCCACACCTCAGATAAGGCGCTAATTTCCAGAATATATGAGTTGGAGGCTTGGTGCCCAGTGTGTTGGTGTTGGTGTGGTATGGACCTTCAAGAGGTCCATACCCACCCTAGTGGGATATCCTAGGTCAAATGGGGGTGTGCCTCAGAAGGGATTTCTCATGGGACACTAGTTTTCTTGAGAGGGTGCTGTAACACTTAGTCCTAGTCCCAGTCCTTCTTTATGCTTTTTGGATGGGGATGTGGTCACTTGATTTGGCATGTGCTCCCTCCATGGCTATCTGCCATGAGGTGAGGTAGCCAAGGAGCCTTTGCCAGAACCTGCACCATGTCACCTGAAATTTCAACCTCCAAAACTGTGACCTAAGTAAACCTTTTTACTTTACAAGGTTGCCTGTCTCAGATATTTTCTTTTATAACAAAAATCTGACTAGTGCACTGTCCTTTGTGCTGAGTTTCAACATTAAATGAGCAAAAGATTCAAGCCTCTGTTTTAGCTCAGTGTTCTGGCTCGGCTCTCAATCCAAGTCCTTCTCCCCTGACCAATCACCATGTCTTCCTCCCATTTGATCATTTTCGACATACAAACGTATGATAAGCTATCCCTTCCTGAACAAGAACTCCTCTTAGACTCCATGTGCCCTACAAACACCACTTCCCTTTACGCTCTCTATTTATTGCAAATACTCTAAAAAGAGCGTCCTGTATCTTGTTTCCATTCCTCACCTTCTATTCTCTTCAGATTTGATGTCCCAGCATGCCACCAACAAGCTTCTTGCCAATTTTCTTGTCAATGCTCTACCCTTGTTTTATGAACTATTCTCAGTGATACAAGCAGAGCTGGCCACCTCTCCTCCTTTGCAACATTTCTGGTACATGGTTTCTGGGTGCCTCACCTTCCTGGCCTTCTTCCTCCTCTGTGGGCCCTTCCCAAGTGTCCTTTGTTGGTTCTCCTTTCTCTTCATTACCTGTAACAACGACCACCACAGAGCCCAGGCTTCAAGCTTCTCATATTCTCTGTCTACCCACTGTCTGGGTCTCATTTAAGCTCAGAGCTTTAAATGTGTCTCTATGCTGATGATTCCCCAATTTAGACCCTCAGTGTCAACTTCTCCCCTGAGCTCCAGGTTCATGACCCCCACTGCCTGCTCAGTCTCTTGATTTAGATGTCAAACTAGCCATGTCCAAATCAGAAACCTGGATTCTCTTTGCAAACCACTCTCCTTCCTCCTACTTGGAAGTCCTGCATTATTCTTCTCTATTTGGGTCTCTTAATTCCTCAGCAGCTTTTGGTGGCTCTGATGTCACCGTTCACCCCAAATCTGATCTAATTGCCTCCTACCACCCCACCAAATCCATACTCTTCCATTTTAATCCCATTACAGTTATTTCTGCACATAGAAGCCAGATGAGTTTTAAAAGAGCATCTCTCCAAACTCAAAATGCAACATGCCCAACATAAAGCCAAAGTCCTTGCTAGGGCCTGCTCTGACCCATGTCCTTCCCATTCCATCTACTGGTCTCCCCACTTCTTGATTGAATCCAGTTGTGCAGAACCTTACACATGACCCACAAGCACTCTAGTCTGACACCTGCCTCAGGCCTCTAGGCTCCCTGCTCCCTCCCGGAACTGCCTTTCCCCAGGTCTTCCCAGGCTCCTTGCTGATGTCATTCAGATCTCTGTTCCCATGTCACCTTCTCTGCCAGTTCTCCCCTGATTACCTTAGGAACTTCCCACACTCCACATTTCTCTTACCTTGGATGGCTTGTCTTTCTGGTGTTCTTCTACTCATTCCTGTCTCTGTCTTAGACGTGTGTCCCTGTCTTGGTCTCTGCTGTGTTCCCAGTCTCAGAGCAAAGCTCATTCTGCACTTGGTGCCCAATGAACACTTCTGGGTGAATGAAGGCATTGTTGAATACTGTTGGGATCCTCCCAGTTCTCCTGAGAGGGCATATTAGAAATTTTTGTAGG
Organism: Xerus rutilus; assembly: GCA_028644305.1. Classification (NCBI taxonomy): domain Eukaryota; kingdom Metazoa; phylum Chordata; class Mammalia; order Rodentia; family Sciuridae; genus Xerus; species Xerus rutilus. Next base: position 13,635,350 of record CM053414.1, read on the forward strand.
ATTTGGCTCCCTCAACTTTGATTTGATGTGGTCACCACAGCTGATGGCAACTGTATTTCTGAAGTGACTTTCCCTTTCATCTGTTCTGTCGAATCCCAGGTCCACATTTCTGGTCCTCCTTTTCCCTTTAGCCTAGGATTGCTTAGCCCCTCAAATTAGTTTATCAGTCTACGAGGCCTACAACAAGGCTACAGTATCCCAAATCAAATCAGATTCAAGCATATGAACTCACCAACCTGTGACCATTTGACTTCCAATCAGCAATGTCATATGGTTCAACCCAATGCATGTTTCTGCCTCTATAATTTTTTTTTTTTTTTTAAATATTTTTTTTTTAGTTGTAGGTGAACACAATATCTTTATTTTATTTTTATGTGGTGCTGAGGATCGAACCCAGTGCCTCACGCATGCTAGGCGAGCACGCTACCACTGCGCCATAATCCCAGCCCCTGCCTCTATAATTTTGCTTAAGCCATTTTAATGCCAGATTGTCTTTATGGGCCATCCAACTTTTTCTTCAGAAGCGAGTGTTAAGTCTTATCTCTTCCAAAAAAAGCCCTGGAATGAACCATTGCTCTACATTTCCATGGCATATTGCAACTTTTCCTTTTTTTCTCCATTCTCATCTGCCTTCTAAGGAAGTTTTGTGTGCCTGTCTCTCTCTTTCCCCACTTATGTCTTCTAGTTGTGAGTGAATGAGCTGGGGATGGGATCTTGTCTAGAGGGTAACTGTCCCAAGCCTATGAATCTATATTCTACTATCTAACATTGGGAGACATAGGTTTCAGAAAGCCCATTTCTTTTTTTCCCTGACAACTATTTAAGCAAAATCTGTGTTTTTCAACTAGACATTCTGCCATCACACCAAGAGCACGAGAGAAAAATTCACTGGGGTGGGCAGGCTGCTTATCCAGCTCTTGTGAGATAAACCAACTTGGCATCCACAAAGAGGAGGGGTGTGATGCCGGCCCATATGACACCTTTCAGACACGACTTGACCTCCAGGGCCCATGACATTGGACATTCCAAAGATAAAGCCTCTGTCTGGAGCATCAGCAGTTTCTTCATTTGCTAAGAACAATAGGTGAAAAAGGAAGCCACTACTGCTTCAGCTGACGATGATGATAAAAGTGGTAATGGCATTTCTGTGACTCAGCACTGCTTGACAAAGTAGGCAAATTACTTGTAAAGTTGGCGGTCAGGGCTGTCAGAGAGTCACCTCTGGGCTAAACAGCAGAGGCCACCTTTTACATAAAGAGAGCTCGGAGCATCTGATCCAGAGGGAGGCAAACAAAGAATTCTGGGTTCATGAAAAGAAGGAAGCATAACTTGCAGCACGGAGAAGGGAGCTTAGATGCAGAGAAGGCTTTCCTGAGAATAGGCTCTCAGCAGGAGAACAGGTGCTCGGGAGCTCATCAGACTTGCTCATAAGAATTCCAACAGCACCATGGTGGTGGTGTCTGAAAAATCAGAATGCTGAAAGACAGCAGAGTCTGGGAGGAGAGCCACGTGTGTATGAACACTCAGGATATAATGAGGAAGGCAAAGGAAATGACTAAGGTGCAGATGATCTTGTTCACAAGTGGTGCTGGGACAAGTGGGTAGATGGTGCTAAGTTAGATCTATTGCTCTGATGACATATCAGAACATATTCCAAAATAGATCAGAGAGCTACACAAAAACATGAACCCACGAGCCCCAGAGAAAAACACAGGTGAATTCCTGAGTGCAGAGAAATGATTTCTAACTTGAATCAATATTCAGAAGTAACAGAAGATTGATAAATTTCATTATATAAACATTAAGAAGACGTGTGCATAGAAAAAAAATACCATAAGCAAAATGCAAAGACGCATGACAAATGGGAGAAAAATAATGGGAATATTATCACTGATAAAAGACTAATGTCTGTGATACACAGGGATTCTTAAATTGAAGGAAAGACCTAGATAGATGATTCAAGAAAGGTCTAACAAATTACCTATAAATATAGGAAAAATGTTCTATTTTACCCACAATAAGTGAAATACAAATAAAAACTCTACTGAAACAGTTTGATGGCTTCTCTAATGATCATACATAGAGTTACCATATGACCCAGCAATTCTATTTCTAGGTATGCATGCAAGAGAAATAAAAACATCTATTTTTTTTTTTTTTTTGGTACTGGAGATTGAACTCAGGGGCACTTGACCACTGAGCCACATCCCCAGCCCTATTTTGTGTTTTATGTAGAGACAGGGTCTCACTGAGTTGCTTAGCACCTTGCTGTTGCTGAGACTGGCTTTGAACTCGCGATTCTCCTTACAGGCTTGAGCCACTGCGCCCGGCTAAGATTTTTTTTTTTTTTTTGGTACTGGGGGGTTGAACTCAGGGCACTCGACCACTGAGCCACATCCCCAGCCCTATTTTGTGTTTTATGTAGAGACAGGGTCTCACTGAGTTGCTTAGCGCCTCGCCGTTGCTGAGGCTGGCTTTGAACCCGCAATTCTCCTGTCATAGCCTCCCTAAGTGCTGGGATTATAGGCTTGTGCCACTGTGCCCGGCTAAAAACATCTGTTCTTATAAAATCTTTTATGCAGATGTTTATAGTTGCACTATTCATAATAGGCAAATGGCAGAAATGACCCAAATAGCTATTAAAAGATGAATGGATAAACAACATGCGGCATGTCCATACAACAGAATACTATTTGGCCATAAGAAAGGATGAAGTTCTGATACAAGTTGTGACATGGAAGAGTCTTGCAAACAAAATGCTAAGTAAAAGAGGCCAGTTCCTAGAGGCCACATATAGTATGATTCTATGTATATGAAATGTCCCAAGCAGGAAAATCTATAGACAGGAAAAGTCAATTAGTGCTAGCTTAGGGCTAAGGGTCCTGGGGAGTTGGGAAGTGAGGGTAAAAGATACTGAGTTTCTAAACTCACCTGTGCTGAGGGTTGCAAGTATCTGTGGGTATACTGAAATCCACTGAATTTTACACTTCAAATGGGTGAACTGTATCTAAATAAAGGATTAAAAAAACCTACATTGAGATGTTATTTCTCACCTCTCAGACTCAGTACATTGTGCTGGTGTGGCAAAGGGGAGCAGGTGTTCTCATACCTTGTCAGAAGGAATGTGAATTGGTACAGCGGTTAAGAAGTGGGATTTCACAATGTCCAACAAAACTACGGATTTACACACCAGTGATCCAGCAATCCCATTTCTTGGAATTTGTGTGGGCAATTTCCCCTGAAAATACCTGCCCAATAGTATATGAAAAAGCATAGACACAAAGTTATGTATTGAAACATTGTTCATAATTGCAAGACAATGCAAACAACTTAAGTGCTCACAAATAAAAGACTGGTTGCATAAACTGAGACAATCACACCATGTACTATGATTTAACCAAAACAGAATAAGAAATAGCTCTCTGAGCTGATGTGGAGTGTTTTCCAGGATGTATCATTAAGGGGGAAAAGCAGAGTGCAAGAACTCTGAAGAAGAACTAAATTATACATGTATCTGCTTATTTGAGCAAAAAGAAACATTGGGAAGAAAAGCAGAAATTATGAGATTGGTTACTCACAAGAGGTGAATGGAGATGGGGGGGGAGGGTTGGAAAGGGAATTGACACTTCTCTGAATAGTTTTGACTTTTATAATCATGTTAATGATTTGCATACTAAAACAAGTTCTACAAGGGCAGGAGAAAGTCCCTAACAGAAACAAATGATCCAGAGTGTATTTCAAATGAACAACCTAAGGCTACTACATAGGGTGGGAGGGGGGCACAATTCCAAGTGACTTTTGAATTCAGGGTTTTGACTATGTATCCTTAAAGACAAAATGATATGTAAAGTCATATAGAAGCCTAGTTAGTTTCTCATGGTGGTATGCATGAACCATTAAAAATGACTGTTTTCTAGGACTGAGCAAATGAATAAATATATTGATAAAAATGAAAACTAGATGTCTTACTAATGGAAAATTAGGGTTTTTTCTCCCCAAATATACAAAAAAGGGGAAGCATATAATGTAATAGGGTTGGAATTAAAAGTATCAGAATGGTTTAAATGTATCTATATCTATGGTTTAAATTTCTATCTATGTAAACATCCACCTACTATCTCTGAGCTCTGTTCATTGAGAGGATCTTGAAATAAGGACACCCCCATAGCCCTGATGCTCAGAATGTGGCTGTATTTTCACTGAAAAGGTCCAGCACTTCTTGGAGAAGTGGCTGACTCCAGGGCAGGTAAGGTATAAAATGAGCAGGAATATCTCGCTCCAGAAAGTAAGAAAGTGCTTAAAAAAATAAAGAGAAAATGTGGAAAGGACAAAAAGGTCTCTCACTGTCCAACTCTGAGACAGTTTTGAGTGTCAAAAATAATGACACTAAACACTGTAACCCAGTGAATATTACAAAAGAATCCATGAATTCATACTGCTATAAATGAATAAATAAATGCATCATTAAATGGGAAAAAGCGAAAGCTCTTCCCTGCAGTAGAACTGAACTAATAAGTGTAGGACGGTAGAATTGGAAAATCATTTGGCAAATATCACAGTAATAACTGATCCAAGCAAGAACTGCCTGCCCAGGGAAGGGAAAAATTTGGATGAAAAGCAGGATATTTTTACATAGTCGCCAACATCTCCCAATTTCATATTAATCACAAAGGGAAAAACGGCAGCCTCAGAGCACAGAAACCTGGCACACACCACCTTAGCCAGGTAATCAAAGATAACATCGCTAATAATGGCGCCAACCCAACATCATTTCCCTGGAACTTGATGCACAGAGGAAGACACGACATCACGTCTGGGGTGTTTCTGCCCCAAATTCATCACCTGGATCTAATCACAAGGAAACATCAGACAAACCCAAATTGAGTAACCTTCTACAAAATAAATGGTCTGTACCTTTCAAAAATGTCAAGGTTAAAGAAAGAAAAAGAACAGGTAAAGATAAAGAATGAAGAATTGTTCTAGTTTAAAAGAAACCACAGAGATTTGACAACCAAAGGCAGAATGTATCTCTGGATGAAGTATATTACTGGAAGAAGAGATAAAATTTGAATTTGGATTGTGGATTAATTGATGGTATTGTAAAACATTCAATTTTCTGATTTAGATAATTATACAGTGATTATGTAAAACAATATCCTTGTTCTTAGGAAATATACACTGAAATGTTTAGGGATAAAGAGGTACAATGGCAGCTACTATTTTCACATGATTGATACAAATTATATATATATGTGTGTTTGTATACATATACACATATAGATGCATATATATACACATGTGTATATAGTATAGTGAAGGAAACAGACAAGAAGAGGAAAAGAGAGGAAGAGGAAGGGAGGGAGAAAAAGGAAGAGGGAAGAAAGGAGGAAGGAGGGAGGGAGAGACTGAGAATGGAGGTGGGAGAAAGGAGGGTGGAGTATAAAGCAAGTGGGACAAAGTGTAGAGAGATGGGAAGCTGGACGAAGACTGTAGCAGAATTATTTATACTCGCTTTTTTGTAAGTTTGAAAATAAAAAGTAAAGAAAATGGTGCTCACAGCTCTCTGAGGACAGGATGGTGACCACCTCTGTTTCAACACTTATGCAGAGACCTGCAGGCTAGGGAGGTGGCCTGGGTCCCTGGGGCCTTCGTTTTCCAAGCTGGGCCAGATTTCCCCATATCCTATCCTGTTTGTGGACCTATTCAGTCCCACGTGTAGCTTAAAGGGCATGAATATGATCCATATGGAAAAAACTCTGTTCCCAGTTAAAAGCAATTTTTAATGATCTGGGATTTAAGTCCTTTTTTTTTTTTTTTTAATATTATCCACTTAGACCCAGCTTCAAATATGACCTGAAGCTGTGAGTAAGAAGTCCTGAAAGCTGTTCTGGGTGACTCCAACTGATGCCTACTGACTTTAGGGGTATGGTAGGCCACAGCCTCGGCTATAGCTGGGATTAGAAACATCCTGGCTCTGACTGCTCCATTGAGTCTCTTTTGGGCTCTGAATTATTTGTTGGGGATGGCTCCCAGGACAGGAGAAGGGAGCTGTTCCTCTCTCATCCTTAGGTTCTTTCCCTGAAGGCTCAGGGACTTGCACTCCACCGTCAGTGCCCCTCCTGGCTGGGTGGGCTTGTGAGACCTCTGGCTGAACCCACCCTGCCTCAACATTGCAGTCAGATGCTCGGAGCAGGTATGATGTGCCATTGGAGGCCTCTTCTGCCAGCCTTTCGGACCTTTCCCAGCCTTCAGGGAAACATCTGTCTCTCCCAGGCCACTGACAACTGGTCTTTGAAAACCTCATACCCCTGTAATGCTCTGGATTCTCCTGCCATCTGCCTCTTTGAAATGACTGGATGCATAGACCCCCTTTCCTCAGGAAACTCTAGAGAAAACAGACAAGCTTCTGCCTACTTAGCCCAGCCCTGTGACAGCCGAGGGGAAGATAAACCTGTGATTGGGTGAAAGAGCTATGGAATGGGTCACCTTTAGTTATCATGCCCTTTTGACACTGGGGATAGGGTGGCACAGTCCTTGCCAAAGAGATTGTGGCTTCACAATGCCAGGGCAGAAATAGCAGCCTCTTCTCCCAAACTATGGAGTTAGCTACTTACCATTGCCATAATTGCTCTTATTATTTCACTTAAGAATGACACCGAACATTTGGACAGATCCTCATGGCCATCCTGTGGGGAGGTAGGATCATTTCCATTTTACAGGGAAAACAAATCAAAATTCAGAGAGGTAGAATAACCAGCCCAGGGTCCCACAGCTGCTGGCTGCAAGAACCTGGATTCAAATCTAGATCTCTGTGATACTACAGCCACAGGGAGGAGAGAGCACCAAATAAATGTTTACTTCTTCCAATGACTACCAGATTTACTAGTTAAGTACCCAATCCACATCATCTCGGGCAAGCTTTCCCATCGACTTCTATCTCCTGACACAGAAGGACTCACAATTGCAATAATTCCCTTCACTGGGTACAACTGCAGGGGAACTCCAAGGGAACCCCCATCTCATCTTGATTTTGTTCCCTTGCCCTCCCCTGTCTGGATGCCCAGGGATTCCTGTAACCCATAATGGCACCCACAGCTCTGCTCTAGGGCCACTCAGTGCACATTGGTGTATCAGTGTCTGCTTCCTTTGGTTGAATCGGGGATTCATCACCTCATTGCCCCATGAGTGAGGAGGAGTACCCCCTCCTCTCACCAGCGACCAGGTACTGCTGTAGGTCTCAGATACCGGAAAAAGTCATTGGTATTGGCAAGTGGCTGAGCCTCACCTTGGAGCTATCAGTTGTGTTTAAGCATGACTGCCGTGGTAACACATTGGCTCTGAGAACTATGCTCTCTATTTATCTGTTACAGTAGTTAATTTCATCTGTTTTGCAGAAATATTTACTAAGGGTGAGTGATGGAGGCAGGCAGCTGTGGCTGCCTCTGCTGTAACCATATGGTCTATTTACAACCAGAGCTCCGTGGTGCAGATAGCCCAAAGAGGATTAAATTATACTTTGTAGATTAAAGTCCCAAACACTATAAAACTCATAAGCCTTTGTAGGCTAAGCAAGAACTCTGACTCCCATTGGGCCTTAAGTTGATGTTTTGCACACACAGAAAGAGTGAACATTTTTGATATTTCAGTATTTTCTTAAAAAGCTAGCAGAATATCAAGCTTGTTCCTTAGGTATTTGGCTGGTTAAGGGGCTGGAGGAGCAACTTCACAAGCCCCCTCCACAGGACCAGTGTGACCTGCTTTGCTCTCACCATAAACAAGGCCTCTCCATCTCTGTTTACTAATCTCCTTGAACTTGGGCTGGCAGGCAGACCGCTTAAAAGGAAACAGCCCCCAACCTGCCAAAGCCACTGTTTATGTTCTGCTGGTCACCAAGTCACACCCAATGTAATTACATCCCAAGCACTCCAAGGCTCCAAGTTTTCTTGAAGTTGGTTAGAAACAGGGTCCTAAGGAAAAGCCTGATTGTCCCAGGAGCAGCTCAGTCTTTCTGCAATGGGTTGTTAATCGTCTCTCTGGCAAGGGTCCTTCACCCTCAGGGTGCGTCATTTGCCCCCTCCCAGCCCCCAGCCCTCCATCCTCTTCAGACCCTGAAAGAATTCGTTCAATTTAGCCTTCTCATTGATCTTTAAAGTTTCACTCTCAGTCACTTTCCACTTGAAGCTGTGTTTGAAGTTTCTACCGGCGTTTCTACTGATGGGCTTCACCCAGAGAGCTTTGTCGTTGACTTTGAGAGTCTGGTGTTCAGAGGATGGACTGATCTTCACAGGTGTCACTTTCTGCACACAGCAATTAGCCACACAAGCCAAATTGGCACAAGCAACGTGCTCATACCCTCTTCGAAGTGAACCCTCCGTGCTCATTTGGGAGGCTCTACTGGGACCCGGTTAAAGATGGGAAAATTCTCTTGTGGATGACCAACCCTCACCAAGGAAGGTGGAGGGGCAAGACAGAGAGACTCTGCAAAATTTAGTCATTGGAGGGCCAGGGGATTCTCACTCACTGGAGGCAAATCTTATGAGTTTACATAGGGGAACTGATACCTTCTTGTGGCATTTCAGTGCCATAGTTCAATGGGAAATCAATGACTTTATTAAAATACAGTATGAAAATAAACTTTTAAAAGAATCTACAGTAAGAAAGAGGATAGTTTTGTTATCCTGTCTGGGGTTCCACAGGACCTCACATGGCTCCTCTTCCTTTTTGAGATGTCTATAACACAATTCAAAGCATAGCAAATTCCCAAAGACTCATTTTTCAGACCTTTCTACCTGAAGATCCCCCAATGGAGCTTTTGTGGGTCTCCAAGTGCCTCGACTCCTTTGTTCTTCCCCAGTGAAGGCATGGAAAACTTTCAAATCTGCAAAGGGTGCAGGACAGCCCCCCTACCCCATTACCTCCGATGTCCTCAGCTGCTCTTCCTTCAGGCAGCAATCCTCCCTCCCTGACTGCAAGGGTACCCTCACTGGAATCCTGACACCTTGTGGGAATCTAACTGATGGGAGGAATTATCTCTAGCCAAGCACGCACTCATCCCCATCAAACTGGGTTGGCGAGATCCTGTTTAGGGCTTTCCCGTAGCTGGTGTTATGAGCAGTGTGTTAATAAAGGTGATGGTGCTGCATCTTTCCCGCACATGATCTGGTTTAATTTTCAGTCATTTTGAGAGATAAGGACTACAGATGTTATCAATCTGTCTTTGTATGTGAGGAAGCTTGGGTGGAGAGCTGGTTTATCTTTCTCCTTCTTTCCATCTCTCCCTCTATTTCTTCTTTCCTCTCTCCCTCTCCTTCTCTCCCTGTTACCCTTCTCCCCTTCTCATTCCCTTCCCTTCCCGCCTGCTTCCTCCCCTCTCCTCTCTTCTTTCTTTTCCTGTCCTCACATTTCACTGGATCCTTGAGAACTCAGGCCCGTTATCCATGGCTTCGGCCTTCCTAGCTGTTTATTTCAGAAACCAAGTTGCCTTTCCCCACACCGAGAACTCTGATTTCTTTCAAGTGAGATGGTTAGAGGGGGGAGGCTGAGTCTCCATCAGCCTCCACTCCAATTATAATGGACCTCCAGCAAGTTGCGCTGAAACGGCATCTGATTTATTCAAACCCTTTCCCCTGATGATCCCCTTCTCAGTTCTGGACACGAATGTCTGCTCTCTGGGTGAGGAAGCAGCCTGATTATAGCTTCATTAGAAAATGGTGACATTCACTCTTGCAGTGTAATTGTTTGACAGGGTTTGGGATACGGACATGTGAATTGCTGACGGTGTGCATGGCCCGCCTTTTATCACAGCGAAATCCTCACTGTCAAAGCAAATGGATGTGTGGAGTGGTTAATTTTATGTCATTAAAAGAGCCTTAATTGCAACCGTAAGTCTTTCCTGGGTTCTCTCAAGAGGAGTACACGGGACTTTCTGACACCTTGTGGACACACCACACAACTCTGGACATGAAGAAGGCAGCTGTTCCAACTACAGGGAGCAGAGACTTAACCAAGACAGGTGGGCTTGGGTGGGGTTTCTCAGGCTTCTCAGAGAGGCTCCCCTTGGGTCTTCAATTCTCCTGCGTCCTCATCCATCATTGGAGCGCTGCCAGGTTCCAGAGGACTGGAGAAGGCCTCGGTCCACGCCTTGGTGGCCACAGGCACCAAGGGCCATTGGCTGATGAGCAGCTTTGAGTGTTCAAGCCAAGAAAGGTCTCCGGGGAATCATCCTTTGGAGGGAACTGGAATGTCTGGAGGAAAGTTTGTGCTATCCTGGGGCCTGGGCTCTGCTTCCTGGAAAGCATTTCACAGGCTGACCAACCATGGATCCCTCAAGAGAACACGCAGCCCAGCATATCAGGATCCAAACCCATTTGCTGGTCCAACCAGTGACCTGAAAAATGGAGGTGTCAGCCCCAGATGACCTTCCCCATGCAGGAAAGGGAAGTGACACTGGTGGCATTCAGCGGTAACTGTCCGGGAATGCATAAGGATGGCAAGTTAAATAGTAATCACCAGGTAACCATCTCAGACAGATAGAAAGAGAGGGGAAAAAACCCAAGAGTAGCTATCTTTAAAGAGAACAAGCAGATCTGAGTAATCCAATTTAGGGGAGATAAGAGCCTGCTGCTAGTACTGTCCTTTAACTGGACAAACGCCTTCGTTCAAGTGTCAACCCCAATCCGGAAGAGGTCACCGCACTGGGCCTGCTGCCTAATATACTCCTGAATTGGCTGAGTGGCTTTCCGAACAAACACACTGGTCCAACAGAATTGATTTTCAACAGGCCGTATTGGTCCCTAACGTAATTATCCAGCAGTGAGTCAGTTCACGGCAGCCCTTGCATTTAAACGCCTCTGGTCAGCCCAAGAGAGGGTAGGGCCATGCTGAGGTGCCTTCTCCAAACACCTCTTGGGAACCCTCCCCTCCCCCTGCCCCTGGCCACTTTCCTCCCTCCTTCCTAAATAATTTAAAGTGCAATGGCAACTTTGTGCAGCTCCATCCTCTGTGGGCACCTTGCCCCTGTTTACGAGGAGGTGCAGAGGCCCTAGGGTCATGTGCCAATGAATACCACGTCCTGGCGGTTTGATAGGTGAATTCAATTTACAACAAAGAATCCTTTAAAAATGCTTCATGGTTTAACCTCTTCCTTCCTCTGAAGGCTTTTTGGCAGCATAGTTCCAGTTACTTCTATGGGAACAGCCAGCCAGAAGCAGGTCCAGGGATGTGACCTCCTAGCAGAGCGCATGTCCTTCAAAGGCGCCCATTATTTGGTCCAGGTCCTAGATGGTCAAATAGAGCATGACATTTGACCTTCCAGCTGATCACTACAAATTCTACACCCCAATGGGTCCCCAGTGTTGGGAGGTCTGTTATGAGGACATGACGACCTTGATTCAGTTTCCAGGATATCCAAATGATATCTGGATGCAGGAACCCAAAGACCACTATTTTCCTTTCCACTCATCACTTCCTCATCCCTTGAGAAATACCCATGTCTCACAGGCTGGAGAATGAACATACCGATAATGCCTTATACACAACCTCTTACTTCACACCTATAGCCTGCAGGGAGGGCAGGACTGGGGTCTAGGGCGTCCTTGCATTCCTAGTACCTGTTATCCTGTGTTGTCAAAAGTGTAAGTCAGCAACAATTTGTGGAGTCGTGCTAACGCGCTTTGCAATGACAATAGCCCCACCCAATAGCTGTGTGAATGTGGGTAATAGCTTAACCTCTCTGTACATGCACTTGCTCATCTGTAACATAGGGGTAAACATAGCATCTGCAGCATCAGGCTGTTAGAAGGATAAATGGAGTTCCTATTTGTCAAGCTCTAGAACCATGCTTGGCACACACAGAGGGGTTAATAAGAGTCACCATCAGTTACTTATAGGGAGAGCAGCATAGCTCAGGCAGAGACACAAGTACCATCAGTTACTTTAGGGTAGTATAAGAAGCATCCAATAGAATCAGCCTGAATCTTGTCTTCATCTGGGACCTCAGGTGCTGTGAAATCCACAGCCCACTAATCAGCTGGAAGGGCTACCCAGTGTGTCCTTCCTCAGTTGGCTTGGTTCAGGGCAGGTGTACCCCACTTGTGTCTCTGCCTGAGCTATGCTGCTCTCCTAGGAGTCGGGGAGCCTTGGAGCAGGGCATGGAAGAGACACCCCTGCCTGCTCTAACCCATTCCAGGGGGAATCCACATAGCCGGGGCAAGGAGGTCGTGGTGTCAGTGGCTGTCAGGGAAATTGATCCTCCAAGTTCTCAGGAACGGCTGTTCAATCCCAATCGACCTGCCAGGAAGCTCTGCTCAGAACTAGTCTGCGGGAGACAAGAAAATATTTTCATTTGCTTCAAACCCTACCACCACCCATGGGCTCATCTTACCAAAGGCATCCTGGTTTTTACTGAGCTCCTCTGATGTGAGAGCAGCTGTGGAAACCAAAGCTACAACTGGCATTCATTTACTCACTTCCTTGGCTCAAACCAGCATCCAGGTTGGCTCCAGGGGCCATCCTGCAATGAGCTCGCCCTAGGGCATTTCAGGGGGGCATCCAAGCTAACACCTAAATATTATAAGCAATAATGAGGCTAATGTGCCGGACACTATTGGAAGGGCTCTCCTTATATTAGTTCATTTAATCTGACATGTAATATCACTGACATTTCAGCTGAGGAAATGGAAGCACAGAGAGGTCAAAGGGCATGACTGAGATCAGACAATTAGGACCTTGGGCCAGCTTGTGGCTGTTCACCCTTCCTGTCCCACTGCAGTGGAGAAGCTGCACTTTACAAAATAACATTAAAGCTGTTAGTGCAGACCCAATTTTCAAGGGGGAAAAAATAAAAGGAAGGGAAGAGAAACAAGAAGAGAGGAAGAAAAGAAAATGAAGATAAAGCACAGGAGGAGACATCAAAACGAGAAATACGTTATTAATATTTAACATGATTATTTTTATTTATCAAATAAATAGTTTCCCCTATAATGACAGATAACATTTAAGAAAAGCATTAAGTATGCCAGGCACTGTGCTATATGAAATACTTTGCATTCAGTTATTTCATTTAATATTCACAACGAAACAATTGGTATTGCTAAGAATCTCCTTAGAGAAGGACACTGAGGCTCAGAGAGGTTATAACTGAGAAAACAGAGGGCTAAAATCTCATCAGAATAGGTCTGGGGGATTTAGCAAATAAAAGCATAGGACACCCAGTGCAATTTAAATTTCAAAGAAACTCCAAATCATCTGGGACATACTTATACTAAAGCAACAAATAATTCTGGACATTCTTATACTAAGAAAATTACTTGTTCATCTGAAATTCAAACTGACCTGGGCGTTGTGTATTTTATCTGGCAACCCTAAACAGAAGCATTATTTAGGCTGTCTCTAGTCTTCATAGTTTTAAGCTGGCATGAACTTTTTGTTTAAAGCCCCAGGTGTATTTATCTGTTCAGATTCTCAGGGCATCTATAGATACGCCAATAGGATCCAAATTCTTGACTGGTTTCCAATGCAAATTGCAAGTGCCTGAGTAGAATCTTAAGGGTGCACAATGGCCAGGGGGCCTACTCTGTGCTGGGAATAGTCTCCCAAGGGGGGGCCTCATTTCATAGGGTGTCCTTTTCTGCAGCCTGATCATCTGTAGACTTCTACCGTCGCTTCTGAACCACATGCATCCAACCTTTTCCCCAGGACAGCACCTGCTGGCAATCAAGCCTTTTCTGTCCAAAAACAGGATGCCATGGCTTCCCCCTGCTTCAAGAGTGCACAGCTGCCTGGCAGAGAAAGACAGCGCCCACGTCCACCATCCTTCCCCTAAAGTACTGAATAGGGTCAGGTTCCGGCTGTATTTTTCAGTCTCTAATTAGCAGATTCCAATTCATCACCCTCAGTATCTCCTGGCATCAGCCCCGAGATTCCCTCCTCTCGCTTGGAGAATCGGTCTTCATTTAAAACCCTCTCTCTTAGCCCTAAATGGAAATCAATTCTGCAAGTTTAGCAAATAGTTAATTACTCCACAAAGAGGATTGATTGGCCTTTGATCACCAGAAAGCTCTGCAGTGCTATTAGTCTCTTTCATCTGTGATTAAACCACAGAGAGAAAGAAACAAAAACTAAATTAGGCTTCTCCTGTTATCCTACAAATATTTAATGACGGGCTAATCTCCTAGAGGTGTGTTCAGGGGATACACATTCCATCAGGAGCCGCCTGCCATTCAACCTTGAACCCAGATTCCATCTTTGTGGAGAGCGCTGCAAAGAACTTGACAGAGGAATGGAGCTGGGCTCAAAGAAGTGCTTTGTAGGACACACTCTTGTCTGCCTTTTCTTCTTCTTCCTTCTTATGTATGTTTAAATGCAGATAAAGATTTCCCCAGTGGACTCCTGACATGAATAATAATAATAAAAGGAAACGTGGCTTTAAAAATTCCTTTTGCGTTTTTCTAACTCTCCACACCCTGTCCCATTGATTTGTGGATGCGAAGGAGCACTTTTCCCAAGCTACAGACTCCTTCAGCTGGGGCAGAAAAGGCACATGCCATGGAAGGGTTCTGCCGTCATCTCTTCCCCCAAAGGGTACCAACAGCAGAGCAGGAGCTGGGGCATCTGCTCCCTCCAATACTCTACGTCACTGTGCACAAGAAATTAAATGTTAAAAAAAGGCACTTTCTATATATTTGATGCAATAGTCCCATAAAGCATGTAAAAAAACTCAGGCACAGATGGGTGTGGTGGCATGTGCCCGTAATCCCAGCAACTGTGGAGGCTGAGGCAGGAGGATCACCGTTCAAAGCCAGCTCCAGCAATTTAGCAAGGCTCTGAGCAACTTTATCGAGACTCTGTCTCAAGAATAAAAATAGGCTGGGGATGTGCCTCAGTGGTGGAGCACCCCTGGGTTAAAAAAAATAAGAAGACACTGAGGCACAGAGGGAGAAAAGAGCAAGAAGTTAGAAGTTGGGCAGAACTGAGTTCAAATGCTCCCTCTGCTTAATATCTGGGTGATCCTGGGCGAGTTACTTAACTGCTCAGACTTTGTACAAGTTGGGTGAAAACACCTACTTTACCAGGCTGCTGTGCTGATTGATCCCCTGCAATGCATCACAAAAGTGCTGACACATAGTAGGACCACATGTTATGGGGTTCACACCCCTCCCTTTCTATCGCTCAAGGTCATGCAGCTAGTTACCAAAGGAGAGGAGCAGGGCAGTACCGCCCTTCCTAAGGTATGCTTCTTCAGCCTCGACTGCTCCTGCCTCTCCAGCAATCTCCCCTTTCCACAGTTAACCGTTCTGCTTGGAGTCCATCCTTAGAGACTCGGTTCTGAAACAACATCAAGGCTGCAGAATCAAAGAAGTGATCAGAGCCAAGAAATGAGGTGAAGGAATCAACCACTTTTTAGTTGATCGGGCACTTTCTGAGTGTGGGATTCCTCCTACAATCAACTGGATGAGCCAGTCTGGCCTCTAGAAACAAAATGCAAATCAACTCACTGATTATTTTTCAATCTGGTACTTAGGCTGATGCAGACAGCCGGTGTGCACTTTGTGGTGCCCTCATTTGTTCTCCTCGCAGTCTCCGGTGCAGCCCCACGGGTCATTCTGGGGTTTTCCTCTTCATAATTTTATCAGACAAATGCTGCTAATTGGACTGACCCGGAGCAAGATGGCGATGTTGCCGTCAGTTCTCCCTCCGTATCACAGGTGCACCTTTACTCCTCCGCTTGTCTCCACAGCCCAGGCAGGACCCCTGCCTGCAGTGACACTTTCCTTGTTCTACAGGCTAAGGACCAATGGACTCAGCACCAGATGACCCGGTGGGAGTCCCAGCCCTAGAACTTACAAGCTCAGCGACCTCCTGGGACCTCCTCTCAGACGACAGGAGGGCGTTACTAACAAGTTTAATTAACACTTGTTGAGCACTTGGGTGTGTCAAGGACTGAGCTGGCGTTTCAGAGAGGACTAAATAGCCTAATTATATAAAAGTATTTTTAGCTTTGATTATTATTGTCACTAGGATTTGTTAGGTCCCACGCCTGTCCTCCCAGCACTCACCCTACACAGCAAGGCTGCAAACACCTGGGATTCCCACCTGAGGGCCTTTCTTTTCAGGTCATGGGAGTCCACCAGGCCTGGGCTGAGATGTGCCCAAGAGTGTCAGGGCGGAAAGCAGCTGTCAAGCAGTGATGGCCTGGATCTCCTTGTCCCTCAGGTAGGGGTGACTCTGTGTGCTCTACGCTGTCCTCCAGAGTGCCCAGCAGGGTTAAGTGCCAGCTTTCCATGGCACAGATGTGCTTGGTAACAACATAGAAACATCTTACATGTTTGCTTCTCTTCTTTCCCTTTCCCTCTCCTCACTAGTGTTTATTGCTATCACCTCCCAAATAGATGGTTCTTACATTTTTGTCTTTGTTTTATTTCTGGGAAAACTCAAATGAAGATAAAGGTCATAACAATGATAATGGTAATGATGGGGGCAGAGAACCATGGAGGTGTACATATGAGAACTTGTAAGACTATCACAGATGAGCCCCCTCGCTGCCAGGGCAATTTTGTCAGAAAACCAGAGTGTTTGCCCTACAAGGCCCCTCTTTCTCCAGACCCTAAAAGGAAGTGAAGCTGAAAGATTCCCCTCAGACCAGCAGACAAAAGTATGGAATTGGGTCGGAACTAGCAGGCACCTTCCACTACTTCAAGATTCGAGCCATGGCCTGCGCTGTGTGCTGACTGCTTGTGGATTCTTCATCCAAATGATCTCTCTCTCGAACTCCTCACCTTCATCTCCAGTTGTAATGGCCTCCAGCCTATCACCCTCTTCTATTTAACATTTGTTGTCCCTCAGGTAGGGACAATAAGTGGTGTCCCCCTCTGGAGGACAACGTAGAGCACACAGAGTCACCCTACCTGAGGGACAATGAGATCCAGGCCATCACTGCTTGCCCATACCTCCTGGTTTAAAATTCTCCAAGGACTTCTCACTGCTAACAGAAGGGCAAAAATTCTGGACCCACCCATAAGGCTCTGCCCTGCTTCATCTGGGTGCTTCCCCTTATCCTGACACTTCACTCTCATGAGCGCCTTGCTATCCCTTGAAACCTCCTAACTTCACCCACCCCAACCCCAATCTCTCCCTTCTGACTGGCCTCCCCAACCCCGGTGCGCACCCTGGTCAATCCTATTTACCTATCAGGTGTCTGCTTGCCAGCTCTTTGTTTGGGGGCCTCCTCTGGTTGTTCTGCATAGAGCTGTGTTAGAGAGCTATGGAAAAGGCTCCCAGTGATTTCTGCTTCCTGGTATTTGAGGTTTCCTGTGTTCCTCTCCCCTTGTAGGAGGACTGGACCCAGTGACCCACTTTTAATGAACAGAATATGGCAAAAGTGACAGGTGTCTCTTTCAGGATTAGGATACAAAAATCCATGACCTCTCCCAGACTCTAGTCCCTGCTCTGATGATGCACACTGCCCTGGTGTAAACTGCACAGAGGAGAGCCTCCATGACCGGGAGCCTCTGCCAGGATCCCACAAGGAACTGAATTTTGCCAACTACTTGGTAAGTGAGATAGAAGCAGATCCTTCTCCAGGTCAACCTTGAGATGATGGCAGCTTTGATGGACACTGTAAATGTAGCCTTGGGAAGGACCCAGAGCCACAAGCATCCAGTTAAGCTGTGTGTGGATTCGACCTAGAGAAGCTAAGGTGGTAAATACTGTTCTAAACTACTAGATTTGGGGATGATTTGTTATACAGCACTCAGTAACTAGCACAGATTGTATCTCCTAATTATATGTGGTCATTCCAAGGAGTTAGAGACAGTGTATGCTTTAGGGAACAATTGTAGAAAAGGCATCAAATGTAAAACAACTCTAAGCTATGGGAGTGGCAAGAGTCTAGCACCCAGGAGCCTGGGCTCTGAACTCACCTGCTGGTTGAATTCCGGACCCATCACTTACCACCTAGTTGCCTTTGGCCAGTTATATGTTCCTAAACTTTATTCCTTCATGGACAAATTGAAGGTAATAATAACAGTCATAAAGTGGATATAAGGATTAAACAAGATGACACCTGTAAATTGCTCAAAACATAACCTGGTACTTGGTAAACCCTTAACAAATGCTATCGATTTTTGCTCTTTTGAGGATAAGAGAGGGTATAATATAAATTTTGGAACTTGAAGATCTTGCTGTCAGCTAAGGGGGGGTGCCACAGTTCACAAAGGAAGACAATATGAAGTAATCCACAATTAGAGGCTAAATCAGGACTTGATAAGTTGAAGGAGTTTAGAGGTAAAGAAAAAAACTAGGCTGGACTCTCCTGGAATGTTTCAGGATAAAATTTTCAAGCATGAAAGAATATTAGCCCCCAAGTAGGCAGAAAAGGAAGGAGCGGAGAGCCCTGGCAGGAGCAGAGAAACAGAGGTGGAGCACACAGGTAAGAGCAGGGCAGGGGGCTCCCGGGAGGAAGCACGAGCCCGGGGAGGACAGATCAACCAGGGCAGACATGCGCACACCAAGGGCAAGCCTCAGACTTGACTCTGTCGGGTGGGGCCACACTGTAGGCTGCTTCCTTCTTGTCAAATGTACTGAGAGAAGAAGGAGTTGGGAAGGGAGAACATGGAAGCCGGAGCCCCATATTCTTCAGTTAAAGTGGACCCCAGAACCTGCCTGGCTATGTATCATGTGCCCAGGGACTCTGGGACAGGAAGGTCCCCCCTGGGGATGGAGGAACCACCACGGCTGGGCCTGTGATGGCGTTGCGTGTCCAGATCTGCAGGCTTTCAGGTTGAGCAGAAGTGTCAGAGGGGCTCCCTTCACCCACAAGCCTTGGGAGCCCCGAGGCATGAGTGTTTGCAAGTTGGTGCATGTTTAAGGTCAAGGGAACATTGATTTCCACCCTGAGTTGTAGTGGAAGCTGCTAATTTGATAAGACAGAGCATTAAAGATTCAGCGTATATGGATATTGATCATGGGGTAGGTCTTGTTAGATGATATTTTTTAAAAATGATCAAACAACTATTGGTGGGAAACTAAGTAAGAATTTCCCAACTGAATCTACCTCGTCTGAGGGGCTGTAGAGCTGAGTGAGACATAAGGCTGTGAGAGTGCACCGCTTAGCAGACAGACGGACATCGGCCTGCATCCTGGGTGTGCCACTCATTAGTTGTGTGGTCTTGGGAAAGTGGCTGAGCTTCTCTGTGTCCCAGGTTTCTGACAGGCTAGGAGATGGTTCATACCTTCCTGGTGAGGTGCAGGTGAGAATGAAGCATGGCAGAGCTGATGGTAACGACAGTGACAGCGGTGGCGGATGCTCGAGCATGCTCCATGTGCCAGGCACCCTACTTGCTCTAAAGGTTGGACTGATCAAATTCTCGCAGCTGCTCATTGAGGCAACTGAGGCACAGATGCTTGCTGAAGGTTACGTGGTGGAGGGCAAGGATTCAAAGCCAGGTCGTCTGTGTCCAGAGCTGGCTCTGTTAACCCCTGTGAAGACAGTCTTAATGTCTGGTTGGCAGTGTCTAATACGTGGGTGCTAAATATTTGATGAATAACTGATAGCCACATGTGTTGGTGGGGCTCCAAGACGTCCATGTTCTCTCTTCTGTTAAATCTTTGTGGGCTGCTGGAGTCGTGGCTGTGATTTCCTGATGGGACAGTTAGGTAGCAATGTGAAAGAAGGTAAAGGAGAGTGACGAGCTACCCTGTCCCATGCCATTTCCCCAAATGACTGGGTGAGACAGGAAAGAAGAGAGAGGGAGACATAACGGTAAGGATAAAACCCAAGTACTCTGACTCTGTCTGAAAAAACTTGCCTGCGATCTTGTCCATCTCTCTACCATGCTTGTGACCAAGCTAAATCAGTGTGGTGATTCCCTTCCTGAGCATCCTCAGAGAAGGATGTGCCCTAGAGGGACTTGGGAGCCAACTTCCATTTTTCATATCCTCACGGAGGGGGTGATCCTCCTGGCCAATTGGTCCCACCATGATTGGGAGAACTGGCAGCCAATAATGGTGTGGATTTGGGCCATGTGCCTCCCTGCCTTTCTTACGCCTGCAGGACCTCTTTTCCCCATCCTACTCCTCACCTAAGGAAGATGCACATCCAAGAAGAGGAATGAGAAGAGGCTCAGGTCTCTGAGAGCTGCCAGGTTGTGACAGAGTTTGCGAATGGGACTCAGGATCTACCACAGTTTCCTACTATTACCTTGTTCAGAATCTCCTTGTCTTGAGGCACTGAGGTCAGGCTGGCTGCCTGGAGGTTTGGTCAGCCATGGGATGGCCCAGGAACAGAGACAGGAGGCCAGAGGAATAGTTGAGAGCATCTCTATCTAATTCACACCTTGGCACCAGCTCACAGGGGCTGGCACATCTAATTTACAGCAGGAGTGTGTAACGGGTGTCAGGTCTCACCAGACCCACGTATCACACTCCACCGAGTGCTCAGAAGGACTGCTGAATATCCTGCAAATGAGTCACAAAGAAACATCCAGAACCACTGATGAATTCATCTAATATTTCAGTGCCTCATGTAAGACCAGGCAGGGCAAATAGGGCACTGACCACCAGCCAGTGGTACTGCTGGGTGTGCAGGCGGGAAGCCTCACTTACTTCCTGGAGGTGAAAATGAACAATAACCTTATTCTAACGTGAAACTGGAGGGGGCAGACAGGCTATCTGAATTCAGGAATCTAAAATAGCAAAAGAATGGCCAGATAAAATTCCTGGCAGCTCTGTATCTCTTTAAGTATAATGCTGAATTTATAAATCAGTGAAAACTATTCAAGTAAGATATAAAGACATGAAACAGTTTTTGGTGAATATGTTGTGGTTGATTAAAAAAAATGATCACAATACTTTGTAACTCATTTCCTCAAAATGTGAAGTCTCTTTCTCCACTACAGGGATCCAGGCTAGCCTTATGTCTTTCTTTGACCAATTCAGTGCAGCTCAAGTGACAGTGGGAGTTCTGGTGGCTGGGGCTTCAGAGATCTTGCAGTGTCCACTCTCAATCTTGAAGCCCTGGGATCTCAATGTGAAAAAAGTCTGAGATAGGTTACTAGAGGATGAAGCTATGTGAAATAGAACACAGACAACCAGCTGACTATCCACCAACCCCCAGCCAACGTAGCCACCCAAGAAATGAAGCTCAACCAAGATTAGGTGAGCCTTTTCCAGGTCACCTGGAAAAGAACTGCCCAGATGAGCCAGACCAAACCGTTGACCCACAGAGTCATTAAGTTAAATAAATGGTTATTGTTTTAATATGTAAAGGGGCAGGGTGATTTGTTATGCAGCAGAAGCTGACTGTGACATATTTTACAAACACTTCTCCAAACTGTTGACTTGCTTACCCAACATGCTTTCAATCCTGTTAAAATCTATGAAGTCAGATTAGTGCACTTTCTCTCATCTCCATCAACTAACGCTGTGTGAGGTACAGAAGAGATATTCAGTAAAGACTAGCTGAATAAAAATGTAAAATAGATTCATCTTGATGCCACTTCAATTTTTTTCCCCTAAATAAGGCAGGGAATGATGATAAATACAAACAAAGAAAATACAAATGAAAAAATTGAATTAAGACTGTGTCTTAATTATCCAATATTCTTAAGTAATGGGACATGGATTAATGAATTTTAAAGCAACCCAATCTCTTTCTATCTGTCCTTAAACAAATATTTGTTTAATACATAATCTGCACTATGCACGGTGCCCACCCCCAGGGTACCGTGGATAAACAAGACGGATAACATCCCGGGCCTCATGGATCTGTAGAAATTTGCACCATTAATTCTGTATAAACCAAAATTCATTCAATTTTAGAACTGTGGGCAGAAATGACAAGCAAAGCTGTGGGTCAATACATCCACAGCAGATGCCATCTCATCCTGGAACAGGGTGTTTTCTTTCTTATGGTTTGATTCTTGTTGATACCTTAATTTTTTTCCTATTCATAAATTTTATGATTCATTTAGCTATTTAATAGATACTGAGTGCTTTGTGTCTGGTAATAGGTACAGATAGGATAAACTAGACCAAAGCACTTTCTGACTTCATAGATAGAGACTTCGGTCTGGTCAGGGAGACAAACATCTTGTGTATAGTAACTCCAATACACAATGAGCTGGGCATCATGAAACAGAGGCACAGGGTACTATCACAGAGCAGCATGACCCATCTGAGCAGCAGGTGGCCCAGGAGCTCTTGGGCAAAGCAAGCAGCTCAGCTCAAGGGTCTTTACATCTTGAGCTGATGAGTTTTAGGACATTTTTGTTCTGGGAGATTTAAGGTTTGACCCTGAAATTTAAAGTGCTGATGAACTTTAACTGTTGACTGAGCACGCTGGGTCTGTACGGTTTCTCTCCCCCTTTCTCCCATATAGCCTTTGCCATTTGGTGGCCACCTTTCCATTCATGTGGGTGCTCTAGATGAGGCCTAGACCGTGGAACCAGAGTTCCTGAATTTGTCCTTTACACACCACTAACTGTGGGCCAGCCACTGAAACCTCTCTGCCATCCTTCCACCTGTGGGGTGAGCACATGTGCCTCTTCTGCCCGTCCCCATCCTCTCTCATCATCCACCCTCCTTTCCCCCGGGGCCCACAGGGCACCAGGGTTGCCAGGTGGCATGTCGCCTCCCTCACAGGCATGTGGTGAAGATCACTGAGACGATGTCTGTGAAGTGTCACATGTTCCGAGAAGAGAGGCCCTCTCCAGAAGGAACATGAGGGATCATAATTATTACTGCACCTCTGTGGAGAGGCTGCGGGTGCTTGGCATGGTGCCACCCCCTTATCAGGAGACAGCTGCTGCCTGGCTGTGTGTGCACTTGAAATCAGACTTTCCTGCCACACAGATGGATCACTCCAGCCTGCAGCCGGCACTGCCTGCTCATCCGCCCAGGCTGGGCTGAGCAGGGATGCAGATGAGGGCTTGTGCCCACACCTCTGAGCTATCAGTCAATGTTTATTCATTCAACAAATATTTATTGAGTGTCTACAGTGAGCCAGACATGAGTCTAGACATTGCTGGGGTATGAAAGCTTATGATGGAGGAGAGAAGCCATTTATGAGACTCTAGCTATGGGGCTCAGCATCAAGCCAAAGAGTAACTCATCAATCCCTTTACAGATGAAGGGACTGCTGTTCAGTGACATATAGAGGGTCAGGGAGTTAGTAAATGGCGGATCTGAGACTTGGTTCAATGTCAGCCCAATTCCAGACACCATGCTCTTTCCAGGACATTATTTTCCTTCAGGAATTTAACAAAGATGCCCAAGACCCCCACCCCCACAGAGACTGATAGCCTTAAACACGGGCACAAAACCACAGCAGCCCGCTGGCCCCCAGCTCACTCTAACAGTCACATTCTCCTCCTTCCAACCTTAGAGTCACCTTCTTAAACAATGTCTTTTCTCAGTCTCATGCCTGATTTCCAGGTGCAGGTGGGGAGAAAGAATATTCCAGGCAGAGGAACCTGTTCATGCAAATTCATGGACGTGAGAGAGCTTTAGCTAAATGAGGTGGACCTAGGCATCCTTGCTGAAAGGGAAGGAGTCCAGGAAAGGGAAAAGAAAAAGGCACAAGAGGGCAGGGGAAAGGAATTACTGATGGTGGGAAGATGGGATGAAATCGGACATCCAGTTGAAGAGGTGGGAAGAAAAGCGGTGCTTTCTGGGCAGGTAGGAGGTTAGTTGTGAGCACATGTAAATCAGATACATCAAAATGATGTGCACGGTTGTACTTCAAGAGTAAAGAAAAGGTTTGACAGTTCCGGTGGGAAATGGGATATGCTGGTGGCAAATTATTCGCTGAAATGTTATTTAAAATAGCAAAAAAACCCTGAGTCTGAGATAGTATTGCCAGCTCAAGGCCAGCCTCAGCAACTTTGTGAAGCCCTAAGCAGTTTAGTGAAACCGTGTCTCAAAGTAAAAAATAAAAAGGGCTGGGGATGTGGCTCAGGGGTTGAGTCCCCCTGGATTCAGTGCCTAGTACCAAAAGAATAAAATAAAATAGCAAAAAATTGGAAACAACCTGAGTATTCAGCAATAAGGGAACTTCTGAGACGGCTTCTGGGTGGGATACTATGCAGCCATTAATAATGGCCATTGTGAAGATTTGTATGGAAAATGGTCCATGGTATGATACAGTAGGGAAGAAAAGGCCTTTAGAAAATAAGATCCACTGTGCTGACTCCTAAGCAAAACGAATGAAAAAATAGATGGGTAGAAGGAGAAAGCTACACGTCTTGAGTACTGTTTTGTGATGGGAAAAAAAGCCCAGGGAGCAATGGTTATAAGGGCAAGCCACAAATCCCCTGAATTACTTGGTACTATTGGCAAAAGTGTACATAAGTAGCTGGGCATGGTGGCACATGCCTGTAATCCCAGCAGCTCGGGAGCCTGAGGCAAGAGAATCGCAAGTTCAAAGCTAGACTTAGCAAAAGTGAGGCAGTAAGCAACTCAGTGAAACCCAGTCTCTAAATGAAACACAAACAAGGCTGGGAATGTGGCTCTGTGGTCGGGTGCCCCTGAGTTCAATCCCTGGTACTCTCCCTCACCCCTACTAAAAATTGTATGTAGTGCATGTGTGTGAGGGTGTGCATGCTGCTTGTGTAATTTTTTCTTGGCATGAGTTGAGGACTCCAAGATTTCCTTATTTCTCAGAGGGATCTGTGATCAAGTCAAGACTACAGGGGATCGTTCAGATGAATGTAGCACACTGTCTCATCTGTGTTCGTTGGGACCTTATAGTTTTCTTAGAGAGCTGAAAAGTGTTCTCATTTCACATCCACCCTCCAGCATTTCGAGAACCCAGTGTGGGAGCTCAGAGATGAATGATTTGCACGTGAGGCCTACACCTTTCCTGTGTTGGTGTCAGCACTGAATATTACTGCACAAACATGTGTGCCCACTTTCTCACACAGTGAGCAATCTTCATCCAGTCCTCTAGGTCCCAAGGAGCTCACTGGGGAACTCTTTGATGAAGCAAAGGGACCTTTTACTAAAATCATTTCAGTGACCTCACATGGATTTGCAAAAATATTAAATTTCCTTCCACTGAATGGTGACTGGGAGGACTGAGTTCCATGGCTTTGGAGCCAAGTCTGAGATACGCAAGACAGAGAGGGATCCCATGAGACCATTGAATTGAGATGGCCAACTGCCCAGAAGACCACATGCCCTAAATCAAGCTGGCACGTCCTGTGGTGTGGAGCCGAAAGAACAGTGTGCAATAAAGACAAGAAAAATAGCCACTTAGAAAAACAAATGTTTCACAGCCGTTGAATAATTTAAAACAATGGTACATTTGATTGGGTCACATGTTCAAGCCAGTTCATTTGGACGTCAAAACATTCTGGTGCTTTTCCGATCCTTCAGTCACCAAGGGCTTACTGAGCACCTCCCTCTGCCTGGCCTCTTCTTTCCATCAAAGATTGTGTGCCCACAGGAGTGGGAAGGCTCAAAGGGAATTAAGGAATACAAGCTCTGGGCAGCCCACCCGGGGTCTGAATACCTCTACCTCTGGGCAAATTCAGCATAGCTACTGAGACTCCTTGCCCTCATCTGTAGAATGGGTAGTATCTCCTACCATGCAGGTTGTTTGAGAACTTTGTGAGCAAGTGCACGTCTAATACTAAATATCTGGGGACATGGTAGGTATACACTAGTGGCTATACATGGAGGCAATAATCAAAGAAGGTCTTAATAACACATCCCCATCCTACCACACAGATTGGATAGAATAAATGAGCTAATGGACTATAGAAATCTCCAAAATTTGAAAAAACACCCCTGAAAAATGTTACAGAAATTACTTATTTTGAGTAAGTTCCTAACCTGGGCTTCTCCTTGAGTAGGTGTAAAGATGTCTGATGTCTCAAAGGCCACAGGCTCTCCATTTTACTTATGGTCTTTTCTTGTCTCTAAACTGTATGTGAGTTCCATCGCTGAGCATTTTTTGAGGCTCTAGCTAAGTCTTGGAGGAGCTTTACCATGCTAAGGGTCAACATATCCCCAGACAGAACAGTATTTTAATTCAACAGCATTTAGTAATTATTAAACTATGATAAATGCTAAAGTAAGAAAGATTACACTTAGACAAAAGAAGTGTCACTTGAATCACTTAAAAATATTATAATGTATAGCTAATTGCACCTTGACTATATTATCCAGTGCTGGGAAAACACTTCAGATCCTTAAGTTAGGTACCACTTAAATACCTATTTTGGTATATAATGGATAATATTCTTGAGTGCAAAGGTTGTTAGAGGACCCAATGTTCACTGAATATCTATTATGTGCTGGGCAGCTTGTCCATATTAATTAATTCAATCCTCAAAACAATTAATCCTCTGAGACAATTATTATCACTCCCATTTTACTAATAAAGAAATTGAAACTCACAGATTTTAAGTAACTTGCCTAAGATCACACAGATGATAAATGGCAGAGCTGAGATTCAGACCTAGGAATGTCGTCTCCAGAATCCACCGTCATAGACATACACAATGTCAACTCTGTGTTTTCCTTCTTCTCTGGACCTCAGTGTTCCCACTTATAAATTGGTGACAGTAGTTATACTGGATTTTTGTGAAGATTAAGTGAGATGATTTGTGAAAAGCTTATAACAGTGCTCAACAAGAGGAAGTGTTATTATACATCGTAACAGTTTTCTTCTTAGATTACCATTCTAGCATACTTATGGTAATGACTCCTGGGCTGGAATCACTTGGAAAAGGAGTACTCCTTACTTCCCAGAATGGATTTAATACAATTGAGGCAAGATGGTGCCTAAGTCCAGGTAGCAGGAATGGCTACAAAACTATGGCAAAGTATAAACAGGGTGTTTCTCTTTAAAAAAAATTGTTAAGGATTTCAAGATGGCAACAGCAGAGCATTAAACCAATCACAGGGCTTTGAAGTACTGGAATCTGCACTTGCACACAAGTTTCCTGTCCTTGTGGCCAGCTCAGGTGGAGGGTGTCAAGGCTACCTGGGATATTTACAGTCTGTGGCCTTAGGCAAAGTGGTGGGACTTTTTGAGAGTGTCTGTCTGTCAGTCTGTCTCTCTCTCTCAGGTTTCTCACTAATAAATGGAGACCATTCCTGCCTCATGGGTTATAGGGAGAACCAGATGAGTGATAGATCAAAGAGTGTGGCTGATTCACAAAACCCTGTGCCTGTGGATCTGTCCTGACTATGCAGCACAGACGTCTGTGAGCCTGTTGCACATGCTAACTGCTTTTGCCCCTTAAGACTGGGATCCAGGAGTGCAGGTCTGTGTATCTATATTAATAACAAGTTCAAAGTGATTCTGATGCACAGCTAGGATGGAGAAGCACTGCTCTACCAAGCAAATGGTATTATTTAGCAGAAGAACATTCAATTTTATTACTCAGAATTAGGATGGTCTTGTCTTTGTTTTGGGATTACAGTCAAAGCATATTGGAAGGGCCAAGTCCTCAGAAGCTTACCTATGAAATGGTTTCAATATATCAGTGGGTCAGTCCATTGGTGATATGGCCCTAGGACACACAAAAAAGTCCTTTTATACCACTAGACAAGGAATTGAAAGTTTTCCCACCGAGCTCTGCACCTCCCACCAGCAACCTTCCAGCTTCTGGTTGCCACGTAACCAGAAAAGACCAGCGCCAGTGAGAATGGATGTACAACAGCAGCCTTTCTTTGGAAATACTTCAAATCCAGGCAGAAAACTGATGGCATGGTGATAGCTTTCAAGCCACCTGGCACATGTCACTGTAACTCGGTGCATTCGCACCTGAGTGTCTGTCTCAGAGAACAACAGAATGGCCACATTTGACAAGGCACACGCATCCCTTCACCAAAGCCATTTGACTTTTTAAGAAACAGATTGTGTTCTGCCTGAGTGGGAGCATTAATTAAGATTCTATTATATGGGAAGGCAGAGTGGGGGTAGTTCCAGAGCTGCAGGGCAATGGTGACAAAGCAAAGCTGGTGCATGTGTGCAGCCATTAACAGGGTGTTAATTGGGTGGTACATGAACTGAAATAGGAAGCTCTGAGGTGCCTGGCGTGGCTAGTTGGTTTAGGAAAGCCTGCACACCAACCCCATAATATGATACAGGCTCGACTCCAATTTCCTGGCTATGATTTCTCCCCATACATACATATGCTGGGGCTACAGGTGTGATTACCATGCTATTACGCCAACTGGAAGACACTTCTACCCCAGTGCAGCCATGCACAGGGCACTGTAATAGAGGCACTGGCTGCCTTTCTCTTAGTATGTGACTACTTTAAAACTCAACCCACATATGCCTCCTGGTTACAGGAAGGTCTCAGTCATTCTCACTGCTCAGTCGTCTCAGACTTAGTAGGTCCTTCCTATTTGCTGGGCAGCCTGTGGCAGATGTTACACCTGCAAGGATTCTTCAGGTCAGCCATTGTAGCTCTCAGCTCTCAGGGGCATCACACTAAGGCAGAGAAGTTGAATGGGTGGCCCTAGGTCACACAAAGAGAAGGGCCACAGGCAAGACAGGGAGCTCCCTCCAGCAACAGCCATCAGGGAGAGGCGTGCATTTTACAGCTCTTCGTTATCCATCTTGGTTTGCTAACGCAAACACAAGTGAGGCCCACAAACGAGGCTTTTCCTGAACACTAGCTATCCTTTATCGTGTTTCCTTTAAATATGGTTTCTTCATCCTCATGTGGAGCCCGTTCTCCCTACGTTGCTCCAGTTCCTGGATTATTGCTGCCTGGTTCGGGGCTCTGAAGTCAATGTCACCAGCAAATAGTTCAAAGCCTCTCTCACTGATCGAGATGCCCTTTCCCTCCCATTCAAGGTCTCAGCCCAGCCCCTCTGGGCGAGCAGTTAAGATTGTCAGTGGCTATGAGCCCCCTTCCTGCACCTCTTCACTCTTTTTCAAGCCTAAACATCAGTGCTGCGTTCACATGCACATGTCACAGGAATTTTTCTACTCTTTCCACTTCCAACATAGCTTCTATTTCCAAGGAGTCAAAGGGCTTTTCAGAGTCCATAAAAGTCTATGTACACAATGGCATTTTTCACTCAGCAGTCTTCCCTGGGACTTTTTCATTACCTGCAGGTGATCCTGAGTTGAGAAATGACTTCTAAATCCTGCCTACTCTTGTGGCTGATTAAAGTCCAGAAGTCCCTGTAGTCTGCCTACCAGTACTTTTGTGAAGATTTTGCATAACTACTGAAAACAGTTTAAAAGATCATGTCTGTGATCTATTAAACAAGATTCTTTTTCAAAGGGTGATAAAGGGCTTAAAAAGAACACATGAAACAGAAATGGCTGGGTTCTGCTTATTATCCATTAGAAATGATAAGAATAACACATTTACTAGTCATTACAGAAGTCATTTGTCAGGAAGCACTTGCCAGAAAACATATTTGAATTCACCAAAATTCAAATAAAGAATTAATGGGTAAATACTTTATACTCAAGTAATTATTTGCAAGACTTTATTTAAACTGGAATTTAGTAAAAAGAATTCAAAGGTTTTATGCCTTGCATCACATAATAAAGGGATTGTTTAATTAGAATGACAACTTCCTCCTCTGGGTGAAAAGAAAGAGAAATGTAAATTCAGAAGTGATTCTCTTTAAATGCAGAGAATGATCATGGCCAAAATGATTCAGAGGAAGGATGGTACTTTGGATAATTCCAGTGACAAAGAAGAGAAAGGCAGAATTTCCAGAGGAATCAAAGTCACAGGCCTTGGAGCATCACTTTAATAGAAGCAGCACAAAACAAAATTGGTAATGAAACCCTCAAAAAACTCACACCCATCCATTACACACACAAACTCAGTGATACCTGCATCTGAAACATACACCCTCACACTCAGACACCTTCACACACCTCTTCCTGGCTAAAATACATAACAGTGCCAATCCCACCCCAATGACAAAACACGTCCCAGATGCTGTCAAATGGTTTTCACAGAGTTTAGTGAGTTGAGCATCTAGAGACGGATACTTAGTTGTCACTGGTTCCTGAGGCTCCTAACTTCTCCAGTGTGAAGAATTAGAGGCACTTAGATCTGGGCACTTATATTTGTGGAACTGGGAGTTTTCCAGGGTCTTCAGGTCCATTTTCTCTAATTTAAGAGACAACAATTGTCAGACTGCTCCTGAGCTTCCGTTTGTCACCAGTTGGGTGGCTATTTACTTCATGGCCTTTTGACTTAACTGAATTGACTCTTAATGAAGGATAGGTCTTGGATCAGGAATTTTTCATGAGATGGATTAGATAGAGACCAGCTACATTCTACTTCCATTGACTTAGGGGCAAAGAACCTACGGTGGGAAATGGCCTTGGCAGTGTGACTCATGCTGGGCAACATGGAAAAGCCTCTTAGCACTGTCCTGTACAAGACAAGATTCCTTCAGGGGTGACCCCAAGAGACTTAGGGGACAAAGATGTGGAAACAACACGGAGTCCCCATTCAAGTCCTGCCAGCCAGAAAACCAAGCCACTGCCAGGCCAGCTAGAGGGCTCATGGCAAATGAAATCAAAGAGGGCACAGGTTCTGCTAAGGACTGGTGCACAAGATATCTGTGTTCAAAGAACAAAATGAGGCAGTGCATGATAAAATTCTCCTTCTGTGCCTCAGGCCATGCCTCTGAATCCTTCTTTGGTTCAGAAATTTACAAAGAGAGCTTCACAATCTCCCTTCTCTGTCATTACTACGATATGCGATTTCCCTATACAATACAATAAAGTATAGCTGAAAAATTGGAGTTAACCCTTCTGACTATCTGTTGTTTTGTAAACTTTGGACTCGAATGGCTTATAATAGCGACTGAAGGAAGTTAAGCTGTGAAAACTCACTTTGATTGCACAGGAGATTGGCAGGATCTACAAAATCAAAGCACATATGTCGTGTATGTGCTCTTGGGATGGCAAATGGCATGTGAAGGGTAAGCCAGCAGACAGTGGATGGGCCAGGTCCTCTAGCATCGTGTCCAGTTCATCAGAATCACCTGTGACTGCAGGAGCAAGGAAAGGGGTCAGCAAGAAGACAAGGCAGCCAGCAACTGGGGCAAACTGTGAAGCCAAGAGGGTGGGCAGGTTATTTCTTAAAGAATGACATATTTGGAATTTTAAGCATAATCGTCCTCCGATATCTGCTGGGGATTGGTTCCAGGACTCCCACAAGGATCCTTAAATCCACAGATGCTCCAGTACCTGACAGAAAATGGTGTAGTATTTGTATATAATCTATACATATCTTCCTAAATACTTAACACCATCTCAAGATTACTCATACTCCATAACAATATAAATGCTCTGGAAATAGTTTTTATACTGTATTGTTTAGGGGATAATGACAAGGGGAAAAAGTCTATACCTGTTCAGTACAGATGTGCTTTGTTTTTTCTGAATATTTTCAGTTTGTGGTTGTTTGAATCCAAGAATGTGAAACCCACGGTAAGCCCATGGGTAGAAAGGAGAGTCAGCATACACATACGCATACTATACATCATCATATAATATATGAAATTATATCTTCTAAAAATTTTGATATGGAAAACAACAAACCTCCAAGTATCCATCTCTCAGCTTCGACAGTGATCAATTCATGACCAGTCATGGTTCATACCCCCTCCTTCTCCTCTCTCCCACCTTATTATTTTGAAGCAAATCTCAGACATATCATTTCATCAGTAACTATTTCAGCACGTAGCTCTCAAAGATAATGGCACATTTCAAAAACTTAACTGCAAAAACATCATCACACCTCAAAAGCCTTCCTTGACAGCATCAAATGCCTAGTCAGTGTTCTCATTTCCCTAATTGTCCGGGAAATTTTACTTTATAAAAGTTTAAAGGAGGATCCAGTTAGGCCCATGCATTGCAACTGGTTGAAAGATCTTTTATGTCTCTTGAATTGATGGGTTTTTCCTTTCCATGTCTTTGTCTTTGGAAGCTTTTCATGGTTGTTGTTAAAGAAATTGGGGCATGAGTCCCACAGTGTCCCACGAGTCTGGATTTTGCCAGCTGCATTCTCATGGTGGTGTTTGCATGTTCTGCTGTCCCCTCAATCTCTGCTAAATTGGTGGCTGGACGCAGAGCCTGGATCAGATTCACTTATTTGGCAAGACTGTGTCCTAGGTGCTGGCCTCTGTCTCTTTCAGGAGGCTTAACACACCTCTTCGGATCTCTTTCTCTGATCTGAACTGTCATTGATGGTCATTATTTAGATCCATTCTTTTTTTTATACATTTATTTTTTAGTTATAGGTGGACAGAATATCTTTATTTTTATGTGATGCTGAGGATCGAACCCAGCGCCTCATGTGTGCTAGGCGAGCACGCTACCACTGCGCCATAACCCCAGCCCCAGATCCATTCATTTTTAAAGGTTATAAAATGGGTATCTTTTCATCCTATTTTAACTTCCTTCTCTTTCTCCTCCTTCTTCTCTTTGGTTATTATTATTATTACTATTTTTAAGTAAAGCTGGAATATTTCTGTAGAGGAAGATTTCCCCTCATTGGGTCAATTTGGATTTTGTTTGTTTCGAATCATTATGAACTCATGGACTTAAACACACTGTTGTGTTCCAGTCCACGGAAATTCTTGGTGGTTATTACTTTTCTTGGTAATTATATTGTGTTCTTTTTGGTCAGTGAGCACTTCAAGTTGACCCATGAATCTTTGCTTTCAGGTGTGACAAAATGTTCTAGCCTATCTTATATATTGCCTTACCAGATTTGAAATAAACTGTTCTCCAAGAAGACCTGAGTCATTTTAGGGAGAAGTAGGGTTTAGAGACTGCAATCAAGCTGCCAGGATGGATCAGAGCTCATGGGTTACTATTTCCAGGCTGTTTCAGTGAACACAGTGAAACACACACACACACACACACACATACACATTTCATAATAGCTAAAATTACACAAAATACATAGGCATCTACTTAAGATAAACTACCTTTTAAGTTCAGACTGATACTTCCCATCCACATTCGAAATTACAAGTTTTTATTTAACTTCATTAATCTTTCAGTGGTATTGCCTTGGCCCATGCTGAAATCCTCAATCTTAATGACACTAATCTAAATACTTATTTGCATCATCCCACACTAGATACCCAATAGTTCCAGAGTAAAAAAACACAAAAACAAAAGCAAAAAGCCCCCCATAGTTATCAGTGATATCATTACTGAAAACAGCTCACTATTTTTTGCAGTTCTTTCTGCTCTTGATGTACATCAAATTAGCATGTTTTGAAATAATGGAGATGAGGTGTCCTCTGTAGTCCTGCCACTTTCTGGATACAGAGTTGGGCACTGATTTCATTCTGATTCTGATTTTAAGAATGGCTTTTTACATTTTAATTTTGTTTTATATTCATGTACACATTTATATACTTCCTGAACAAAATAAGGTAGATTCAAAGAAGCCCAGCTCCAGATCACCATCCTCCTTCTCACTACGGGAAACTTATACAAGTTGGGATTTATTCTTGTTCTGATTTCTTTTTTTAAAATGTAGGCATCTGCCTTTTTCTCTTATACTTGATACAATTTTTTTGGATAGAACCAATGAGTGTCCTATGCTGTTGCTGGATATAATTACTAAAACTGCATTATAATTATACGTAATAGTGGGATTCATTGTGACATATCCATACATGCACATAACATAATTTGGTCAATTTCATTCCATAGTACCTCCCCTTTCCCTCTTCTCCTCCCTGTCCTTGATCCCCACTTTCAATTGTACTAGTCTCCCTTCTAATTTCATGAGATCCTCCTCCCCCCTTTTTTTTCTATCTAGCTTTCACATATGACAGAACACACATAACTCTTTACTTTGAGTAGGTCTCCTTTCAGTTAGTATAATGTTCTCCAGTTCCATCCATTGTCCTGCAAATGATATAATTTTGGTCTTTTTTTTTTTTTTTTGGTACTAGGGATTGAACTCAGGGGCACTCAACCACTGAACCACATCCCTGGCCCTATTTTATATTTTATTTAGAGACAGGTTCTCACTGGTTGCTTAGCTTTTTCCTAAGGCTGGGTTTGAACTCGCAATTCTCCTGTCTCAGCCTCTCAAGCTGCTGGGATGAGAGGCATGTGTCACTGTACCCAGTCCCATTTCAGTCTTCTTTACAAAGGAGTAAAACTCCATTGTGTATCTATACAACATTTTCTTTATCCATTCATCTGTTGATGGAAAACTAGACTGGTCTCAAGGTGGTGTTTTAAATCCTAGAGCAGTTCAGATTTAATAAGGTCATTCCTGACTTGTAATTCTTTAACATTGTAGAAAACTCTGGGAAAATTGTTTTAGGTCCTGGGCCATTTTCTCTCCCTGACCTTCCATCAGTTCTTCCATAGAATTTTTCAACTATGTCAACAAGGCTTTCACCACCTACTTGCTGGACTTTGATTCGTTTTATTTTTGTGGGAGGAAGGAAACCCCTGGAAATCATTTCTTAATTCTTCTATAAAAACAGGACCATTTGGGACTCTTTAATGTCTGCTGTGTGAGAAGGAGCACTGTGCTTCTTTCACTGTTGGTTGGAGACAATGCTGAAATCTTAATTTATGGTGTTTATAATGGCAGCAATTGTACAAGGCAATTCACACTTTCCAGAAAACATGGCTGAGAAGCTGATGGATTGTGGAGGTGCATGGGGGAGGATGCATGTCCTGTGTCCAGATGCATTAAATGGAAGACACGAGGGATGGCCCAGAGGATGCAGAACTTAATTCAATGCTCTACTCAGTGACTGAGTTTCCTTCCTTCATAATTACAAATGTGGTATGAGCTGAGTTGTTCCATGATCTAAGATATTTTATTAAGCTGCCAATATATGGGGTAAGAAGGTCTGATTATGGCCCTTTGATGCCCTTAGATTTGCAAAATAGTAGAGTGATCCCACTTTTTTTTTTTTCAGAAACATTTCCACTACCACCTCTACTTTTGACCAGAACATTTTTTTTTCTTTGTGTGGTGCTGAGGTTTGAACCCAGGGCCTTGTGAATGCAGGGCAAGCACTCTACCAACTGAGCTATAGCCTCAGCCCTACCATCTCTACTTTTGATTACTGCAGTAGTGTCCTAAGTGGTCTCCCCATTTTAACCTTGCTCCTCTGCCCATATTTATCCTTCATATAATGGCTAGAGCAGGAAAATTGGACACAGCAGATATTGAGACTCATAATAATGTCATAATGATTAAGATGGTGTGATACACAGACAGACAACCATGGAACACAACTGAGAGGCCCACCAGGTCCTTGCACACTCAGACACTGGCTTTATGGCACAGCTGGTACTAGCCAATGGGAAAAGATGAGAACAGGGTCTCATGCATATCTTTCCATCTCAATGATGTCTTTTTAGACATCATTTTAAATAGCTAAAAAGTATTACATTGTATGAATGTGCCACCCCTATACCATCATTTCTTAACCAATCCCCTGTCAACAGTGAAATTGTTCTTCCTAACTTTCACTATTATACCTGCTGCACTGGAGATTTTTGTACCTAAAATGTTGAACACATTATTTCCTTGGGACTAATTCATCAGCTGCAGATAATGGGTCAAAGGGATTGGATGTCTTGGAAAATCCTAGTCCACATTCTAAATTCTTTGCTGAAAGGTCTTCTGTTCCTATAGCAGCATATGAAAGAGTTGACATGCTTCCTCGGACAAATGGAATATCATTACTTTAAAATATTTTTGCATTGAGGGAGGGAAGAAGGGAAACTTATAGTTGTTTTAATTTGCATTTAATTGATAACATTAAACAGAACACCTTTTCCCTCAATGATTGACCCTTTAAAATTTTTCTTTTGTGAAATGTTTTGACCTTGTACAAGTTACCAGGTTGCTCTTTCTCCCACCAATCTCATCCAGCAGGTAAGCCATTTTGAAATAATAATAATAATAATTATTATTATTATGGCCCAGAGGATGCAGAACTTAATTCAATGTTCTACTCAGTGACTGAGTAGAACATTGAATTAAGTTATTAATAATAATAATAATTATTATTATTATTAGTAGTAGTAGTACCAGGGACTGAACTCAGGGGTGCTGGACCACTGAGCTACATCCCCAGCACTATTTTGTGTTTTATGTAGAGACAGGGTCTCTGAGTTGCTTAGTGCCTCACTGTTGCTGAGGCTGGCTTTGAACTCGCGATTCTCCTGTCTCAGTCTCCCAAAGTGCTGGGATTACAGGCATGCACCACTGTGCCCGGCCCATTTTGAAATTATTATCTCTCAGCAAAGATTGTGTGCCGTATTCCATTGCTCCAGTACTTTCCAATGTTTCCTCCTATCCACCGATTAGGATAAAAATCTTTAACCAGAGCATGATGTGCACCAGCATCCTCTTTCATCCTACCCTCCCCCCACACACCCTCCTCCTTGACCAGCCTAGCTTGCTCCCTGTTCCTTCTCTGTGTGATGTATCCTCCCTCCATCCTTTCCTCTCATTGCTCTTATCATGTCTTTCTCTTCACTTGCTTAGTTTATATCCTTTTATGCCTGGCTCAAGTGTATCATCTCCCTTAAGTTTCCCTGGGAGAACATCACCTCTGACCTTACGAGCACTTGCTGTAGTACATCCCTCTTCTTCATGTCAATCTACTTTTTAAAACATTTTTGTTCAGGGACACATGTCCTAACTGAAGTGTAGAACTGTTAAGGTGGAGGACAACACATCCTTGGGCTCTTTTATGCCAGTGTCTTGGACCCTCTTGGGAACACAGTGTGTGGATGATTTCCATGAACCTGTGAAAGAGGCCCTGTCCATGGCAAGTTGGGGAACTGAAATTTGTATCCTTTATACCTGCATAACCTCAAGCCTTATTATGGTTTTAACTGAATTTTCAGGTGGTTATTGATAATATCTGATTTCTTAGTCATGGAAGAGTACAGCTAGTAGGCGCAAGGAGAAGTAATAGCAAAGTCTGCTACAGTTGGTGAACTAGCCTTCTTGGGTCATTCTGGAATGCTTTGCCTTTCTGCCCCTATCAGCCCACAACCCCAATCTCAGCACAGGCTGGGGCTGGTGGACACTGGATAAGGAAGAGTCAGCATGCAGAGTAAAACAGAATGAGGCCAAGTTCCATCCCTGCCATTGGCAGGCTGTGTTCCCACAGGCAGACTCCCTAAGTCTTTTCATCTGCTAGTAATTATTTCCCAGGATTATTAGGAAAATTAGGAATGATAATGTGTATAGAGTATTCAAGGTGCCTCCACAGAGTTTAAATTCAATACATGGAAGTTATTATTAATACAAATTGAAAGGAAGAGTACTGAAGCCAGAGAGTAGGTCAATATGAGCAAACAGAAAGCCAGCCATGTCCAAGGCAATAAGAGACTAAGGGCTGGGCTCTTAGGTGGAGAGGGTTGCTAAAGCAGTTCTCCTACTCAGCAGGGCTCTAACCCCAGTGCCATGTCAGGGGTGAATTGCAGTGTGGAAAGAGCAGTGTGCAATATTGACTTTTGACTGGAGGTAGCACCTAGGGATGGAAATAAGAGCTTGGAGTTTGGAAGTCTAAAGCCATAGGAACTGTGAACTTTCTAGAGAAACTCAGGAATGACAGCTATATTAATTGATTCTTCAGTGAGAAACTGAGAAAGGAGAGAGGAAACAAAAATCACGAAGAGTTACCAGGCAAAAAAGAAAAGAAAAGAAGATAGCAATATGGATATGAGAAAAGGGGAATTTAAGGGTGTAGGTCTGAAAGAGAAGGAAGAGTGGCATTATGTATTAAAAAGCACCTTTTTAAAAAGATAGATCCAAAAACTTGTATGCGCCATGCAACATAACAGCTAAACATAGAAAGATAAAAGCTACTAAAATACAAGGGCATTTTAATTAAAATAAGAGTTGGAGATATCCATACACATATCTCAGAGTTCAATGTATCTAGGAGAAAAAAAAATGAGTAAGGACAGTAGGAATTTAATATTTAAAAAAATTTTGGTAGAGGAAAAATTGCTACAGTTAACATTATCTGAGGAATTAGTAAATATACCCAGGCAAGAAAATAAAATCAGTGGTATCAATATTGAGGAAAAATAGATGAAATCATCTCTGTGCTGATATGTTTGAATACCTAGAAAACCCCAGAGACTCTAATGAAACACTAGTCAAATAAATGAGACGATTTAGTAAAGATAGTAAAGATAAATATGCAAAAATCAATAGATTCACTTTCAACTAGCAATAAGGACCCAGAAATGAGAACAAGGGGAAAAAATGCCCGTAGAGATTGGAGGAAAGAAATGATAAAAAATATTTAGAGACAAATTTAACATAAAAGGGAGCTGAGCCTGGATGGCATATTCCTGTGGTAGCTGCACTATTCCCAGTGAGCTCTGAATTTCAAATCTCAGGTTTGGAGTTCCTTCTTC
Organism: Xerus rutilus; assembly: GCA_028644305.1. Lineage (NCBI taxonomy): Eukaryota > Metazoa > Chordata > Mammalia > Rodentia > Sciuridae > Xerus > Xerus rutilus. The sequence continues at coordinate 13,673,742 of CM053414.1, forward strand.
TAGGTTCTTCTTTCCATGCCTATATGCAGCACACTCCTTCAACTCTGGTTGCTGCTTCCTGCATTTACTATCCCGATATTCCTTTGAGTCTTTTTTTTTTTTTTTTTAACCCTTCCGGGAGTTAACCACCTTTTATCAGTTATAAGTCTTGTGTAAATTTTCCCTGTATAAATTACTGGTGTGGCTTCTGTCTCTGACCAGACCCTGGTTAATGCAGATTTATGTGAAAAAAAAAAAACTATAAAATTTTATCAAAGGATCCCAAACAAGAAGCAAATAAATGTTTTCTAAGATAGGAATACTTAATACTACAAAAATATCTATTCTACTCAGAATGTACTATACTTCCAATAGATTTTCTTTTCTTTTTTGTTTTTGAAAGAGATAAAAATATCTTAAGTTCTAATAGGAAGGTAATTACACAAGAACTATCAAAAAAAGCATAAAAAATAAGAATTATGATAGGGATATGACTTGCCAAAGTCATAGTGGTACTGGCAGAGAGACAAAGAGATAGTGGAACAGAATTAAAAAATCCAGGAAGAGATTCGAGGACATATTAGAATCTAATATATAATAAAGACAGAATTTCATTTCAGAGAGCAGAGGATAGTTTATTTAACAAATTGTACTGGCACAAATGACTAGCCATCTAGAACAGGGCTGGCAAGCTTCTTCTGTAAAGAGTTGGACAGTAAATATTTTAGGCTTTGGGCCCTATTGTCTCTGGTGACAACATGCATCTCTGCCATTATAGTGTGAGAACAGCTACAGACAACACATGTGGATGCATATGGCTGTGTTCCAATAAAACTTTATAAACACAGGCAGCTGGCTTGTGGGCCATAGTCTATCAAGCCTTGCTTCTGGAGGAAAATAAAATTAGCTCTTTTCCCTTATCTCTGACCAAATATAAAAATCAATTTTGAATGGAGTAAAGACTTAAATGTAAAATATAAACCATATAAATTTCTTAGAAGAAAAATCCAGGTAGACTAAGGTATGATCCTATCAAGAAGGGCATCCATCTTAATCAAGTCTGGAAACTCAGAAGTTGTCAAAGAAAACTGGACATATTTGACTATATAAAAATGTAAAACTTTTATATGGCAAAATCATACCATAACAATAAACAATAGTTTTAAGAGAAATGTTGGTTCCACAAATGACTGATAGCTCTTATCTACAAAAAGGCTCTTACCAATCGGCAAGAAAAAGACAAACAATCCCTTGAAAGAAAGACAAAGGGTATGGATTTTAATTTAAGTGCAATTGGAGCCTTGCAGATTTTGAGCAAAAGAATAATCTGGTTTATGCTTTAAAGAGGCTCAGGCTGCCTTGTGAAGAGTGGACTGTTGGGGCAGGGAACCAGGGAACCATGGACCCAAGGAGGTCAGCCAGGATGTTTCTGCAGAGTCCCCAAGAAGGCTTCAGAGATCTTCAATAGATGTGGGCTGACTGTTGAAGAACACAACTATGCCATGCCTTCTATGGCATCCAGGCCAAAGGGTTTGGTCCTTTAGCTAAGATTCAGAATGTGGTATGAGACTTCTCAAGTCTTTGATATCAACAAATGCATATCTCTGGTCATGTACAGCCAAGAACTTGCTCTGGCTGGGATAAGTCCTGAGAAATCATGCCGTAGTGGCCCCTGTGGTTCTGTCTAGTGTCCTTCTCAGCTCTGATGATGGGAAGAGGAGGCAAGAAGATCAGTTGCAGATTGGAGGAACTGGTGACTTCTTGGCCTAATGAGGCAGGTCATGGAGGAGGGACGACAATGACAACCCAAGAAGGGACAGAATATGTGCCTGCAGCCCTCAGCAGGAAGGAGGAAGGGGGAGTACACCAAACAGTCCCCACTGTGCCCTAAAGACTTGTCTGCAGGTCACCTATCCCCTTGTAAAGCTAGAGTATTCAAGCACTAAGTGGTCAGAGTGAAAAAACTTGATTCTCCTCAGTTAGGAAGTGGGTTTCAGAACTCTGTCCACCTAGCCTGCAGCAGGAACAGTAGTTGCAGAGACAGCAAGGAGGAGCATCCCTTGTGTCCCTATGCAAGGTTTAGGGAGCTGGAGGCAAAATTTCTGTGCAGTAGCACTGGGGTTGGAGCTGGTACGGCGGACTCCGTGGCTCTGTGCAGAGCCTCTGCTTTTTCAAGTGTAAAATAAAAAACATCCTGGACAGGAGGAATCTCTAGAGAGAAATGAAAGAACACACACAGACATGAGCTGCAGGGAGAGGCAGCGAAACTGACATTTGCTGCAAAGGGAAGAGAATAGTATGGTGGCAGAGGGACCCGGCATCCAGCAACGGAGCTCCGTGCTGCTGATGTGTGCGGAGGCCTCTCAGTTGCCTGGAATCCCGGGTGGAGCAGGCAAAGGGAGGTGGATCAGAAGGAACTGGGAGGTCGGGGCTGGCAGTGTTAGCTCTCCTGTGACTCTATTCCTGGCAGAGGCATCTGGGCAAGTTGAGATCGTTCTATTCTCCATGACTGAGTTATGTCTGGTTTCCTAGAGAGATGGGCACAAGGAGCCCCATTTGCCATAGGCCTTTAACAAAACAGCAGTGCCTTGCACCGTCCACAGCCCACACTTCCACACAGAGGGCAGCTGGCATGCCTTCCAGGGAGCATCTGCTACAGAGTAGGCATGTAGGAAATACTGGATCTCGGTACCTTCTTTGCACTGACTCAGTGCCTCCCCAACAGTGTGCTCAACACAGACACTTTGAAGAAATAAATGGAGATTATTTTGGAGACCCCTTCAAACACTCTGTCTGGAAATGTAAACCCAAAGCAGAGGTGACAACCAGGTGAATTCAGTCACAGCCACGATCATGTCAGATCCTCTAGGACAGGGACTGGCAGGCTGCAGTCTGAGGGCCAAATTCAGCCGACAGCCTGTTTTTGTAAATAAAGATTTATCAGAACACAGTCACATCCACTTGCTGACATATATTCGGGGGGCTATTTTTGAACTGCAACAGTGGTAAGACTTTAGTAGGCACAATGGAGATCATATGTATGGCATGAAAAAGTCTCAATTATACACTATCTGGCCCCTTAAAGGAACATTTGCCAGCCACTGTTCTAAGTGACTACCTGGATGTAGCAGGTCTGGAGTGGGGTCTAAGAAGCTTCCTGGTGACCCTAATGCAAACAAGGTGCTAGGCACTCTTTTCCCCAGAGCAGAAGTAGATGAACTAATCAACATCAAGTGCCAATCACAAACAAGACCTGCACTTGCTCTGTAGCACCACACAGCTGGAATCAGCCACGGTCAGTGTAAGCCTGGGGCATCTCTCTTCCTTCTCTCACAGTCTCACTCACTGACACAACGCTAGCAGCAGCAGACACCAAAAGACTGGAACATCCCCGCTTGCTTTGTGTGCAGCCAAAAAGCTAGATGACAGAGCAATGGACTTTTGTTGTCTTTGACCTCCAGCATCCATCCATGGCTCTCCCTAGGGTGCCGTATTTGGTGTATTTCTTTTTCCTCCCCATAGTTTGGGTGCGTTTGACTCCAGGTATATAGCCCATGATCCAGGCCTAAGCCAATCAGAATAGAATATCTTCCCTGGATCACCATGATTGGTTTAGGCATGTGAACCAGTAGTTTCCCTAGGACTTTTAGAAGGGCTTACGTGGAAAGAATATTTTTTTCTATCCTAGGACATCTGTAGTGAGTAGGTTCTGGGCTGCTGTAATTCATCTCACAACCTTGAGTTGACTCCTCATGGGAAAGTAACCAGTATGGAGGAGATGGCTCCAAGCCATCAGGAAGAGGACAAACCTGGTGACCTGATATAAGTATCTAATCAAATACCACCCGTGGCTACACCTATCCACTTGATTTTTAATTATCTAAGCCCACACATTTATTCACATTGCTTCTGCCATTTGACATTGGGGATTCTGCTTTGCAAGAGGGAAAAAAAAGTCATCCTGATGGGAAAAGTTATAAAAGTTATGAAAATTTTCCATCTGACTATCATTGAGCCGCTGATCCATGTGCAATTCTGATGTGCATGGAGGCTTTTCTTGAGAGTCCTGTATGTCGGAGCACATTTGGAGCACATCATTTCTGTGATGTCACAGAAGGAGCACGGAGAGACAGCTGCCCATCTTGGAGCTGGGGCATCTGCTGCCCTGGCCATCTCTAAGGCTGCTGCTTATTCACCTGGAAGCCCCTAACTCTCCACCTGCAAGAAGCTCATGTCATAATATTTCCTGTTTTGAGAAGTTTGGTCCTGGGGAAAATGCTCAGGAATCAACTCAAGGTCCCAAATCAACTGAGCAAAGAAGTGGTGGAGAACTTAGCAAAAGGTAGGTCATTCCAGGCAAAGCTATGCCAGGTAATGTTTTCTTTTGTGACATTACATACTCTTTTAGTATATTCTCAACCCCAAAATAACCACTGTGCATTAATTCATTTTCCTTCCCCCTCTCCTTTCTCTTCTTCCTCTTCCTCCTCCCCTCTTCTCCTTCTCTTCCTCTTCCTCCTTTTTTTCCTCTTCCTTCACTCTTCTAATTCTTCTCTCTTTCTCCCTCTTATCAAAACAGCTTTCACCCAGTAAACAGACCAGAAAAGATCTTATTAGACCACTCATAGTAGCTAGGTTCACCAGCTTTTGAATAAGATATATCTGGATTTGAATTCCAGGCTCACTACTTATTAGGTGTGTGGACAGAGATAAGAAATTTAAACTCTGTGAATCCTGATTTGCTTATTTTAGAAATATTCACCTTGCTGAGTTACTACTATAGGGAGATGAGATGATGTATATAGTGGTGAGTTGTAAGACTCTCACTAATGAATAAAACAATACCATGGTCAAAATAGTAACATCATCTTAAGCTTCTCAGAGGTATTTGCATTGTCACAGTGATCAATGGGGTGGTCCACTGTCAGAGTTTTAGTGCCAACAACAGATCTGTTCCTAGGTTTCGATTGGGTGGGTGGCCACTTTATGAAAGTGCTCAGGGTCTCTGCACAGTCCTTAGGCCATGACCTTGAGAATTAGAAACACAGGCTATATGTGGAGAAGTCAAAAGAATAACTCCAGAGATGGAGGACAGCCATTAGGTGACACTCAGGTCTTAAAAATCTAGCTCTTGGAGGTCATTATCATCACTGGATTCTGATGAATGACCTGGGATTGGTTTAGGGTGGGATGTCCATAAACCTCCTGTCATTGAGACTTTCCTTTTATTTGGTCAAAGGAAGCATCATCTAGTAAGTCTGTAAGTGATCTCCCTTCCATCAGCAAGGATGCTCCAAATCCATCTTCTAGCAACAGTAGCTTGGAGAAGGACCCCATAGTGAAGAGAAGTATTTCTCTTATTTCAAGAACAGTTTCTAGGACTTTTCCGTAACTGACAATAGAGGGAACTGCAGGTGGTTGGCACATCCCGGGCATTCCCATTCCACCCAACAACATAACAACATAGTACATGATAGTGTGGGAGCCATGTTTCCTTTGAATACTAATGACTTAAGGTATGTGTATCATCTGAGCCAATGACAAAGATCCTGAAGTTAAGATTCATCAATAGTGTGATACCCAGCAGATTGGTGCCAAATTCTCATCATTCCTCATTTTGGAAATTTTGCATTTCTTTTCTGCTTTGTGAATCCCACAACTCCACAGTAATATAGATTAGCAATTTGAAAAACCAACAAATGCTGTTTGGGGGAAAATCAGACATTAGACTTACAACAAGAAATAAGGGGAGATGGGGAAGACTTTAGTGTAATATATTCTCTTGGAAAAGAAAAGGCCACTCAGTGTTTTTGCTTCTGAAGTACGTGGGAAGAATTATTTAAAGATTATTTTCATAACTTTGAGATGCTACAATTAATGTCTATGAAACTCACGATAAATTATCATCTTTTCAGTGATTTTTTTTTCCTCATCTTTTCCCCTAGGAGTCTTGTCTGACAAATTTTGTTCAATTAAAAAAAAAAAAGGAAATTGAACAGATGTGCCACATGAGAGCTGGCAGTACTTTCAAGATCTGGTAATAATTTATTCAGGTCCATTTATAGTAATAAAATACATCTTTACATACAAGTTGCACAGAAACACACAGCAGACACCCATCGTTCTCCCATGTGATACGGTTCCTTGTTGGAACACACAGGAAACTTTCATACATCAGAGATCACTTATGACAGCCCTATCTTCTGTGTAAAGGTCATCTCCCAGCAGAAGAATAGCTCACCTAGTTAAAGGGATACCAATTTTTAAGCGCTCTGCCAAGCCGAAGACAGAGTGAGTGAGAGAAGGAGATGTCAGATTTCAAATGCAGGGCACGCTCATGGCACGCTCAGATGCTGAGCTGGTAGGAGGGGGAAAGAAACCTCTATTTAGAGATGATTGGAAAAAATCAGTACTACACAGCACACTTGAGAAGGAATGGGGGAGGCTGCTCTTTCCTCTCTCCAGTTGTGACAAAATGGCCACCATGGAAACAGGAAGCAACAGCAGATGTCGGCAGCGGGGCCTCTCCCATGCCTGAAGAGGTGTGTGTGTTCAGGCCTGCAGTGGAGTCCCTGGACTAGGAGGCTTCAAAAGTCAAGGTGAAGAAAGGGGACTCACTTAGAAGGAAGGGACAGTCGACAAGGAAAGTGGCCAGAGAAAAACAAAAGTTAATGATTGAAAAGAAGAGGACTCTAGGAAATTATGTTGACCCTCCCTCCACCAAGATAGAACTTGCCATATGGTGGCCATCCTAAACTATAGAGCCACGCCAGTTTAAGAAACCAAAAATACCTGAGTCTCTGCAAATGTCATCAGCTGCTTTTAAAATATCCTCTTTATAATGACCCAGTGACTACTAGAGTTAGGTGGATGGAGGACCAGAGCCACATGCAGGTCTAACCCTAAGCACACCCGTGAGGCAGGAAAAGCAGGTCCGTGCCCTCCCTGCCTTCTCACTCTTGGTGGCTCCTGGGCTCCTTTCCTTGTGATGCTGAGGTCTTTCTTGTTGTTCCTGGTTGCACTAGTTACCAAATGTGGCCTGATTTCCCTATCTGAAAACCTCTGTTACAACCAGCCAATCAGATCCACCAACCTGGGTAAGCATGTTTGTCCCTCCTTCAGGACATAGTTAGGTTTAGTTAGGTCTTTTCCTTCACAAGGCAGATGCCCAAAGCAAAGAGAGGGAAGCAGTAGGAATTTCAGACACTGTGTACAGCTCCCCTGGGGTACCTCTGGGCCTGGAGTCTTTACATCACTGTGACAGAGAACTGGTCTGCACAGACCATGACCACGGCATCTCAGGGGTCTCATCTGTCCCTGTGCATGTGTGTGTTTGGTTTCTTTCTCTCCTCGCCCCTCCCCAAACCACACCCTCACAGATGCACATCCCTACACACATACATGCTCATATGTGCACTGTACACAAGCCTGGCGCTTGCAAACATGCACAGAGTAACAACATGGACTTTTTATTTCCAGTCCCTTTTGGGCTTCCCAGTATCTTCCAAAGCAGACTCTGGAAAACTATGGCTTAGGGGCTGAAACCAGCTCACTACCTGTTTTATAAATAAAGTATTATTGAACACAGACAGGTCCATTCATTTGTGTGTGGTCTGTGGCTGTTTTTGTACTACAACAGGGTGTACGATGGTAGTCAGGAAAGAGAGCATATGGTCCAGAAGGTCCAAAATCTTCACTCTCTGGCCTTTTAAGAAAAAGTTTGCTGTATCCTACTATATTTCTACATCTAGAAAATATGTCTGTTTTTTTTTCTTTAAATGGCTTCTCCTCTTTTTAAAAGTGATTTATAAAAATCTACCTCTTAGAACCTCATAATTAGAAGGCATGTTTTAGATGATCAGCCCTACCTGTGGCTTACTATCTGATCCTCTTATGGAATACCTATGGATGTCTCTTCTCAGTCTTGACCCTTCCAGTAAAGGGAACACACTGTTGCTCACAGGGAGGCCTGCTCAGCTCTGCTGGAAAGCTCTCTCCCTTCTTGTAATCTTGAGTCAAAAATCTGATTTGCTATAATTTCTCCTCTCTGATTCTCACTCAGTAGAAGAGGACAATCCTGTTTATAAAATAATGCATTACGTCTTTGGAGACAACTAGCCTGCCTCATCAATGAGGCTTGCCTTTTCTAGATTAAAGAAATCTCTAGTCCCTCATCTGTTTCCTGGGTGGCGTGAAGTCAGCCCCCCTGCCTCCTCTAGCTTCTTTTGGTAGCCAGAGTACTGTGAGGACATTAGGTCTCAACTATGTGGACACTGGATACCTCCAGTGGGCACTCGTTCCTGGCTACCACAGTTTTGATAGTTCACCAGAGAAGTGCTGGGTGTGTGTGGCGGGGGACGCACGTGTGGGGGCTTCCAGAGGGCAGATGGTGGATGCTGGCCACTGTCTCTGAAGCCCCTGGTGTAGGACAGCACCACCATTCAACCTGGGCCATCAGTGCCCTCTGCAGATGGGCAGACCAGGCCTCTGCACTGGCGGCTGGGGGCCTAGCAGGGAATCCCTAGGCAAGCTCCTTCTGGAGAATGGTATATCTTGAATTAGCCACTCAACAAATCATAAAATGGGATTGTCAGATTCATTATGGGAAAAGCTATGCTGAAAATAATGCTTTAAGTATGTGTTATGGCTGCTGGGGATACAACTGGTATTAGTGGCTTAAGGGGCTCAGGAAATTTCCATGAGACCACAACAAAGGAACAGCCAGCCTCCTGAGAACAATGGAGGACAGACCCTCTTCCTTACATCCATGAAAGGAGATCTTTCTTATTTAAAAATTTGCTACTCTAAATACCCCGTCTCCCCTCAGCACACCCTATCAGAGCCACTGAGGAGGAGGAGGTTTAAAAAAAGTCATTAAAACACCCCCCCCCACCAAAGAGGGCTCAATGAGGTCTCATTCTACAGTAATGAGCTCCAATTTAACAGGATCATTATTTTTGACATTAAAGGCGCCAGAATAGTGTCACATGCCCAGAAAGCTATTTTTTCTTCTTTCTCTTTCTTTCTCTTTCTTTCTTTCTCTCTCTCTCTTTTCTCCTTCCTTCCTTCCTTCCTTCCCTTCTTCCTTCCTTCCTTTCCTTCTTTTTCTCTCTTTCTCTCTCTCTTTCCCTTCCTCCCTCCCTCCCTCCCTCTCTGTCTCTCTTTCTTTCTTCTTCTTCTTTTTTTTAAACCAGCTAATCTCAGAAATAAGAAACTGCCATAAGGGACAGTGTGAAGAAGTGCTTTAGGAAGAAATATTGCCACTGACCAACCCAGGCCGGGAGCACAGCTCACATAAGGTCTTCAGCACCTGGAGGTGCCCTGGGCTTATGCCACCCCTCTGTCTTCTTGACCAGGACTGCTAAGGGTTTTGCTGTGACTGTCCAGAGAGTAAGAGCTTGGGGTCAGTGTTACATGGACCTGAGGCCTTGCTGTGCCATTTGTGCCCTAACCATATGTCTTAGGGAAATTTTACTTAAGTTCCTCATACCTTGGTTTGGCTTACCTGTAAAATGGAACCAATACTAATATCTGCTACTGGGTAGGAAAAAAATGAAACAGGATACAGGAAACAGAGACTCCAGCATACCAGAGAGGAGAAAAGAATCCCTGGGACAATGGGAGGGAGGGGACATTTGAGGAACAGGTGGGCTCCAGGCTAAGATCACCAGCTCCAATGGGAGCAAGTTGGAAAGCTCCAAGATTTTCATAAGGCAATGAGATTGGTGGGACAGCCAATATATCTGAATATACTGAGAGAGTTTATGAATATGTCCATAATTACTAAACAGACAACTAAGAAAAACACAAACAGAACTACTGAAACAGAACGGTGCAGGAAAGCCAAAGAAATCATAACATACTACAAGGCTTGGCTAGGCTAAATATTGATCTAAGATCACTATAGAGGATAGGAATTTCAAGTGGCTTTTTGAAGGGGGATTTTTAAAAGAGAGCAAGGCCCTCGTTTTCCATAACTGGAAGTCAATAGGTATTGCCTAGTACTGAAAATCCAGAAATAGCAATAAAAGCATGATATTCAGAGATAGAGAGGTAAAGTCTGAGAAATCAGTTATAACAATTTTAAGAATTTATTTCTGGGGAGTAGAAACTGGGTGTGGGATTTTAGGAAGATATTATATATTTCTGTAATAAAGGTGATAATACTACTTGAATAAGATTATGTGGATAAACAACTCTGATACCTCACTGCCATTGCCCTATTTATCTGGGTAGATACATTCTCCAACACATTTCAACCCACAGGCTCAAGGATCCCACACATCCTTCAAATTTTGGCCCCTCACAGAGCCTCTGTGTAACTTTATCAAACTCTCAAGTTCATCTGGCTAATTGATCTTAAGCATTCCTACATATGTATTTGGAAATAGCAGAAAATTTCTATTATTCTTTTCACGATCCTCCACATTTAAAAAAATTTTTTACTGCATGTTTTTTTCTCCCCCTCCTTTAATTTAAGCTCAACATTTCCTTGATCAAATCAACAGGTTGCTTGTCAATATATTCTTATCCCTATGACCTCCTCCACTATCATCATCAGTATCTCATCATCCCAATGCTACAGTCCCAGGTCCTCCCTCTTTCTCTGTGCACACTACACTTTCAGCAATCCCAATCATGCCAGTTCCCCTGAGCTCAAAGTTACGATCTCAAACAGAAAGCAGAGATGAACATGGATCTCAAGGATTTGGTGCCATTCACAACTCTAAAGTCAATAGAGATGAAATCCAGTTTCTACTGGAAGTATGCATGCCTTCGATGTCCTGCGAATCTCTCTTTGGACACTTTGTGCTATTTTTCAGCTCTAATCACATTGAGTCAACTAGGGGAAGTGCGGACACTGTTGAGAATACAGTGACACCTGCAGGAAAACACATTGTCTTGGGAGCCACCAGAACACCCAGTGGCTCAAAGAACTATGGTAAAAGAAAGTGCTAGCAAATACCAAATTGTTAACTGAGAGCAAGATTTCTTTAGTAATTTTCTATCTTTGTCACCAACACTACTGATGTCATATTTCATATTTGAAAATGATGTTCCTTTTTTGATACCAGGGATTGAACCTAGGGGTGCTTAATCACTGAGCAACATTCCAAGCTCTTTTTTTTTTTTTTTTTTTTGACACAGGGCCTCACTAAATTGCTGAGGCTGGCCTCAAACTTTCAATCCTCTTGCCTCAGAATCTCATATTGCTGGGATTACAGGCATGCACCATTGGGCCTGTTAAAACAATGTTCTACATGAACAGAGATAGAAGGAAACAGATGTGTTTGCAATGGTACAGAAAAACCTGCTGAAAATATAAAAGTTGGCATGGTACACAGGTTTTATAGTAATGGAGGCTTTCTGATGGTCTCAAAGGAAACCAGACTTTGTATCCTTCAGATAACATATCCAGAGTACTTCTATGAGTCCATCATTGACTCTTACATCTCACATTGTTATATTAACTGCTTATTCACCCATTTGACAGATAAGTCAACCAAGGCTCAGAAAGGTAAAGGAATTTGCTTTGGGTTTTATAGCTAATGGTTGGTGGAGTCAGGACTCTGATCCCAAAGACCATGTTCTTCCTCACTAGGGCAGGGGTCCTCAAGGAGAGGTGACTTTATCCTATAGAAAACATCTGGTGATACCTGGAGACATTTTTAGTTGCCATATCTAAGCATATGGGAGTTACTGGCATGTATTAGGTAGAGGCCAGGGATACTCCTAAACATCCTGCAACATAGAGGACATCCCCCAAACGAAGAATCATCAGGCCCCAAGCCCAACAGGAACAAGGTGGAAAAATTCCACACTATGCTATACTTGTTTTTCTTTAATAAATTCTAAATTAATTGCCCATGTTTTGCCTCTAGCACCTAGAACAGTGCCTGGCGCATAGTAGGCTGTTAAAATTCTTATAATTATTACCAAATGGATTATTTTCCTAAAGTTATTGAAGCTCTTAGAGTGCTATATAGAGGATACCATAAGCTTTCATAAGTGATTATGTGACTAATCCTAAATAAGGCCTTGTATACTTGAACTTCACTGCAGGTACACAGAACTGCAGCCTTGATGTGTAAAAATCTCTATAAACAGTACAAAAGTCCTACTGATAAACCTAGTTATCCACTTTAAGTGCAAAAATATAAAGCAACTACCAATTTATTCCCCTACACACCAGCTGTCCCATAGGACTTTGTTAACTATGCTCACCTGCACACCTCGGGAAGACTTATACTTTTAACAAGGTTTAGAAGAAAACAATGCCTGCTGAAAAATTCTTGGGGTTTTTCTTTGCAATTTCATAACCATCACCCTATCTGGAATAAATAGGACAGGGCCTTAGAGGAACGCAGTCATTCAGGGGCCTATGTGGGAGACAGGCAGTTAGAAAGCTGAGAGACACAAGATCCCCTGTTAGCTTCCCAGTGGGCATCTTTCTCCAGGTCTGTGTGGGAATGGATGATGGGTGTGGGCTCATGGGGAGGTGGAGCCATGGCAACTGAAGACTGATTCCTTTGTGGATGTTTTCCATGTGGGGGTGGCATGCAGGATCAAAGAGAAAGGGAAGGCTGTGTCTCGCCTTCCTGACCTCCTTTTACAAAAGGTGAACTGAAATGTTTGCTGTTAAACTGGAAGATTCATTCATTTGGTTTCCTTCATTCATTCAACACACACTGAGTACTAGGGTACCCCCTGGGCATGTGGATAGGCTAAAGTTGCAGACTTGTTGATAGGCAGGTATGGCCATATGGAAGGAATTCCCACCTATGGCAAAACAGTGGGGAAAAAGTGAGCCACTTCTATACCTAGACCTTGATTCTGAAGATGGTGGCAATACCCAGGGCGAAGGAGACACAACCCAAACAGCGATCTTGTGAGCAAGAAATTGACTCCTTTGTTCTTTCAGCTACTGTATCATTGGGCTGTTTGGCCACAGACTTTACTATTCACATGGTTTCTTAATTCATGGAAGTCTATGCCCTAATGGAGTTTTTGTCCCAGACAAACAATAAATACCAAAGGCAATCAGGGAAGGTCTCTCTGAGAAAGTGACAGTTATAATCCAAAATGAGACCTGAATGGAAGGGAAAGTCAGTCATGAAAAAATCTGAGGGGTCCAACAGATGGAAAACTAATGACAAAGGCAGAAGTTAACTTGTGTGTCCGAAGAATAAAGGAAGAATAACGTGCCAGCGTGCGGTGACTTGGCTGAGTGGCACTGGGCGCCATTGGGAGGAGGCTGAGAAACAGTGGAGGATCTGGAGGCAGCTCTAGGTGTGATATGAAGCCAGCAGTGCCTGCAACCTGGCCCAGGTGTGTGTATGTGGAGAGAGAGAGAGAGAACAGTTGACTTGCATATTGAAGATCACCTTGGCTGTGGTATAGAAAACAGATCTCAGGGGTCAAGGACAGAGACCAGAGGAGGCATAACTGGCAGTGGGTCACTGAGCAATGACAATGGCTTGGACCAGAATTATCTGTCACACTGGGGATAGGACAAAGGGCAGGATTCAGGATGTGTTTCGAGATTAAAACCAATAGTTCTGACTGACAGATTGGCAACAGAGGGGGATGGAGTTTTTAGTCTTGAACAATTGGGCAATGGTGGTATTTATTGAGTTGGGAAAGACTGGGGGAGAAATATTGGAGGGAACACCAAAAGGCCTGTTGTACAAGTAGTAAAGTTAAGCTGCCTGCTCCAGGTCAAAGGGGACAGCCTGGGGTACAGGGGAGATCATTTGGGGAGACTTTAGCAAATAGGCTAAAGTCATAGGCTCCAGATGTATCTTCCTAGGGAAAAGAAATGGAGAGAGAAGCAAAGGGGGATTAGGGGACAATTAGGATTGGTCCAGCAAACATTTTGGCCTTTTCCTCTGACTTCTGGGATAAATACCATTTAGTATTTTTGAGGGAGTCAGGAAGACTGTGCTACTGTCTTAATTCCAACTGGCATCATGCAGCCCCTTCAGTGGGGTGCTGGTGCTGGCCTGGGTTAGCCCACAAGAGCAGGTTTTACATTTTCAGGAGTTGTGTGTTCTGGTTATTAAATACAGCTACTGAGAGAGCTGCAACGGGGGCAAGTATACCATAGCAACCCTACAATTCTCCAAATCGGGGCCTTTAAAAAATTTGAGAGCCTGTTTGCCAGCATACCACAGACCCCTAACCATTTTGGGGGTTCAGACTTGCCAGAGGAGTGGCATGGGGTCCCCAGGCCTGTCTGTGCACAGCAATAGGACCTCCTTCCTCCAGGAGCTGGCTGGCATGGAGCATCATTTGCAGTACAGAGTAGCACCATCCCACTAGCTGGGAACTCACACAACATGCAGCCTTGATCCAGCTCAGCTCCATTACTATCACCAAGTGGCAATGGGTCTTAAGCAGCCCTGGGAAAACAATAATGGGAAGGCTGGGAATCAAGTGTAGAGCTTTTTTGGAATAGATTCTTAGAAAGGTATTGTTTCTTCTATCAATAGTCATACACACACACACCCCTCAAGGATTTACGGACCTATGGACTTTCTTTCCTCCAGGGCATAGGTGGCAATACTGAACTGGATTCCAGAGCCAGAGGGCAGAGGAAACTCCAGGCCCTTGAAAGCCTGTGCATCTTGTCCCATGCTTCAGGATCCAGGGCAGCCCACTGACCTCAGCAAAGGCAGCAAGTTTGGTCTTCATAACGCTTCTTGTTTTCCTTCTCAGCGTTGGCAATGTCTCCACACCTAGATCAGTGACTCTGAGATGCGTTTTCATGAAGGTGCAAATGGGTTGATTAGTTTATTCAGGAGTATCGACCTGCTACGGGGCACTGGAGCATGGAGCATGCAGCAGTCTCCCTGCACGCTCCAGTGGGCCGTGGTTACTGTGACTGCCTCCACTAGGAATTGAGTGCTGTTCTGCCTCCATGCTGGGGGCTTGAGCAACGTGTCATTCCAGCATCTCCCTAATGAGGATTTTCAGAAGATGGAGCTGTCCGGACCTAAATGGGCCATCGGAAGTGCATAGGAGTGTCATAGGGATAGCAGTAGGTACACCCAGGGAGGCTGGGCTTGAGAGGGGACCAAAAGGAATTACTGCCTGTGCACAGGAGAGCTGCAGGTGCTCACACCCAGGCCCCCAACACAGATGCAAAACCCACCACACCCTTTCCAAGTGAGGCTTTCTTTTAGAAATGAATTCACAGAATCAGGAAGTTTTGTATGTAGAGAATCACACAAGTCATCAAATCCAAAGCTTTATATTTCCAGATGAGGAAACCAAGGCACACAGAGGTTAAATGGTTTGCTTCAGGCTGCATGATTCACCAGTGCAGATCTGAGTTCCTGCCTTCCTCACTTGTAGTTCTCATCAGCCGGCTTCCTCATAAGCAAGCTCTCAAGTCTTAGTTCTCAAACCTCAACCTCAGTGAATGCGTGCTTGTGTGCATTCACACACGTGTGTGAATGTGTGTGTGTGTGTGTGTGTGCGAGCTGTCAGCATATGACAGTAGTTGCAGGGATATTCTCTGCTCGCTTCATGTTTTCACATCTCCTATAAGACAGAAATTAAAAAGCAGGAATAGCTGAGTGGTTCCCTCAGGCAAGTAGATCTGTGGAAAAGCAAAGAGCCGGCAGCTTGGTCTCTTAGGGGTCAGTGAGACTTCCTTCTCTTAGAAGCATCCAGGGCTACATTTTCATCTTCACCCTGTTTCAATCTTGCATAATCTATAATAATGTAATTCCAAATGCATTTTAGCAATTGCAAGCTAGAATGAGACCCTCTCAGCTCCTCTTGAACAGCTGATCTGCAAAACCTATAAGGAGTTTCAGTAGAAAGTTCACTAATAGGAAATACAGTTGCTCATGTCCTCGGTGAGGTTCTTTTGAGTTGTTGGCTTGTGGTTATTTTTTGTTATTGTTCTTTAAAAAGGGATAAGACTGCAGAGTTGGAGACTCACCTTTGCTCTTGTGTTTAATTGCTGCAAAGCCATTTATTACCTTGCATCCTTCCCCAGAGGGGACATTATCCTTTACAGCAACCGGGCCTCACTAAGTTGGGCTCATCTAACTGCCCCTGAAATGAGCCCCATCACCTCTGGGTAATTCCGGGTCAGCTCCATCACCACATCTGTCTGGCTGCAGTTCAGGAAGGCCCTTTTGAAAGGAAGAAGGGTTGGAACTGGAATTTTTTTTCTCCTTCTTTGAATTTTGCATAAAACTCCCTCTCTGGCCACATAATGAGAAAACATCCATCATCTGTCTTTCCCTGGGAATGTCGGAGGCCATCCTGAGTCAGCTCGTGGTCCTGCTCATCTGTACACAGGCAGGCAGGGCTTGTGAAATTGCTTTTCCCTTAGAAAAATACGTTCGTTTCCACTTTCCTTGGATGGCTCTCACAAATGAAAGTGCTTTGTCATTTTTAATGCCCAGTGCCCCCTTTTCCCTTCTGCCTCCAGCCACAATCCAGCCAATAAAACCCACAGGTATTTGGTTTAATTTTTTTTAAATACCCTTAAAGCCCAAAGGACTGTTGGAATCTGCCAGTGTCTCCCTGCAGGTTCTCCTGGTGTTACACAATGCAGAAATGGCTGCAGGGAGAGTTTCTTTCTGTTCCCTGGGCCTTGGGCAGCATTTGGATAGACAGACACATAGACACACAGACAATGGAGCAGGTGAACTCTTGCCTTAGAATGAAGGTACAAATCCCTGCTGGACGGCTCTGAACGTCAAGGGAATTAACAGAGGTGGATGTGCTTTGTAAATGGGAAAGTGCACTAAAGATTCAAGTTATTATTATTTTTAAAATGTCTTCAGCCTACGATTTGTCATAGACACCTATCATTCTGCTTAGATAATTGGGTAATTGTTCCTCATGCCGGAGGGAACAAAAGTCTGCCTTTGAAATGTGTGTGTGTCTGTGCGGAGGCTGATGCATAGAGAGCCCTGTTATAACAGGGTTTTGACTCCACGGAGATTTGTAGATGCCAAAAGACTAACAATATCCTCCCCTGAAAAACTGCATGGAGCTTTTAACAGGCAAGTTATTTGGATAATCTGATTCCGGCATTAGAAAAGTGTCCCTTTCTAGAAATATGCATACAGAGGCTCTAAAGTAGGATCCAAGATTGCTTTACATGATGAATTTGTAGTCCAAAAGTTACTTCAAAACAGAATCCTTGCAAAGTGTGATCGTTTCCCATATATCTGCCTTTACCCTAGGCTGGCTTATTTTTAGTTCTTTGCAGTCTTTATTGAAAGACACATTAACTTTTTCTGTCTTTTCTTAATCACATCATCTATTCACACAGTAACAGAACCAAAATAATTCAATTATTTAAAGGGAGCCCTTGCATCTTTAGGTAAACATGAACACCTGCATGAAAATGATAATGGAGAATCTTGCTTCTCAAATTATCTTTGGGGAAGGACTACCTTTTTGTTGCTGGCATTACCATACAATTCTCTGCGGACTGATCCTTTTGAAAGATAAAAAAAAAAGATGAATTACTGAAAAAAAAAGTTGCTTGAATGTTACAGCAATATGTCAGGATGCTATGAAAGTTTCTGAACTCTGAGTTTGAGTTTCTGTCCTTAACTTGTTGAAGACCTCTAAGGAATAGTTTATAGATCAGGAATAGCCTGCAGAGCATCCTTTGAGTAGCCCTGACATAGAGGCAATGGTTGCTCTCTTATGGTTGGTCAATTTCCAACTGTACAACTTTTCACCACTTTAACTTTGTAAGAGTTGGTAAATGTGACACTTTAGTGGTTTTATTTAAATAGGGAGGAATTTTTACATAAAATCTCTAGATGAAATAATCAAGGGCTAACTAAGATGGAGGGCAATTAATACCAATATGAATTCCAAAGGCATTGTCCAAGAATCACTCAGGAGCTTACCCTAAGCTATCACAGAGGGAGGGAAGGGCTTGGGATCGGCTGAAGCATAAAAAACATGAAAGTGATTCTTGGCTTATATTCCACGAGATAGCAGATTAAAGGGATAAAGAGACAGCTAAAACCGGCCTGGACCAAAGAACAGAAATATGATGGACATCATAGCCCTAACTTTATGTATGACTGCATATATGTTGTGATTCTATACAACTTACAACTAGAGAATTGATATGTTATCCTCTATCTATGTACAATGAATCATTTACACTGTTAACATGTAAGCCTAAATAAAATTAAAAAAAAAAAAAAAGAAAAAAAGAAAAACAGCGAAGGCTGTGAGCAGACAGGACACAACCCAAGTGTGTGTGTGTGTGTGTGTGTGTGTGTGTGTGTGTGGCGGGAGGGGGTGCACAGTCCACCTGGTGGGCAGGCTGATTGGCGCTGAGTAAGGAAGGGTGGAAAAAAGGTTGAGGGAGCATTTTCAGGAAAGGGGCCCAATTTATATCTGTTGCTGTAATTGGTTTGTTTGTGGAGAGCAGGAAGAACGGGGCAGTGGGAAACGTGATGGAGTGAAACACGGAGCGCTGCGACCCCCCTGCCTGATGAGTTGGAGAGAAATTGTTAGTAACCAAGACGGTCCCGCAGGGGTTCATTAAGTGACTGGCCCTCCACGATATCCTGTCATTTCCACCCCGGACGCATCAACATTAGCCAGCTTTGCAGTATGCAATTGTGTGTCGGCCAGGGTGTGCGGAGGAACGGGAACGTCCGCTGGCTGGGTTTGCGCGTGTGTTTATGCCTTTTCTTAGGAATACAGTTCAGTTTTCCACAGGAATTAGAATCAGGAAGGCCACATGCAATTAAAAACAAATGGCAGAAAGCAAAAAAGGTGCTTTCTTACTGGAAACGCAAATTTGCTTTGACACTTAAAAAGTACCGTGGAGTCGAACAATAGGGAAACCAAGAAAAGATGTGAACTGGCAGGGCGGAGGTAGCTGGAGAACTCAAAGGCAGCCAGTGTGAACACATCCAAACCGGGACTTCTTAACCCACCCCTCAAAGGGAGAGCCAGCAGCATTTGTCTCCAGATTGTGAGGCCTGTCAGCCCCTGGGAAGGGGGCCCTGGGGACTCAAGTTAAAGGGGAGAGAGAAGAAGGAGGGGCTGGTGAACCAGCCACATGAGCAGATTACCTAAAATGTCTCCGCCTTGGTGGCATTTGAGTCACCATTACTTTGGCTATGGAAGTTTTCTTCCAGGCAAAGATGGAAGAAAAACTCTCGCAAGGAGTTGTAAGGTTAGGAGTCTCTTTGGGAATCTCACAAATTCAGATCTTAAAAAAGCATTAAGAAGAAAAAAGTTTCTTGCCCCACTGGGGACTGTAAGGATTCAGTCTGCTAAGTGCTGGTCCTGTCAGGGCTAGCCAAGAATCCAGCTGCAAGGGCTGGGGAAAATCCTACAACATTTGAAGGGTCCCCTCAACCCTTGCCCCTCAGCTGGAGGCTGGACCAGACCAGCCCTGGGCCTCTGGGCAGAGGACCCCCCTTTGGCTATAGAGGAGGACATGACTTCTGCTTGCATCCTGTGGTTTATAATGGTTTCCTAGAGCTAACAATGCAAATGGAAGACCTGCAAGACAGCAAAGTGGCCGTCCCTTCATCCCTTTCTACTCTCTAAAAGGCACATGTGCAGTATCTGTCACAAAGGAGGACTCTGAGGATCTCCTGGAATCAATCTTGGCTTGAAGACCATGCTGTGGGTCTGAATCCTCCATCATTAGCAAATTATAAGTAGAGGGAGCCACAAAGAAACTACTAAATCAAGATACCTAGGTGTAACCCAGCACATGAAGACAGGCAGAGCTAATGGCAATGATTGCTGTTGACATGACACCATCCACTGAGTACATGTCCTCTCACCTGAACCCTCATCACAGGCATGTAAGCGGGTGAGGTAGGTATTATTAATATCCCCATTTTATGCAGAAGGAGTCTAAGTCTTTGAATGCGTGAGGTCCCACCGAGCCCTGGGCGCATAGCCATACTCTTAGCCGTAGCAGTAGACTGCTCCTCCAAGTCCTGTTGCTGTTTTCCAAGTGTTTCCCAGGTGCAAGGCCAGCCCTAAGCACTTTACATACATTATCTAATTATCCCACTTGGTCCACAGGGCCACAAATCAGAGTAAGCCGACTGCTCACCTCTCAGCACTTATAAGCTTGCTGTTCCCACGGAGTCGCATCATCCTTAGGCTTTGTGAAATGGTCCAGCGTGGCAGAGAAATCACTTCTGGACATGAGCGTGGCCATTACGGATGGCTGTGGTGGGCTCTGGGGCTGTTATTCTTCAAGGCTGATATGAGCATTCAGATAACTGGGGAGGGAACATTTTAACCCTCATCATTACCACCGTCCTTGCTGTTCTCAGCATCAGTGGCCAATGCCAGACAGGAAATAAGGAAAGATTTTCAGGGTAATGTTCATTTTGCAACAAAGAGAAGGCAAAGGAAGTCTTCCAGAATTTTTTTAAACTTCAGGAGCCAGAATTGAAATGAATGTCAATGTTTTCATTTAAATACACTTATTTTTCCATTTCTACCCGAAGGATGATTCTCAGCTGTACTACTTAGTATAGCTAAAAATCCTGCATAGTTAAAAAAAAAAAGTAAAGCAACATAAAAAAAATAAAAAGACCAGGGTCTTCTTCAAACAGAACCCCGTTCTAATGAGGGGATTTTGGAATTGTTTATGCAGCACGTTGCTTTATCTGTATAAAGCCAAGAAGCTCTCCAGGTACTTTCAGTGGATTGATCTCATCAAGCCACAGATTTATTAAAAAGAAATATAGATAGAGGGAAACAGGCCACTGCAATTATACATTAGTATTTTTTTTAAAGAAATAAAAACTGACTCCAAGTTTTTTAGTCATTGAAATGGGCCCTGCACATCATGCATGTGATGTAATGACAGCTTCAGACAAGGGATGTTTTTGATGCATTATTAACCATAAAAAAAGACATTAAATACCAGGCTTGAATGCCATGGGGATGCATATTTCACTAGGAATTATTTTTCAATGTATGCTTAAAGTTTATTTTGGTAAACAGATGACTGGAGGCTGTCAGAGCTGCAGTAAGATTTATGTTCATTTGGAATCTTCTTCGAAGGAGAGGAAATGTCTGGGACCCGTGGAACACCCACAGCAAAATGTAAATCTTTTCTTGGCTCCAGGGAAGGTTAGAGAATGAGTGCCACATGAACAACTCCCCCTAGGAATGTTGTTTCCAAGAGGCATCCAGGGGAGATGCCCTTGGGGGCACACACCGAGGGGAGGAGGGTCTGAAGGGACACCATTCCATTGTCTCTAGAAGGAGCTGGCAGAGCAGAAACATCTGGACTGTGAAGCTAGCTTCTGGATACCCTGTCAGAGGTCTTGTTGTACAGTGGCTGCAAAGAGAGCCCGGAGTGAACCCCTCCACTTCAGAGTCAGCCCCATTTTTGTTTTCATAGCCGACATGTCTCTAGGGATTCTGGTTTTGGACATGGAACTTACTGAGCAGGTGGGTGCTCTGGTTCTTGTTAAATGATGGAGTCATCACTGTCTCCATGTATAAAGCCCTTCCTTGGGTCTCTGCAGCTGTCACAGAATTGCAATGGAGGAAGGATCAACAGATACCTTGCTGGACCCGAAGACAATTTCAAATGATCACAGAAAATAGTATCCACCTTTAGGGCCTGCTCCTGCCTTCCTAATATTTGATCCTGAAGAAATCTGATCCTCAAAACATATTCAATTTGGCAGATTCTGATAGCTTAATCTAGCTGCTCTGGGCTCATGCATTGATATGTACGGAATGCAGTAGATTCTGTTTAACATTTGCTACATAGATACCTAACCACAGATACAGGACCAGATGGGCACACCTAACCCATATGCATGTTAAAATACTTTCCTGCTCACATCTTGCCTATACCTGAAAAACCTCAAGTGCCCAGCAGATGTTATTGCAATGCTCAGGCTGGAGGGTGGTCTTTATCGGGTCAATGATCCATGATTTGCACTAACAGGATATTAGTGGCATGAAGAATGCCTGCAAAGTAGCAGAGAATGGCTTGGGAATGTATTTTCTTTTTGCAGCCTTATCTTCTCCAGCTTTTGTTGAGACTGGTTTGTATTCTTTGGCGACATTCCAGTTCCTGAAATGGCATCAAATTAGCCTCTGCATTTGTGTCTCAGTTTCTATAGAGTAATAATTAATTGGATCAGGGTTTTGGTGATGCCTCCTCCCAGGGTGGCTGATTCTGTAGTAGCGGCCCTCAACAGAGGGTGATATTGTCCTGCAGGGTATATTTAGCAATATTTAGAGAAATTCTGGGTTGTCTCAACTTGGGTGCGCTACAGACATCCAGGGGGTAGAGGCCAGGGATGCTGTTAAATATCCTAAAATGCACAGGATAACCTTCCGCCACAAAGAATGTTCTTGCTACGAGTGTCAGTTGTACAGGGGTTAGAAGCCTTGTTCCGATGGTGGCCACGTGCAAGGGTGGCCATTACATTTCATGACTAAAAGGAGCTGGGATTATAGTTCAGCCATGTATCATCCAAAAGAGACTGTATTTGAATGAGAGAGGAGCCCAAATGCTGTTTTTTCCCCCGAACAGTGCATCTTGTGTCCTTTTCTAAATGGCCAGTTGTATAATGATGTGATCACCACTCTGATGCCCACAGCGCTTGCCAGAGGACATTGCAGTGGTCCCAGTATGTGTGCTTCTACTCATCCTGTTTGAAGAAATGGAGGCATACCCAGTTCAGTGATCTGCCAGAGGCCACGGCAGGGCTGGCAGCATTGGGAAAAGCCCACTGACCATCTCACCTTTAGTCTCTCACCTGTCAATCTGGAGCTAGAACTGGGAGATCGCACCAAAGACGCACACTCCCTCCCTCCCTTCCTCTCCTGTATATAGAGATATAGCAAAATGCAGGTTAAGTTGCCTTTAATCTTTAATTCATACACAAGGACGTGCTGCACAGAGTGAAATAAAGAGTAAACTCCAGAGGCAGCAAGTTCTGTAGGTTTGGCCAGATCTTCCTTTTCAAAGACAGCCAGCCTGGGGAATCACAAGGATGGCCTTCCATTGCCCTCTTAGATTCTTTTTATGGCAAAATGCTTGCTTTTATCAATTCCTACCCCAACCTCTGATTCCCACAGGCTCAGGGGAAGCAAAGAGCAGATGAGGGACTGTACCCATCCTTGCTTGTGATGGACACAGGAGACTTGGGCCCCTGGGGAGGCGGTGCAAGTTGGGAGTGGGAAAATGGTTGGAGGTCATGTGTGGGTGGGTGGGGGAGCAGTTCTGGTGGCAGAAGCCTGAGGAGTGGCTTTTTCCACTTGGGTGGAGGGATTTGGCGTGAGACCGAAATGGATGACTGTTCATTTCAAGCCCCCCATAGGCATTTCTGAATTAAGTGATAGCAGAGCAGATACACAGAAAGAGAAATCTATTGTAGCCTCCATAAAATTAGACGCATGGAGAAAATGATCTCAAAGCAGACTGACTTGACCAGAGAGGGTGAACGCAGGCGGAAGAAATCAAGTAAGACAGGGCAGAGTCCCTGACAGGGTCTGGAAATCTGAAGCCAATGGGGCAACAGAAAAAGGAATTTGGGTGCCAAGAACTCTAACTGGCAGCAGATGCAGCTACTACTAGTTTCTCTCTGACACATCCACCCTTCCTTGTCAACCCCAGGGCAGTCCTGCCTAGAAGTAAGGGTAACTGGGAATCCTAGCATCTGAAATTGCTGTGGCCCAACATGTAATAGCAAGTACTGTCCAGAAGCCTCTGGGCAGGGAACACTCTGCTGGGAACAAAAGGAGCCCAGCAGATCAGGACTTTGGAAATCTGGTTCCCAACCAGCTGAACTTGAGACCTTTTAGGCTTAAAGTCAAGGTGGCTATGGCTTTGACGTTTCCCTTGGACAGCTCAGAAGGTCAGGCCTTTGGTCCAGATGCTGCTGAGTGCTGGTATCTGAAGAAGGGCTCAGCCCCTACCCAGAAGGGAGACAGCGCAGCCTCACATGGAGCCCATGTGTTATCCAGAGAGTCCCAAGGGAGAGGACCACAAGTTGCATCGAATCCCAGCCTGGAAAACCAGAGTTGTCCTCATCTGCCAGACTAGATCAAACTTTACAGATACCAGCTCTAGAGATTAAAAAAAAAAAAAAAAAAAGAAGAGGTTGGCTCTCTCCCCATTCATTTCAACATGGCTTTGTGCAAGAGATTCCTACTGTTAGCAGCCCTTTCTCTGTATTCAGGGCAGGGACTCATTCATTTGGTCAGGGTAAGCCACGGTGAAATCAAAGTGTTAATTCATCCACTGGCTGAGTATGTCACCCAAAATGAGTAGCTTACTTGTTATAAAGGCAACTAGCACTACCTTTTGGTCTGTAGCTCCAAGCTAGGCATTGTAGGCAGCAAGAAAGAAGAACATGCCCTGCACTTTGAAAGCTATTGTTCCCTGGAGACCCCAATGATGTATCCGTGGAGAAGACATGTGTGGCTGAGTCATCAACCCTGGATATGCCCAGAGACAAGAAAAAATAGTTACATTTGGTCTGGGGACAGCCATGTTCTGGTTAAGTAATAAGAAATCTAAGAAGGAACATA
>CM053414.1:13698769-13876269 GCA_028644305.1 Xerus rutilus
CATGTTGGAGGAAGCCCTGGGCACAGTCCAGGATGTGCCACTTAGGCATTTCAGGGTCAGGGCATGGATGGATTGGAGGATGCTGAGACTGGAGGTGGAATGTCCTATTAAGAAGCTGCTGAGCTGGGCATGCTGGAGCACGCCTGTAATCCAAGCACTTAGGGAGACTGAGACTCCTAAGGAGAATCACAGATTCAAAGCCAGCCTCGGCAATGGCGAGGCGCTAAGCAACTCAGTGAGACCCTGTCTCTACATAAAACACAAAATAGGCCTAGAGATGTGGCTCAGTGATTGAGTACCTCTGAGTTCAATCCCTGGTACCAAAAAAAAAAAAAAAAAGCTGCTGAAATTGGCAAAAGGTAGTGAGTGTCTTCATGGGGAGAGAGGTAGCAATGGAAAGGCCAAAAAAGCTTACATGAGAAAGTATCTGTGCATTGAGGAAATCTCAAGAACTCTCTTGCATATTGGTATTGATGATGTTAATCCTCAGATTATTTATCTCACAATATTCTTCTGAAAAAAACCCCAATATTCTTCTGATAAATGTACCCACCCATCCATCCATCCATCCATCCGTCCATCCATCCGTCCATCCATCCATCCCTCCATTCACCCAGTGAACAAGTATTTGCATGTGTAGGAGCATTTCTCATATTAACATTTGATTTGGAAGTTTCTCCACACAGAAGCAGCTGGCCAAAGACAAGGGCAATTGAATGTTCTAGGATGATTCACCTAAGTAAAATACTCTCTATATTATAAATGATGTTTTTCAAACTGTGTTCATTCGATCAGTAGCATGAAAGAATTAAAGAGAAAAAAAAGACACTGTAGTCAAATGTGTTATGGCTTTGTGGGTGAGTCCCAACACCCTTTCAAACTGTCAAAGGTTGTAATAAGCCCTGTAGTTCAAAACAACAACAAAAACCTGTTTGGCCTTTCATAGTTCAAACTTTGACCACAGATCGTTTTAACAAATATCTACTAAATTTCTAAGAAATGTATTTTGAAGAATATTGTCACAGAGTATTATATAAATATAAGGTCTAGTATTTGGTACTGTTCACCAAATCACGAGATCACCTCCCACTTCCACCTATTACCTCAAAAATAAATAAAAGGGACCATAACTCAGGGTGCAACTCACACAGGAATAGTTTATTTATTTTTTATTTCTTTTTGGCACTGGGAATTGAACCCAGGGGCACTTAATCACTGAGCCACATCCCCAGCTATCATCAACCACCAAGGGACTTAATGAGCACCTACTATGTGCCCAGTACCATGTGTGGCATTAGCCATGCAGTGGTAACTAAGGGAGGTATATGTTCCCTATCTGTAAGAGACTGAGTTCCCAGTTTAGTCAGTAACGCAGAATCGTTTGCTATAAATTATGACAAATGTGTTACTCCATCTCCTACCCTCACTTTCCCTGATATTTTCCAAATTATATATCCAGAAAGCAGTTTTAGTATAAGAAAATTTCAAAAGTTCCTCATTAAAAGGCGGTAATTAAGAGGTAGGATTCCAAACTACAACATTTCTCTATGAGCCGGCAGGTCTGAGAACAGTTTAGCTGGGAAAGGAGTTAAACAAGTACTAGCTCAAATAAAACAAGCTGGGGACTCTTTTTTGGATTTTACTCATCTCTGGACTCCTTTCTCTTTAACAGAGAACACCAGTCCCCTGGTCAACTCCTGCAGCATTCACAACTCCTGGGAGTCCACTCTTGTTTGTTATCACAAATATTTCTCTCTTGGTCTTTTTTTTTTTTCTTTTTAATGATTCCTGACATTCTAAAATTATCTAGCCAGAGGGGCAAAGTAATTGGTGATTTCCAAATGTATATTTAAAGTAACAACAAAATCTGTATTGCAAATCCATAGAAGAAGACTTTGCTGATAGGGGATTAAGAGAATTTTTTTGTCTGTATGACTGGATGTTTCGTAAGCTTTGTATAGAGTAATAAAAGTGGAAGTTCAGCTCTTAGACTATCCCGTTAAAAACTATATCTTATGTGCAATGTAATTCTGCAATCATTAAGCCCTAAATGGGTTTTAAGCCTGATGCAAAGTAATGAAATAGACTGTGGAAACACACACTATGGATTCTTCAATCTGGGGAGAAAAAGGCTGATTCATTTGTTTCCAAGGCCAGGCAAAGAAAGATAAAAGACCTCATCCCAAATGGGGCTGCCTCCTCCCCAAGCTCGAGCATTTCTCTCCACTGTGTTTCTCAAGGTAGAAAGTATTACCAATGTCAGCATCACCGTTGCTTGTAAAAGATTCATGGACCATTTCCTCCCCTTTTCTGAATGCCCCTGTCTGCGCGGTGGCTGCCCTGTGTTCCTTGCTCTCACTGTTGGGCAGTTTGGTGACATGAGCCGCAGATCCTGTCATGACCCCATCTCCTGTCATGGAGTCAGAGATTCAGAGGTGGCAGAGGCTGGGCCGGGGTGCAGCTCAGTGGTAGAGTTCTCACCTAGCTCTCACCTAGCATTCTCAACCCCAGAATGGCGCTGGGTTCCATTCCCATGCAGCAACAAGAAAGGAAGAAAAACTCCTAGAGCTCAAATAAGAACGGTGACTTGCTGAAAGTCATATGGTTGAACTAGGCCAGAATTCTCTTAGGTTCTTTTAAATTAGGTTGTCTTTTTACTCCTCGTCCTTTACATTTTAAAAAATATCTGTAGAATCCTTTTTAGGGACTAGAGTATGAGGCTGGCCAAAGTCCTACAAGATGAGGAAGGACAGATTCTGAGGAGTCTGTCCATCCCAAAGGTAGTGGGAATTCTGAGGACTGCATGTAGAAGGAACTGGGGGACTCAAAGATCACTGTGAGGACACCCTGGTGATAACTGTCACGTGCAAGATCTGTGCCTGGGATGTCAGTTTTAGCAGACCCAAGTTGGAAGAGAAGTAGGATATCTGCATAAATTTTCCAGTGGAGAAACCCAGCAGACGTCATCTTACCCAAGTGACCTAAGTTACTATCATCTATAAGACATACTGACACCAGGTTCCCCATGGGATACACTGAGAAAAACACACACCACCTCTGTGGCATTCTGTCCCCAAATGCATAATCTGTATCTACCGATGGAAAAAAACATGAGAGACATCTACATGGTAATGGACCAGTGATTTTCAACAGTGCCCTGGTCATGAAAGACAAGGGAACACTAAGGAACTGTCACAGATTGGTAGAGACCAAGGAAACGTGAAGACCAACCAACACAATGTGGGAACATGGGCCAGATCTCACAACAGAAAAAGGACAAGCGAAAAAAAAACCAAAAACATTATAAAATCCAAATGCAACCTGGACTTTGTTAATAGTATTGTATCCATGAATGATGTTAATAGTATTAGACTCATTAATAAAATTAATTCCTTAATTTTGGTAATTGTACTATGGTTATCTAAGAGGTTATCATCAGGGGAAGCTGGGTGAAGAGTATATGGAAACAGAGCCATGTTTCCAACTTTTCTGTTGTCTACAACAATTTCAAAATAACTTTTGGAAAAAAGAAAAAGAAAAGGTTGTTGGAGACAGGGAAAGGAAAGAGAGTAATGGGATAAAGAGGTAGTATGGCAGCTGACCATTGCTTCTAGAACCTTCTAAATCCTAAAGGATGGTTGGAGGCCATGGGGAATTTGCCATTTCCCTCTTGGTTTTATCTGAACTTGTATGTTATCAGAGCCATAATATACACAAGTTAAATAAACTTCTGAGAATAAGTTGTTCAGTGTGGAAATGATGTTTTCCATGGCAGCTGGCGGCTGGGGAGCAGGGGGTGCTTGCTGTCAAGTGTCAAGCAGGCTAGGGTGCAGCTGCCACCCCACAGGCTGTACTCGCAGAGGTGTACCTGGCTTGGACACCTGGAACAAGGAGTTCCACTATCACAGGAAGGGATGGAAAGTGGGTGCCCAGGAGAGGATGGTAGAGAAGAGGGATCTTTGTCTAGGGTGTTTGCTCCATTGTGTGTATGTGCTTTTGACCATGACACGTATTCTTGAAAATGTCTTCTTCGTTTATAGATGTATCACTGCAGAGTATGTGTGTGAGAGAAAAGGAGACATGTCAGAATCCAAAAGAAAACAGCGCAGTCCTGCATTTCATTATATATACAAAGCTCTGTGTACGTTAGTGATAAATTTGCAGAAGGGGTGGGAATGTGGTTTAGCTGGTATTTCCAAATGCAAAACAGGTCTCTTCGCCCCTCTGGTTGTCACTATTTTCCAACAAAATGAAAATACCAGCATTTAAGACGTGGCCAGAAACTTGGTTGGCAAAACATTGAAATTCTTTTGTATAGAAAAGGATCATTTCTTCCAATGGGTACTTTTCCACGTTCCCCGATTCCCGTGGTAATGATGGTGACATCTGGCTCCAGATCCATGGATGTGGTCGAAAAAGCCACCTCCAGATTCCAGATCCTAAAATCTCAGGGAAGATTAACATAGACGTCAAACTGACGTTACCAATTTAAGGGATTTAAACACTCAGCTTTAGAGTAAACAAAACCCAGTGGCAAAGGTTTTGGACAACTTCAGCGACATTCGACAATGCAACCCAGATGTCAGGGAATGCAAACCTCATAAACGTATGCTTCCCACTGAATCCCTCACGAGAACGACGGGAGTCGGGCGGCCTGGCTAATGAAGGAAAGAACTAATAATTATTGAGTGACTTTTATGGGGCGGATAGTATGCCAAGTGCTTTTATACACTGTCTCACTTAACATTTGCAACGAGGCAACCGTTATTTATAGGTAAGGACGTGAAGCCCAGAAATCTGTAATTTGCTCAGGTAACCCAGTTGATAAGTGGCCCAGTCAGCATTTAACTCATGTGGATGTGACTTTAAAACCTTTGCTCTTTAAAAGTCCACATGGACTTTTGAATGTAACACTCCTGTGCTTAAAACCTTCCAAGTTCTCACACTACCATAGTTCAGCTAATGTCTTAGCTTAGCCTTCGATGACATGGTGGTGGCCCTTGAACCCCTGTCTGGTCTAGGGTTCTGCCACACAGAATTAAGAGTGAGTTACTCGAGCCTGGGACTCTCTCACAAATACACGTGGTTTCCTCAGTCTCCCCCACCTGTCAGCATGAGCTAGCTATGATAGGATCTTGTCATTCACAAGTCTGCCCATAACTCCTTGCATATGGAGGGGGTGATACCCTGTGTATCTGCTAATATTCTATGGTGATGCTTACTACCTGCTTGCCAAAAGAACAAATGTAGGAAAGACTGAGAAAGAGCAGGAAAATGTTTCAAATACTTAAATATTTTTCAAAATTTAAATAACATTCTCTGTATGAGCTATGAATGTTATCCTTCACTATAACTAATTCACTAAAGCAGGATTCTTAAAGATCCATATTAGATCATATGTAGTGGTTTTATTTTAGAGGGCCTCAAGCCAGGGTGATATAGAGCTCCCTCCGTCCACCTGGTCCAGGGGGCATTTTGAAATGTCTGGAGATATGTTGGCTGTCACCACTGGGGGTGGGGATGTGCTGCTGTCATCTAATAGGTAGATACCTAGGATGCTGGGAAAAATCCTAGGATGCTCAGAACAGTCCCTCCACAACAAAGAATGCCAGCAGTGCCCAGGCTGAGATGCCCGGTTTTGTTTGATTTAGTGGTATGTGCTTAAAGGCACTCGGACTATGGCTTGTTTCTTTCTCCATTAATTCAGATTCTTGGCCAACCAGGCTGGCTTGCATTGCCTCAATTTGTCTAAATTAGCAAAGAATGTTAAGAGTTTTCCTGAGGATTTGTTTCTGGAAAAGTCAAGAACACTCTGGATGCCTTTGCACGTCTGTTCAGTAGCGATGTTTTTACACTTTCAGCGACTATCAACTGGTGGTCTGCGACTCAAATTACATAATGAATCCAGCACATAAATTATTTACCCAGATTTAATTCCAGTAACTGTTATCTTTGTATTTTTTCCTCTGCCAGCTAATCTGGCTCACTGCATTGGAATTTCAGTCATGTCCCGTCCCGTTCTGCACAAAATTATCTCCATAACATAGTATAAACAGAACAAGCTTGTGTGTGATATGCTTAACTGTTAATTTACCTAATTAAACTAATTCAATTAAATCATTTACATCTTTTTGGTAACACGCCAGTTGATACCACGGCAGAAGCGGATGTGTTAGAAGATGATTGTTCAGCAAATGAATGGAAAAAAGAAATAATGGAACACAAAATGAGACAACAATCCAGATCTCTTGGCTTGAAAATTAAATGATACTGAGGAATGGAAAAAAAAATGCTGCTCTCACAGGGTACTGTGATTAGCTATTTTTCTTAAATCAATTTTCCCTAGAAATTGGTATTTTAACATAGTGATCGTAACTTATTGTGTAAGAGATATTTTAAACACTATTTATATGTTCAAGTATTTGGTATGTTTAAATAATGTGTGTTCGTTCCTACATCAGGATACAATTAGTGAAATCTTTTGCGGTGCTAGCAAGACATGAACTGAGTGAATTCTTTTGAAGGAATCTGCAAAATAATTTTGCTAAATTACACAAATATCTTTAGGATAGATACATATTTCACTTACAGTCATCATCTAAACATCCCTGTCACGGTTATAAATGCACAAAAGTAAATGCAAAACATTTTTATGCCTATAAAAATCAGCAGGAAAAAAGCCAAGCAACCGTAGGCAGGAGGGACTTAGTAAACTGTCACCTTCATGGGCCCTTATATGGCCCCTTTGGCTGATAAAGGGTTTGCACCTGTGTTGGAGACTGCTGGCAGGACTTGGTCTTCTACCTGAAACACACACATTCCAGGGCAAAACTTGCAACAATAATCTGCCTTGATTTATCCAGTGTGTAAAAAGCCCTAGGTTTCAGAGAACTCGAGAAAACCCCTGAGGGAAGTCAACTCAGGTTCCTTCAAATCAAGCACCCTGCTACCCCCACCCCCAGCAAAGCCCACATGATTCTATCGTGGGTCACACAGACATACAAAGACACTTTTCTAGTATTCCTGCGTCACAGGGTGCATTTCCTCTACCTTGCTGCAGGGGTGAACAGGCAACAGAATTTATCTTTGGCATGTTCTTGCTTTCTACCTGTTTCTATTTTAAATCCAAGCATTTTTTTCCCCTCTCCATTCAGGAAGCCCAAGGAGATAAATTCATGGAAATAAAATACATTAAGATTTTTTAGCTTCTACTTGGGAAACCAAATCTGCAGATACTTGCGTCTGCTTGAACCTCAGGTAGGGCAAATTTGTCTTTACAAATAGCAATGACTTCAGTGCATCCAAAACTTGCTGAAAACTGGGGTCTAGAGTTGGCAAGCCAATGTCTGATACTAATCTTCTTCCCATCACTCATACTAAACTGGTCTTCTTTAGCAAACACGAGTGGTCCCTAGACAGGGGCCACCCAATCTATTTCTTTCACTGCTCAGTTACACTGACCAGGCACAAGAACACATACATCATAGATAATAAAAGTAAGGAGACATTTTCCCAAGTCAAAGTCACCTTCCTGCCCAGTGCAGCTTTCCCTTTCAACTTCACAGTTGGACGGTGGCCCCATGATCCTTCCTGGCACCTGGGCTTAGATTTCAGCTTACTGCCTAATGAATCAAATCTCTGAAGCATACCCACAATTCTGCTGAAACATCCATACACGCTCCTTCCTCTATCCTTTCTCTTGATTACTGCAGTCTAACCCTAACTTCTCCCCTGTTATCCCCAGTCTCGAGTGAATGCAATGGATTGCAAAGAAATCTGAAAGACACATACTCCCCCTGATAGTCTGCTAAGGCTGCCATAACAAAGTAGCACAGAGCAGGTGCCCTAAGCAATGAAGATTTATTGCTTCTCAGTTCTAGAGGCTGGAAGCCCAACATCAAGGTATTGGTGGGGTTGGTTTCTCCTGGGGCCCCTCCCTTTGGCTTACAGATAGCTGCTTTGCTCTGTGTCTTTCTGTGATCTTCTCACCTAGTGCCTGGGTCCTAATTTCTTCTTAGAAAATCACCAGTCAGACTGGATCAGGACCCACTTGATGGCCTCATTTTAATGTCATTACCTCATTGAAGGTTCTGTTTCCAAAAACAGTCACGTTCTGAGACATTGAGGGTTAGAACCTCTACATAGAAATTTGGGGAAGGGGCATAATATAGCCCACAATATTTCCCTTTGTTATTCAAGAGTTGTGGAAAAATAATTCAGAATTCCTGCAACTCTGCGGAACACTAGCCAGACAAGATTTTTATAGAGAGAAGATTAACTTTTCCTTTTTGTTCCCAGAGTGTTGAAACCCTGGTTGCAGCTGGCAATGTCAGCTGCTTCTGACTTCCAGTTCCTCTCCATCTCCTTCACTCACTGCTGTGTTGGATGGTGACTCACCTGGGTGGTTCTGGTGATCTCACACACTTGTTACTGATGGGTTTAGGTCTGGTCATGTGACCCAAAGGAAAGAAAGGCTTCTAGGGAAAGGTCTGCTATTAAAAGACCCAAGTATAGATATTTCCTTTCTGCCTCTGGTCTAAGGTAACATCTGGATTTTGTACATACTGCACTGGCAAGGGCATCTGAAGCAAGGATGGCCCAGCACACTGGGGCAGTACCACTGGGACGGACAGAAAATGTCTAGGTCCTTGACAACATCAGTGAGCCACCGAATCCACCAATCTGAGAGCCCAGCCTATCGTTGAACACGTTGTCAGGTGAGACCAAACTTTTTCTTATTATTTAAGACAATTTGGAACAATCTTTTTCAATTTTCTTTTTTTTTAAACCATGTTCACTACCAAAGCAACCTAAGCAGTAGAAGCGCTTCAGACTTCTTGCTCATTCCTTACTAGTCACATGTGGTGCCTCCGTTGCCTTATTTGTGAAATGGAGGTAATAACACCTGCCCTGAAGTGTTACTGTATGACTCAAGGGACATTGGGCACATCAAGTGCTCACACAGTGCCTTGCATTGAGCAAGGGCTCCATAATCAGCAAGTGCTCACATAGTGCCTTGCATTGAGCAAGGGCTCCATAAGCAGGATGGATTTTTGCTTATCTCTTACTGGCCTTCACTCTTCCAAAGGCTTCTGGAAGCTTAGACATGCCTTGTACCTTCTGCATATGTATCCGTAAGCAGAGTAGCACAACGGTTCAGACTACTAATAGTGTTGTAACCAGAATGACTGTGAAATGTACTCAGGCATCTTACTATGTCAAGAAATTCTGTAACCCAGCTCATTTGTAAAATAAGAACTAAAATGAACTTGACCTAAACAACCATCTCTTCTCTTTAGCAAAACAGTTTCTATAGGAAGCTTCCTTTCCTAAAATTGTTCACCAGGCTCACTTGCTGATTTAGTAGCTTTCCTAAGCAGGACACATCTGCATGGTGGTCTCAACCTGGGTCAAAGGTCACTGGCAGGAGTGTGCCCATCCCTAATTTGCTCTGCTTGGTTCTTTCACTGCCTCTTCTCTTCCTGCTCACATCAGGAGCTCTTTACAGTGCCCTCCACTAGCGCTTATCAGTGAGGACTTATTGAACAAATGTTTGGCTGTAAGGATCATTGTAACAAAGGTTGGGGAGGGACTGGTGACAGGAAAATAGACAGGGAGAAGCAGAAATATAATCCTGGGAAATGCACTGTGGGGTGTTTGCCCTTTCGCATTCCACTCTGCTCAGGGTGCACGGTGATGCTGGGGCCACCGGGGGGCGCCCAGATGGGCCAGCCTGAGCAGAACATTTGTCTACAGATACGTATGCACTTTGCACAGCTAGCAATGTACCATTTGCTTAACCTATACTCCAAGTTTTATAATTTCATTGAATTGCTACAATTCTAAGGGAATGAAGTCCATTTTACAGATGAAGACACTGAGGATCCCAGAGGAAAAGTGATGTGCTCAAGGGGAGTAGAAAAGCCCAAACTCAAACGGCAGTCTATATTTTCATGTCTGGGTGTCAAAGGACTTGAGGGCAGAACCATGTTCAGGATAGGCTGCAGGACCTGCGAGCATGGCAGATGGGTCATCCTCATGGATCCCTCTTGAGTTTGATCAACAAAATAAGCTCTAAAGGATAAGGTATAATCACCACTCCATGGTCCCGGGAAAGACAGAGACCTGGCTCAGCGCATTGGAAGGATTAACCCACGAGTACCAGCTCTATCTTTCTCTTGAGATCATTGCAAAAATCAGATGGGCAAAATCTACCAAAGCACTTGAATAGTATCGACAATCTCTAGTACCAGATTAAAGGATTACTTCTTATTCTTCCTATCATACAGTAGGTGCTCAATAAATGAGAAATCAGTGAAAGCAAAACAGAACTTACTTTTGTTAATTAAAATTTTTTTTTGTTTCTCATCTGTCTACTGCGATCCTTTCTTTTCCCTTTTCTTTCTTTCATTCTCCTCACCTCCTTGATCCCACTAGCCCTGAGCAAGCCTGCACCCCTGGCCACACCTCAGTGGGTACTAAATGACTAGTCCCAGCTGGTGTGCTTGCGGCCTCCCACAGCCCTGGGCAGCCTGGGTGTGATGGCCAGAGCTCACTGGTGACAAATGGGCTCCCTGTGCCTCTGACCTGGTAGGGCCAATTAATCTCCGGGAGGCGCTCTTTCTGCATATATATGGCTAAGAGCAGTCCTGACCTTCCATTAGAGTCAGGGAGGCCAAAGCTTTAGGAGGGTTTGTTTGTTGGCTCGCTTGCTTGTCTTTGTGAACTAGAGAGACAAGAAGCAAGGGTGTGGGGATGTTGGAGAGAGACTCAAGTTGTAAAACAAAGACCCCAAAATACAATGGAGTTAGAAAGATGATTGTTCAGTTGGTGGCTGTCATGTCTAGCTTTGGGAAATCACATTAATGGAGATCAGTGAAGCACTCAGGTCAGAATGTGAAAAATGTTCTCATTGAGAATGAGCCTGAATGCAGCTCCGCAGCCAGAAATACCTGAGAATATGTTCACATCATATTCATAACATGTGTGTGTGTGTGTGTGTGTGTGTGTGCACGCCTGCGTACATACCTCTGGGAGAAAGAGCTACTCATGTGTACCTATGCCACAAGGAAATACGCGTACGTGAGATGTTTGTGTGATCAAGAACTGTGGCCAAATTGCATGAGCTACATCTAAACCAATTCACTATTAAGAGGTGCTCACTATTATCTGTTTTTATCACAAAACATGGATGTGAAGAAAGGGATCACAGAGTACTTGCAAGATACACCTTGAATATTTTACATTTTCAGAAAGCACAAGAATCTGATCAAGCAAAACCTCTGAGAAGCCCAAGGCAGAGCTTTTCCCTTCCCCAGCTTGGCCCACATGCATAAAGATGTCAGCGTGTTGATTATTCTGATTAGACTTTTAGTGTAATTTACGGGGTCCAGCCATCGAGCCTGGGTGTCTGGCCTGCATGAGCTGCCCTGACGATGCCATTTTTAAAATGTCAGCTTGGCCGTGATTCATGGCTGATGCTAGTGACATTGCTGCTGACCTGAAAGAGTTAGGCAGCAATATTTAATTAAAGAAGGGAGAGAGAGTCAGAGAGACAGAGAGAGGGAAAGAAGAGGAGCCTAAGGGATGTTGAAGGCAAAATCTAAAAGAACTAAATTTGTCTCTGGAAAGATGGGCATCTCAAGACGAGCAGGAGGCACGGCAGGTTCGATGTGTCTTCACTCAGTCATGGTGCATTGTGTCTGCCTGTCATTTGAGTGGTAAGGTCATCCTTAATGACTGAGATGATCACTCGGATCCCATTCACCATCATTCCAAGGGCTCTCCTTCCCTTCCTCTGCTAGGATTCCTTGGGAGGAGGAGCTGTCACTTGTCCTGGCTCGGTCCTTGCTCTGTGGGGTGGGCCTGTCTGTCCTCAGACTACCACCTGCAGCAGCTCCTGGGCTCCAGCTACTCGCTGCAACTCAGATGACCTCCCCCCAGCTTGCAGAAGGCCCTGCTCAGTTCCAAGCTCCTAGCTCCAGGCTGCAGGGCAAGTGTCAGGGTGAAGCGGACAATGTGAAATGAGGGTTTCACTTGTTGGGGGTCCCAGTCCAGCTCCTAGCAGCAGCCACAGAAGCTACATACTAGTTTTGAGGAGGAGGGCACTTCCCCAGGCTTTGTGAGTTTAGATGTTTAAGTAGGAGAAAAATTATCCCTTAAAACTCTCCCTTCACCCCCCACCCTTCTCTCCCTCTCACACATGTAGACAAACACATCTTATTTGATAAGATGTGTTTTGGCCTAAGAAGATAGTCCCTTTTCTAGAAGTGGAAAGACAGAATTTCCCAGTACTGATAAGGTCACAGTAGGCAGAGGTTTGAGACCTGGAGCCAGCCTTTGTCCAGGTCTGCGGGAGTCAGGCTATTGTCTTCCAGGTCTCCCTTCCCCAGTGACCCCAGGGTCGGGGGCACACATGCCGGCCTTGAACTCTCCGTCTGTCTCTCCCACCATATTAATTACTATTCCCTTTGGTCAGGCCAAGCAAACAGCCGGGACTGCATTAGTGCTAATTAAGAAGAGTGAGCTCGCCATTCTGGCAGCCTCTATGGGGCCCCATGACATTCAGGCCAGGAAGGGGCCCTGACAATCTTATTATGGCAGAAAAAAAAACCTCCCCACACTCCTTCCCGGTAGGGTGAATGAAGAAGCACCCTCCCTCCGGTCCCCAACACTTCCATTCCGAATGCATCTGCTCCCAGCAAGGACAGTGCGGGTCAGACAGACACAGGAGGCAGGGGAAGAGCTACTTTTCCTTAAGCCAAGGGGAGTTAGGGAGAAAATGCGGGGTCATGTCCATTTCTAACTCCATCTGTTGCCTTCTTCCTGCCTCACTATCATAAATAAATGAATAGAGATAGGATAAGTGTGGACCATCCAATGTCATTATCTCTTAAACCCACCACACTCTCCA
This sequence comes from Xerus rutilus, assembly GCA_028644305.1. NCBI lineage: Eukaryota > Metazoa > Chordata > Mammalia > Rodentia > Sciuridae > Xerus > Xerus rutilus. Next base: position 13,711,683 of record CM053414.1, read on the forward strand.
TTTATACCCACAAGGTTACTAGCAGCATGACTGGAATCCAATGCTCTGGATTCCAGAAGGGCGCTAGGCCCTTCCATAGGATCTGCAGATAGTGATTATCTGAGCTGTCTCCTAATTCATGTCCTCCTAGCCATCCTCACTGTGTCATCTGTCCTAGGAACATGGCAGTGACCTGAATACTGACCCCAGGCCCATCTGCTCCCATGCATTCTTCACACATTCTAAGGGACATGTGAGTAGCCACTGGTCTGGTTTATAAAACACCCGGCTGATTCCTCCATCTTTGGAAGAAAACTCTTGCATGGGTTCACTTGGCCCTTTGGAACCCAGACAGAGCCTTCCTTCCTTTTCCATCTTCTGTCATGATTGTCTACCATACCCAGCAACTCTTTGGATATCACCCCACTCTCGGGGCAGCAAGCACAGATGCTACATGACTCGAGGACATTGTCTGAAACAAGCTCTAGGGGAGCGTAGCCAATGGGAGAGCACACCTCCTCCCTGCCCACAAAGGTACACCTGCCACCCATCTCCTATCCATTGGTAACAAAGACCTTCAGATTAAAAAAAAATGAAGTTTACAGATTTAAAATGTTTATAACTAGTGACAATTGGAAGATCAAACAAAACATGCCAGAGCCCCCATCTGGGAGCTCTGGTCTCTAGGTGCATAGAGCAAGCTGCTTGCCACTTCCTGGATAAACAACCCCCTCACTCCTCCATGCCTGGCTGTGGCTCTGCCTCCCCTGCCTTGAGTCATCGCTAAGAGCCTTTCCATCCACCACCGTGGCTCAGCATTTCCAGGTACAATGTGATGCCCAGTACAAGGGGAATTTCAATTCACAACAAACACTTTTTAAGTATAAGCGTGTCCTAAATATTGCATGGTACATACTTACACTAGAAATTATTATCTGAAATTTACACGTGACTGAGTGTTAAGTGTATTTTTTCTGTTAAATCTGGCAGACTTACCTTGCCTACACCTACCCACCCTGCCTCTTTATGGGCACTATTGTAGGTGCCGAGGATACAGTAGGGAACAAAATGACTTTACAAAATCCCTTTGCACACACAGCTTCTGCTCTGCAGTAGAATCCAGTTTCCGCTTTGTGTTTCAACATCATTTTGGCTCAAGAGTGAGAACAGAAGTTGGTAAACGTAGAGCTGTGTTTGCATTCTGGCTCTACAGACAGCCCACTGTGCTGCTAAGCCTATAGGGTGTCACTCTCCCCATCTCTAAAGTTGGGCAATAAGGCCTTAGCTGCAGGTTGTGGGGACCATGTGAGGTGACAGATGATGTATTGGCTTAGGACAATGCTTGGCATGACAGAGGTTGCACATAGTACTGTGCCTTCCTTCTCTCCATTTCTATGACTCCCTAAAACTCCCTCACAGCAAGAGATGATGTCCTAAATTATCTTTATATTTCCAGTGCCCAGCACATTGTTGGCACCTAGGGGTGACACAATGTCCTGGCTGGTGTGTCAAATCAGGCCTTCTCTTGAATATGATTAGGCATGGATTTTGACTGTTTCCACACAAGCAAAGAGAAACGAAAATTTGAAGCAAGTTTCCCAATAAAGAAGGCCAGACCTAATTGCAGAGAAAAAGTGGCTTTCTTTTTAGCCTGAATTATGCCATTTGCATATTAATCCCAAGTGAATATTAATATTGAATTCACTCCACTTTTCCTTTATTGAGCTGAGGTAGCTTGTTTCTAGGGATATCCTTAAAAATAAAGCACCCTAATTATTTGTAGGAGTCTGACCTTTTTAAAAAACGTTTTGATTATAAAAAGTAATATTGTACACATATTCCATAAATGTTCCATTATTTACATATCTAATTATTGTTAGACATTTAACTAATCCCAATTTTGTTTGTTTTTACATAGGAGTTCTAAGATTTATTTCCTTTGGAGAGAAAATTCTGGAAGTTTGGTCAAAGGGAAGCAGTTTGATTATAATATTTGAAGAATATTCAGCCTATGACCTTAGAGAATCCTTACAACCAAGTAAGGAATGAGGGATATTCTTGAGGCAACTGGGGTCCCCTAATGGTGTCAATGGAGGTGAGTTTCTAGGCAAGGAGAAGCAACAAGACTTTGTGACTCTAATCTCATCTCCATGATCCACCTCTATTTGGCCAGGGTTGGCTGGGGTTTGACCTCCAGGAAGGCAAGTTTCCTTCCACTGAGTGCTTGGCTACCCAGCATTGAGCAGACAGTGGGTCTCCAGCATTTGTGAAGTTCATCTTTACAATCAAAATGCACCTCCACTAGATTTGGATGAGGATGCCATTCTAAATGCAAGAAAATAGAGCTTGGTGCTCTTTAAACTGTTTTAGATTGCTGATCTCTTTCATTAAAAACAAAATTGACATATGGGATAACAAATGCATGGTGTCTATGCCCTTATTCTCCAGTCCTGTGCCTACTGATGACAGTCCTTCTGTGTGTAGATCCTGGAGTTGGCCTCTAGGTCCTCATCATAGCCATGTAGGTGGCCCCTATTCGTTGACTAGAGTTTGCACATAACTCTGGTCTATTCCATAGATTGGATATAGAACTACACAATATAAAATAAATCAATTGGAACTAGACTACTTTAATAAGAGGTGAGGGTCCCAGAGCCCAAGCTACTTCCATTTCTTCTGAGATGTCTCTTGACATCTATCTGATGGCCACTGATCCAGTTGATCTGTTCAGATCCAATTCCTAGCATTTCAAAATTCTTGTACCCTTTTATTTACATTATAAGAGAACACTTCTCAAATACTAGGGCTTGTTTGCCCACCTCATCCCTCTTGTCATGCGCTTCCTATACACTGAGTTGACATGTAAGCAAGGGCCACCCCTGCATGGCAATATCAGCAACCGCAACTGAGCAGCAAAAACCATGTTTGTTACTAAGGTCATTCTGGACAGAATCATTCTGGATTTTTTCACCTTGGACTGGCAAAAAGCTACAAGAGCTTTGGACAGCCATAGGTTTTATTGAAATCATTTCATGGTTTTTCCCTAGCTGGCCTGACACAGAGAGGATCAGAAAATGCAAGGGCTGAGGGTATAGCTCAGAGGTAGAGTATTGCCTCGCGTGTACAAGGCCTGGGTTTAATCTCCAGTACCCACCCCCCCACACACACACTCCTCTTGCGCTCAATGAGACGGAGCCCTGCTAAGACCAATACCAGGCCAAGCCATAGGAAGTGGGGGCCCTCCACTACCCAGAGAGCCCTACTGCATCCCTTGGTTTCTCTCCTGGCTGATAGAAGGGAAAGGAGGGGACATTCACTCTGCCCAAGGTCCTCTGTGGAGCGGAGCATGGAGGCAGGTCAGGCCCGCTGCCATGGAGCTGCCACTGGGTATTACCATCATTTCAGACAGCAGCACGTCCCCTGCAAAGAGAGATTTCAAACCCCACAAGCGCAGCCCTCCATCCCCTTGTTCTCCCAATCTTATAAAAATAGAAAGAACACATGTTCCCATTAGTCACTTGCTTGAGGGTTGCTGTGGGGTATATTCAAGCAGCCTGTACACTGGAACCAAATTTGAATATCATTTGCATCTTCCAGGTAGACCCCCGCTACTGCATCAAAAACATGCACACAGCACCCCCACCCTCTGCTCCTCAGCAAGGCGCTGAGTGAAGCCAACCCCATGACATTGCCTGGGAATGAGGCCTCTCGTTTGTATGTTTTCAAATCCACTTGATAAGGCCCCTCCTGGCGGCTGAGGCCCATCCCAGCTGGAGAGGCATTCTGAGAGGCTTTTAATTAAACTTCTGCTTGCCAAGAGTGGTTTGTATATGCACAGGAGAGACTTGCTCCTGGGGGAGCCATAAAGACAGCCATTGCCTTTGCCTCTGTGTCCTTAATGCTCTGAGGTTCTGGGGCACAAGTACAGACTGAGCTGGCAACCCCTTTGGAAGGGCCTGGAGGGGGTGAGCCATGCAGTGGGACAGGGCCTACTTTCCCTGCTGGGGGACCCCTGGTTTCATGGCCACCTGTGTGGCCAGAGTAATGACCAGAGTAAAAAGAAGGGACGAAGCTGAGCTGAGATTATGTCACAGGACAGCAAGAGAAGAAAAAGCTGGCAAAAGCCTTCAGACCCTACAGGTGGCTTTGTTATTGACCTGTGCATCCCTTTGGGGAGAGGACTGGCCTCCAGAGCAGGAGGTGACCTCGGTGCCTCTGACCTGCCTTGACCCGACCTTTGTAACTCTATCAGGATGCATGGTCAGTAGTTATCAACTGTCAATAAACTGCCCCAACACACACTTTAATTCAGAATACGGGGAGGCCCATCTATTTGCTGATCGATCTCAGACTTGCAAGTTGATAAAATGCAGAGTCCCTTGTCTTCTTATCATGATATTGAAAATATGTGCTGCGACAAATTGAAGGATCTACACCTTTCTGTGCCCCACTCCTGGGGCCCTCAGTAAACACAGGACGATTGATTGAGATGATTGAGATAAAAGGTGAACAGGAGGTCTGTGGTGTTCCTCTAAAGAAATCAAGGCCACCGAGCCACAGTCTAGAGGACCTAGAGGACGAGTTAGTCCCTCTGAAGTTTTCCTACCCAAGTCCTATGGAACAGCTCTGAGCAAGCCTGTCCCAATTATCTGGTTCATTTAAAAACAATCTGTACCCTTTTGAATAATTCAGGCAAAACCAGACTTGGGGGACTCAATGATCTATTTTAACAGATATTTAGTCACAAGATTCCCCATCCCCCACCGCTTTCCACCTGACTTTGTGCTGGGTTGATATGTCTATTGTTTTGTAATACCTTTCATTTCTTTCTTTCATTTTTTTCCTTCTCAAAAACAATTCTCTGTTTTTGGAGGTGACGTAACTGGGGCTGATCTCCTGATGCACAGTAGGAGTTAGGGAGAGCAAGACCAGCTTCTGTTTCCCAGTTGCTGGGACAATGGCAGAGGTTAGTCAGGTCAGAGACTTCAGCAGTCCTTCTGGATGAGGTGACCACTCAAACTGGCAAAACAAGCAGTCTGGCTTTCAGTTACTTTTTAGTCAATTGCCAGCTTGGTTATTTAAATTCTTAGTTGTGGATAAAAATCCCACCTATTTCTAGGGTTGAAGGCTGCATGAAATGGATGAAGATCTCTGAAATGCTTAGAAAAGTACCTGGCAGGTAGCAGACATGGCTCAATGCATGCTAGTTATAATGAGAGATACTACTTATGTTATTATCTTCATAGAATCATCCTTATTATATTAAATCAAATGGCCACAGGTATAGTAATCGGTGTCCTAATGTGTGCAGGTAGAATCTCTCTTTTCGTACATCACACAATTGTGAAGGGTTGGTAGAGAAGAGGTAGAGCTGGGTTTCCTGATTTGTACTCTTGACATTTTGCACTGGATATTATGGAATTGTCCTATGTGTTATGATGTCTATGTCCTCTACCCATTAAATTCCAGTAGCACTTTTTTCCTCCAGATTTTTGGCAATCAAAGAATTGTCAGATATTTTCCTGAAGGGTAAAGGTGCCCTGGGTGAGAACCATTGAGATAAATCCACAATTGTGAGTCATTTTTCCAGGATTTGGTGCTCCTGAGCTGTCACAGAATCTCCATCTCTGCTTAAGTTCTCCCCATCTCTGGGTTAGGTCTCACAGGTACTTAAAAACTAAACACTTCAGCCTCCTTAGGAGTCTGCCATTTCTCTGCTCCTGCCTGTCAGGGATATCTGCTCCTGGAGTCTGGGCTGCCACGTGGACCTCAAGGGCACCCTGCCAGCACTGATACTGGCACCATAGTGCTTTTACCTGCTGATCCTCCCTGAGTGAGTGGTGAGGCACACACGGCCTGGAGTGCTAGATGACGGCTACCCACAGCTGCTGCTGCCATGGCTCACAGGGCCCTATGTGTTGTGAACTCTGCTGTCACCAATTCACTAGGCCCCTCCCTTGCCCTGGCTGCACTGTGTTCTCTGTGACTTCAGATGCAGTGAAGCCAGGGGACATCCTGGCAGCAGATGGGGATGGCTTCCTCTGTGTTTATTTCTATACTCTGGTAGACAGACACTAAAATGATCCATCTTTTATCTGGAGCTGGCACAGAGCTTCACTAAAGACATGTCTTTGGATTCATGTAAGAGAAGGCTAGCCCAAAGGACACATGCAAAGGACATTGACTCTTCTGAGTTCCAAATTGTTCCTTTTTTCCTCTGTGGATGTCATTTGATTGAGTCAAGGGGTCCTGCTTCTCTTAGACTGAAGCTTCCTCAGTCTTTGGGTCAGACAGGTTCTAGGAAGGCCTGAAGCCCAGGGGCATGCCTCACACACCCATGGACCTCTGCTGCATAAAAATCACCTGACTTCTGCAAAGAGTAGAAACTATAGACTGTGCAGTAATACCTTATTTTGTAGATGAAAAAACTTAGGACCTAGAGATTAAATGCTTTAAGGTCACACAACTAACAAGCAACAAAGCCAAGAACAAGATGCTCTCCTCCTTTGCTGGTTGCTGTCTTCAACGTGTAAACTACAAAAAGTGTTGCTGAAATTAATAAACTAACTTTAGGAAAGTGTTTTTGAACATTGATGTCTTTTTATCTGACATTGGAATGAGGCATTTTCATAGGTGAATGTGGTAGGAAATTGTAGCTTATCCTTTCAACTACCAAAGCACAGTTTTAAGATATTTTAATGAAAATATTTCTAAAATACATTTTAAAAGAATCTGTGAAATATTTATACCTTATCACATCAGTGTGTGCATTTTGTGCCATATTTTTATTTTCTGTCAACTTTTTCCCCTATTACTTTTGAGTTTTTAAATTTCGTCCCAGGTACTAAAAATCACTATATATACTTTCTACATAAATGAAACCATCACTGTTAGTCCTCTTACCAAGTCCATGTTTATCAGTTTTTGCTAAAACTGTTGCCAAGTGGGAAATATTAATCAGAAGACAGTCATTCCTCATTATTTCCTAGGTGTGCCCTCTTCGCCATTTTTCCTCAAGAGCACTGTGTCCATTAATTTTTCAAGGTATTTGAGGACTAAGAAGTGGTCCTTGCAAATTCTTCTGGCATTTTTCTTGAAATTATGTTACTTTCTTAAACTAATGGACCCTCAATAAAGCTGAAAACAAGAGCAATAGTCTCGTTCAATATAAACCTTCAATTTTTTTCTTTTTCTTTTGGTATCAGGGATTGAACTTAGGGGTACTCAACCACTTAGCCACATCCCCAGCCCTATTTTGTGTTTTATGTAGAGACAGAGTCTCACTGAGTTGCTTAGCACCTCGCCATTGCTGAGGCTGGCTTTGTACTCGTAATTCTCCTGTCTCAGCCTCCCCAAGTGCTGGGATCACAGGCTTGTGCCACTGTACCCAGCTAAACCTTCAATTTTTTTATTTGACTTCCTTTTCTTGAGTTGCATATTCTAATAGAGTTTGATTAGAAAGACAAGTGGTTCTCTGATAGCCCTGTACCTAAGAAATGACAAATGCGGGTCCATCAATTTTATGTCTAGGTCAGGAGACTGTCAAAAGTGTATTTGCCTAATTCTGTGGTTACAGTTTATCACTCTCTCCCATGCCTGCAACTCCCAGCTCCAGAGAATTCCAGCTCATCAAGAAAAAGTGTAGAATAAGGCTTGATGACATTATCACAAAGTCAGATTAACAACAAATAGGAGAAAACAAAAATTGGCTCTTTCCTGGGAAAGATGTGTCCCTGCAGAAGGGTGGCTGCTGATAATGTGGTCATGGGATAAGTCCATCAATCATGAGAAACTCATGATGGCTCAAATCCACTCTTGGCCATTTGAATGACAGTGACAAAAATCATGAAAGAAGAGAGTGTGAAACAAATCACCAAATGCACACAAGATAAAAGACATGAGTATCTATTTTAAGGTCAGTGGATTCATAATTTTCCATGTTGACAGGAAAAAAACTAATAAAAATCAAATACAAATCACATTATCTGTGTATCACCTCTGGGTTGTCCAAAATTCAGGAATTAAAAACATTCCTGGGTTTTAAAGGAGAAAAACAATAATTTCATTTTATTCATGAGAACCCTGGATTATCATTACGATATTTGTGTAGAATTTTCAGAACCTCAAAGCATATTTTCAGCTTCTTCTTGAAAATCTGACAGTAAAATGTCTCGTCATTTCCCTTCTGACAGTCTCTTGAGTCCCTGTTCATGGAAACTTCCCTGGGGGGCAGGGGAGGGGTTTGCACTGGAGAGATCAGAGTCGAAAAACAGCAAAGGAAGTGGCAGCCAAGACCAGCGACAAAGGTGACAGAAGTTTAGAGCACAGAATGTTGTGGCTTCGATTTGCTGATTTGCTGGCGATGGTGCAACCTGTGAGCCTTAGCATGACAGAAAGGAAGGGGTGGAGATTTGGACAAGAAAGCAGATCTGCCTCATGTCATCACAGAACGCAGCCTCTGTGGGTTCTGCCCTCCTCTTAAAACCAAAGGAAATTAAGAGAATCTAGCTTTTTATTGCTTGGAAAACTCTCCAAGGGTCTAGCATCAGCAACATGATCGGGGTGGGTTATCCTTTGGCTTTGTGACTTGCCAGAAAGTTAGAAGAGTAGGTCAGCAGAAGGGTGCTGCTGACCAGGCACCTTACTTCAACACTGCTCTGTGATTAAGCCCAGTTTGTAATATTAAAAGAGCCACTTGGGAGATGAATTAGTGGCTCTGTGTCTCATCTCATTTTGTTACCTTTGAGCTCAGAGTGATATTGCAACTGATCTTCATCAAGGGACAGGGACTATTCATGGATCACGGGGATAGAATTTTCAGGCCTGGATTATTTGGACCTTTATTCATGCCAGAGTGTGCTATGTGCAAAACGCCCGGGTGCACACAGGACACGGTGAAGCCACTTCCTGATGCTACATTATTCCAATCCCTGTGTGATGTACAGAAAGCAACCTGCAATTATACAATTAGACTGAATGTACACTTTCCCCGTTAGTGTTTATTTTTGTCACCAGTCATGTTGCTTACTGGGAAATGAAGGCCGTTAGTCTATGTGGCTCATCTTTCCTTCCCCCTTTCAAGACATTTTGCTGATCTGCTTTGATTTCTTTTTTAGCAGCCTGCTGATTCTTCCCTTTAAGGATGCTCCTTGGAGTTTGAGGGGCTCAGAGGTGTGTGGATTGCTGAAATTGGACTTACGTGGCATATTTATCTTGAAAAGCTGAGACATGTGGAAAGAGGCCCACGGCAGCTGGTTGTCAGTGGAGCAGGAAGGGGAGAGGAAAAACCAAAGAGGAGGCTTTGGAAAGGGGCTAATCCCCGAGCATGGGGCTGAGGTGAAGGAGCAAGGACCGCAGTTATTGTTGATCCTAAGTGCGTGGCACTGATGGGAATCGTCCACAATTTGGAGGGAAAACCACACTGTGTTTACTGAACTGCCAAACTGCCTGGCAGCAACCCCGTCTGATCATCCAGTGAGTTTCCCAGAAGTGCAAATCAGAAAGTCAATAAGACACCACCAGTTTCCAAATTCGATCTCATTGCACAGAAACTGAAAGTCTCAACAATCAATAACATGTTCCTGAATGACAATCAGAATTCAGCTAGCAACCCTCGAACAAGCACGAGTGTCCGGGAGGTGTCTGAGTCAATGCCTGAGCTCCAAAAAATCTCAGTGGGACGAGGTCATAAATCTGGGAGAGGGAAAACAAGTGGAAGAGTACAGAAGATCTGCTTTTTTTAAAAAAATGGACCCACTCAGCTTCCATTAACCATTCCTGTTTCTCCAGGTCTGCTGGGAAGATCTCCAGCAGCTCTGAGTTTGTCAACTTCCTCAACTTCATTTCTGACCAATTGGGAGTTGAATTTCCAAGTTGGAAAAAGCTACCGTTGATTCATGGTGTGCACCTCTACCTGAGTAATGGTTCCAAGGAGATCCATGAGGCTAATTCCAACTCACTAACCACTGTTTTGGAAATGGATGGACATTTTCAGGATCTAACAGAACCATCCAGGCCAGCCTTTCTAATGATTTTGAAAAAAAAATTCATCAGCCTCTCAAAATCTGTTTAGCTGAATAAATTGCCACAGCTCCCAGGTGCATAGACACCACCACTCTGCTCCCCCCATCTTCTGCCCCCTCCCCTTTATTGCTCTCATATTAGTAGATTAAAAGATCAGAAGTGCCAGCTTTTAGCAAATAGATTTGTCTTTAGTTACAAACAGATTTCCATGAGAATGAACGCAAAGTTATTAGAGGAGAGAGATAAGTACATTACATGTATTTTAAGCTTGCTGTCTGATTTCTGTTAGGCATGCCCTGATTTCTTTTAAGCACTGGGAACACGTTCATTTTCCAGGTTTATATAGGGCTCTTACGTATCTAGAGTGCCATTTAGAGGATTACTAATTTACTAAATGGTACCCCAGTGCCCTGAAAGAGTTAATTCTCTTCCAAGAGATAAGCAATTTATTTTCTATTTAGCAGCAGGATAAGGCCCACTGCTTACAAATGACTGTGAGCCCCTTACAGAGAGGGAGAGAGGTGCTAGATAAATACGGGGTATAATAATTATAATTATTGTAATATAATGTCAAACCATGGCATTTTTTTGCACATACCCTTTCCTAACCTTCATCTGAAGAGACCAGATCAACATCATGAACACCCTGTCACTTTTGCTTTTGTCTTGGGAACACTAGATGCCAAGAGGTGTGCCAGATTATGGTAAAAAAGTCCATTGAACCAACTGATCAATCAACAGATATTCCCCCAACCCCATAACTAAACAAAAAGCTCAGCTCAAAACCTGCCTCCCTAGAGCTTCCAATTTAGTTGGGGTAATGATGGTTCTAAGTAAACACCCAGCCTGAGGTAACGATGCATATCAACGGAAAGCTCATAGAATCCCTGCTCAGAGGAGGGGAAAGCAGTCACACTATCAAGCAGCTGTCACTGGATGTCCCATGCTGGGACTCCATGATGATGCAGGTCTTCACCTTGATTCAAATTTCAGCTCTGCCAATTGTTAGCTGTGTAATTTTCACCCACTTATTGAACCGGAGTCTCTGTGTCCTGAAAAGACTCTGGCTTGAGATGCGGGGATTAAACAAAGTAAAGTTTGCAAAATTACTTTTGCTGCCCAAATGCAAATATAACTTTCCCTAAAATGTGCACTTTAAAAAAAAACATAATGAAAATGATGAGTGGTAATGTTTTGTTTTGTTTTGTGCATGGAAACTTTCCCCACAGTTTGAGCCTTGGGATTTACTTTTAATAGGACTCCGGGTCTACTTCTCACTGAGGGTAGGGCAGGAAGGAGATGGCAGTTCCGAGGGGACAGTCCTGAGGAACCTGAGGAAGGGAGGATAGCCACATTTTAAAGATGGCGTGAAAGAAAAGACACGTTGGTAAGCTGAGACAGATCCCTCCAAGAGAAGGGAAGGGGACGGGAGAGGACATGAGAGGGAGAGGATGTGTGATACTTCTTCAGGGCTGCTGAAACAAAGTGCAACAGACAGTGGGGCCCATAATGACAGAGATTCTTAGAAAAATAGGAAGTTTGACTTCAGGTGACAAGGAGACATCCAGAGGGGAAAAGAGAAAATTTGCAAGCAGACGGAGCAGTTTAAATGCTTGGTGACACACTTGTAAAGACTTGGAGACTAGGTAGGGAGGCGGTATCCACCCCCCGCCTGAGAAGTTACTCATGATGTCTGACCAGAATCGCTTGCTAAGGGAAGCCAACGTTCAGCAGTGGGGGACCTCATGACTCTGGGGCATCTGTCCCTTCTCTCATTCTCTGCTAGCTCATCTTTCAGTCTGTCTTACTTCTTCCCTCTTCTCTTTTTTTCCTTTTATGCAGAATAACTATTGGGAAATATCTACAGAAAGTTCCACCATATATTTGGGGAATTAAGAAAAGAGAAAGCCATTCTTTGGGTGGATAAACATCACACATTCTCTCACCAATGCCGCCTACCATCCTAAATTAAATTTTACTCCATAAATAATCATTTCTAGTATGGATGAAGTGACCAAGTTGGTAATACTTTTCATATGAATATACACACATATCTGACCTCTGGGTGGGACTTCTAAAGTACACTTGCTTATTAAAATAAAATTTTCTGCACATATACTTTATACGCAGAACTGATTGGAATTCCCTGATGTCATTGTAGTCAATGATAATTTTCTCTCCACCTCAGCCAATGAGCTTGGAGATCTTTATACTTTTTTCCTCTTAGAGTTAATGTCACTCACCACTTTTTAAGCACCAGGTTAGATCGTTCTTACAGAGGAAAGGGATGGATTTGTGGGACTCCATTCAAATATATGACATACATAGCAGTCAAAAGTCATGCCCCTTGTAAAACTAAACTCAGTATGATATCTTTGTAAAAGAGGGCTATTTGATAGTAGGATTTTAGGTGAGTAGATTTGTATGGTGGCCTCCGTAAGAACTATGAGATCCTTTGGTGTGTGTCAGAGAGGAACTGATGGGGATACAACTGAGTGACACTCTTAACACTCTCAAGTGGAGTGTCCAGACAGCACCCACAAAACACACATCATACACGCTTATTATGTCTGTGCCCCCTCACCTATGTTCACCTCTTATAGAAATCTTTTCATACATATATCTAGCTGGTCCTCCATATCCATGGGATCTGTAGATGTACGTTCAATGAACTGCAGATGAAAATTTTTTTTAAAAATTGCGTCTTTATTGAACATGTTCAGAATTTTTTATTGTCATTATTCCCCAAACAATAAAGCATAACAACTATTTACATTATGTTAGTTATTATAATTAGAGATGATTTAAAGTATATGGGAATATATGTGTAGGTTATATGCAAATAATACGCCATTTTATGTATGAGACTTGAACATCTGAGATTTTGGTATCTGCAGGGAGTCCTGGAACTGATCCTCCAGGGATAACGAGGATAACTGTGTAATGAATATAATTTATATATGTATGTGTGTATACATAATGTGTATACATATAATTTTCTCTCTATGCCTATGTACATATATAATTTTGTGTGTGTGTATCTGATAGTTTTTATTGACTAAAATAGCTCTCCCCTACTCTTTCTAAGGCCTGCCAAGATAGTCCCCCTGATTTTTTCTATAGGTGCTGTTATGGTTTGGATATAAAGTGTCCATCCCTTGCAAACAAAAAACAACAACAACAAAAAAAAAAACTCATGTTAGACAACATAGCAATGATCAGAGGTGAAATGATTAGACTATGAGAGTTCAATTAATCTATTGGATGGATTAATAATTGAAGTGGGTGAGTGGGTGGTACCTGTGCAGATAAGGTGTGGCTGGAGGAAGTAGGTCACTGAGGACATGCTTGGAAATTATGGCTCCCTTCTCTCTCTCTCTCTCTTGGACCCAGAGCAACAAAGCCTGTCAACCATAGACTGAGTCTCTGATACACTGAGCCAAAATAAACTTTTCTTCCTCTAAGTTGCACTGGCTGGATATTTTGGTCACCACTATGAAAAGCCAACTAACTCAGGTGCATTCATTAAATGTGAAGAGATGTTATATACCTTCTATATACCATCCAGAAGAAATGACTGGCTAAGGTCTATACTTGTTATCAAGTAGAGACTACCCAAATGGAACCATTTGAGCAGCCCTGAGGAGATCCTGTTTCTTCCCACTCTTAACTCTACCCAACTGTCAAGATGCCTGAAATTCAAAATCACATAGTATGTTGTGGCACCTTCTTTTAGATTTTATCATCTCCAGGCACAGTAGCCCAACTTCCAACTTTGGAATCTTGTGTTTCATTGAGAGCTTTGACTTCTGAAGCTGCTGCACATCCTGTGTATGTGGTAGGTAGGAAGTGAGGGAATTAACACAACTGGGAATGGGTATCCATCGATGAATAACAGGAGTCACTGTATAAATACACAAGCTCTCTTACTTCTTGGGTGGGACAACTGTGAGACCTATCTTATACACTCTTCCTGGGGTTTTGCTCATGAAATCAAGTCCCAGTTGCTCACAGTGGCAACTTGCTTGAAAATATGCTATTTATTAGCATTTTCTCTCTCTTCCTTTGCTTCTCCATATTTCTCACAGTACCTGGGATCGCTTTATAAATAAATGACTTCTATTGGAATTTTTGTCTCAGGGTCTGTTTCAGAGAGAAACAAAATGAATACGCACAGTTGGTCATTTGGTTTGGTATAGCAACACTATTGCTATTAAAATGTGAAACCTCAGCTTTGAGGGGAAGATGAAATGCATTTGGAACAAAGATTCTTCCTGCTCCAACATCCTTACAAAAGGAACAAAAAGTAGTGAAAAAAAATCAGGAGAATATGGTGCATCAGTAATGGTCAAAGAACATGGTACAAACTTCAACCACAAACTTCAAAAAGTATCAGCTGGAGAAAGATAGGAAAATAATTTTGGTATGCTACAACACTGTTTTTTTATTGTAACTTGAACCCCAGAATGGGTAGAAAGGAGTCAAGAAAATACTTAGAATTTCCCCCCTAATACCTCATAGGTTGGAGAGAAGCCAACAGAAGGAGTGTCTAGGCATCTTGGGTTGGGTGTTATGATTTGGATCTTAAATGTCTCCCAAAACCTCAAGTATTGAAAGTCTAATCACCAGCCTGTAGTGCTATTGGGATGTGGTGAAACTCTTAGGAGGTGGGGCCTAATGGAAGGAAGTTAGGTTATCAGGGATGTGTCCTTGAAGGAGAGACTGGAACTCTGGCCTCTCCTCTTTCTCTCCTTTTGCTTCCTGGCTACCATGAGATGAGCAGCCTCCTACACCACAAGTTCCTTGCTATGGTGTTCTGTATTGCCACACACCAAACAAGTATGGACAGAAACCTCTGAAACTGAGCCCAAATAAACTTTTTTCCCTTTTAAGTTGTTTATCTCAGGTATTCTGTCATAGTGATGCACAACACTGGTCAGAAAAGTAATTTCAGGCATAGAAGCCCTCTACCTTGCACTATAAGATTTCAGACTATTTTTAGAGGCAGGAAAATTGCCTGGGCTCAATTGTTTGGAGGGAGGGCTCTGGGATAAGAAGTCATGTGTCCAAGTAGGTGTAATGAACACTGATGAAGGACATTTAAAACACTCTCAGGAGAAGGAACAAAATCTCTGGTTAGACTGCGACAGCAGTCTATCAGAACATTTCTTCTCCCAAAGGATTCAGAGTATATAAAGTAGGCAGGACTCATTAAACTCTTGCTATGAGGAAAAACAGGTCTCTGATTAAACAAGAAGTTGGTCAAGAATTTGTCCAACATCTATGAGCTCAAATAGAAGATTTGAATAGAGTTCCACATGTTAAACAAGAACAAGACAAATGCATAAATGACAACATGAAGGGAATTCCACTTTCATTAATAGCAAATGAGTCCTTTTGGACTAAACTCTTCACTGAAAACAACTTCATATACTTCATATACCAGATCAAACAGCACAAACACCTTAAATTCTTTGAGAAGCTATTGTGAGATCAAAGAGCTGGTCAAACCAAAGAAATTGCCAGAATATTGAAAAACATTCTTTAATCACAGGCATTTGCCATTGAGGATATTTGCCAACTCAGCAGATTTGGATTTTGGCTTCCACAGCCTTGCTCTGTGTAAGGGAACAAATATTAATGCCTAAAACCCTTCTAGAGTGATGAATCTAGAAAGGAACTTCCCTACATTAAGCCAGGATCCCAAAATATTAATCATTAAGGATGAGAAAAAGAACATAAAAATAGAATGAGATATGCCAGAGAAAGATGAAACACCTTTTTTGAAGAAAATGCAACCCATGGAAAATCAAATTTCTTTTTGAGTATTTCATGCTATAATTTAATATGACATGGAATAGGTGCTAAATGGCAAGCTATTAAAATAACACTTTTGCAAAAATAAAAGACTGTGGAGCAAGGGACACTAATTGAGGATAGATCAAAACATCATTATAAAACTAATAAATAAGTTATCACAGGAAACAGAATAAACATGACTGAAAATAGAATTACTGACACAGTGGAAAAACTTGAGAGAATCTTAGTGATGAAAGAAAAGAGAAATAATAAAGAAAACAGTTTTTAAAAAGAAAAAATAATCAGTGTCCCTGGATCAGAGAATTAAACAGATGGGAAAAACTCAGATATATAAGAGAGAAAAAAAATACACACACACAACCTAACAGTATAGTAGATTCTAGGAAAAAACTGATATGAATTAGGAGATATTGAGAATATCCTGATTTCTAAGTTAAAAGGATAAAGCAAATGTTCTCTAATTATTTAGGGGAATAATCAAGTTCTCTCTATTTAGAAACTTTGGATGAGTCTCTGTTTTCTCCACAGGCTTTAATCTCAAAAAGAAAGAAAGAAAATAAATGTTTACAATGCTCCAAATAAAAAAAAAGTATACTGCATAGCATATAATATTCACTTAAGTTGACAGTTAAATGTAATTATAACAGTGAGAGAGTCTCAAGTATAGAATATGGTACCATCTACCAATGAAACAAAACAGTACAATGGTGTGGTTAAAGGATGTTACTCAGAGTCTAAAGACAATAAACAAGGGTCTACAAAATTCTGAAGAATGCACAGTTCTCCAAATTTTATACCCAGATAAACTATCCTTTCATTTATTCATTTATTTTGCCTATTTTTATTTCCTTTTTAATCTTTTCCTATTGCACCTTGGATATAAAGGCAATAAACATTCTCAGATATGCAAGAAGTTAAAATATAGTATTGAAAAACCTTCTAAAATTCTACCTATAGAGAGCAGAGTAAAATAATGGCAACTGGAGTTTAGGAAGAGGATGGGAAGAGAGAATAGAGGGAGGTTGGGTAGCAGCTACCAAAATGCAAGAGATGGAGGAATAAGTTCTAAAATCTTATAGCACAATAATGTGACTATATTTCATAACAATTTATTATATATTTTATAAAGAACTAGAAGAGAGGAGTTCAAAGCTTCCCAGCACCAAGACATGATAAATGTTTAAGAGTTAAGTGCTAATTATCCTGATTTGATCTTGATATGTTGTATTACATGTATTGAATCATCATACTGTACCCCATAAATAGTTATAATTATTGTGCCAATTAAAATAATAATAAAAGGAAAAATTCTACTTAAAGATAAAAATAATCCAACTAGAAAAATCAACCAAAAATACAAAAATGAGAAAACAGAGAACTTGGATCTAAAATTCTTGAGCACTGAATCATTATTTTAATAGAACTATAAAAATATGACAAAATGTGGCATTTTTAGTTTGGGAAAAAGATGATAAATGTTAGAAACCATGACAAAATAAAACAATAACCAAGAAATATTAGGAGACAGAGGAAGGACATTGGGCAGCTGTGTTAATTCTCTCAATTTTAGGCAGGGTCTCAGTCTATACGGTTTAATACTAAAGCATGAAGTTAAACAAAAATAGATCTAGACAATGTTTTTTCCTAATCTTTCATCTTAATCATAGGTAAACTGTTTGAAAACCACATTCTGATGAAAAAATAAAAAAGCCTTCCTTCTGAGGATCAGAAATTCCTTCAATTTCACCTTTATTTTCTGTTAAACTCTAATGAAGTTTAGAACCATTAAATTTAGCACTTAAGATCTTTGTCATACAAGCTATTTTTAAAAAATTAATTGACAAGTAATAATTGTATATATATTCAAGCTACACAATGTGATGATTTGCTTTTTGTATGTTAGGTATTCATTCCCAAAATCAAATGAGGTCTCACTACCCTTAGTTACTCTCTGCATGTATGTGTTTCTTTGTGTGTATGTATGTGGCTGAGGACACCTAAAATCTGCCCTCTTATCTGATTTCACGTAAATAATACAGTATTAGTCACTATAATCACCATAATCCCTTTTAAAATCTCAATTTCTTAGGGCCTCAGTTTTTCTTCATCTCTGTTGCTTACCCTTCTCTTATTTCTTTTGTACAGACATGGTAAACAAATGCTTGGGAAAATGTTGACCAAATCTAAAGATGACTATTTCTGGAGGGTGAAAGTTTTAGTGAGATTTTGCTTTCTTTTTTGTACTTTACCATTTTTAATGTTATATAGTGAACATGTGTCATTTTCATAAAAACAAAGCCATGATTCTATTCTAACAGCCTGTTATGGATACATTTGTGATTTTTTAGAGGACAGAAAACTAAAATAGAAGTCTCAAGATCCTGAGCCCAGATTGAGAATTCGAGACAGAGAACAAAGGGGAAGAGAATGAGTAAATGCGTCACAATTATTTTTGTTCATTTTTCATAATTTTGACTAGGGTTTCAAATTAAATGAACCACCATTCAACTTTACCACATTTTCTTTTCTTTTTTGTATTCTACTACGTTCTTTAGAAGATCTAGCCTCTGAGGAAGTGGACGCTCCTTTTCTTTTAATGGTGCCAGATCTCTGAGTCTCAGATATTCTAATCCTCAAGGTTTTCCGAGCATGTCAAAGGAGGCCTCACCAATGTCTGCATGTATTTGCAGATTAACAGCTTCTGCCATTAGTGAATTGAAAATTCCTTCTCTCATCCCTCTTACAGTGGGAGTCTTTTTCTCTTAATAGTACAATGATTCCCATTTCTCCATTTTCCTTATTAATGCAGACTATAAAGCAGTTCTATTTTCCTTAGCTGCTTTAGCCTTCTGTTGAATTTCCTGAGCCTTAAGTGGAATGGCTTATCTATGGGAACAAAGACTCTGCCTTCCTCAGTGGGAAAACAGAGCTTTAGTACAGAAGCCAAATGCTGGGAGGCTAACAGTACCTGTGCCCTGCCCTAGGTTCCATGTTCATACGGATCTCACGAGGTCATAGAGCTGGTTCCTGGAGCAATGACAATTGCCCCAACGGTGGCATAAGACCAGGAGAGAGTGTGCTTTTACTGACTCGAAAACAACAGACATCTGATCAGAATGTGACCCACATTTCTAGCCTAGACTAGGGATGCAATAGACCTGGTAAGGGGAAGGATGGAGGCCAGGCGCATCACAGAATGCTTTAGAACAGAGGACAACCACACAATTCCTCTGCACTCCCTGCTACCTGAATTCAGGTGGCTGTTAGTGGTACCAAGTAATAAAAAGATCTTTTTCCCTCTTGCATTTTGCAAAATCTGTGCTGCTCTTGTATCCTGTACCAAATGGCATCTGGTAACTGAATTAAATATTCTTTTTATACTGAGCAGCATCCCTATTTCTAATGACAAAATGTTTTCAAGATTTTCTAAGTTATTATTTTGGATATTACTCTTTAGATAAGATGTTTGACTCTTTTAAGTATTTCTCCACTAAGAAATGAGGCCAGATGGGAGATCCATTTTTTTTTTTTTACCATGAAAGCATTAATTTTTAAGTTCATAACTTGACAACAGAACTAAATCCAGGAGAAAATTACAATTATAGCAATAACAACACACACATACGCATTCTGATCATATTTTAGAAGAGAATTATTCCATATGACAAAACCAACTCTTCATTCCAAGAACTCAACTCTCTGCTTGAAAAATATCAAAGCTTTCATTGAAGTTGCCATGGGGCAAATAGAGTTATGCGCAATTCAGGATCACTTGCAGAGATGGGGGCTGCTCAGCTGTATTTAACTTTCAAAACACTGTAAGTAGAAGGAGCTTGACACTCCACAAAGAACTCAGAGTTTTGGCAATAAACACACATGGGAATCAGGGTTAGTGTAAGAGGTAGAAAAAGGAGACTAAAGATTACAAAATTCAGTCACATTTCAAAATTTTCTGCTACAATAATTCACTTTATGTAGAATTAATGTGGCTGATTGAACGTTTGTGCTGTAATTTACTTATAATTAGCATTTTATGGTGAGCAGATTTCACCGTCTCCTTCATGCTGTGAACTCTAAGCCACAGGTCAAAAATAGAGATGAAACAGATAAGCATGCAATACTCTCGCTGAAATATTAATGAGATTTTAATTTACTGCTTTAAAATACATCTTTCATCAACATCTGTATGTAAAAATCACTATTTTAATTTTTTAATCACATTAAAAATACAATGAAGTCTTCTAACTGGCAAAAAGACTCAAAAATCTGATGCTCACAACTAATCCTAAATTGCTAAATCACTTCTCTGACTTGCTCAGGTGCCAGAAAATACTGTCTCTTGAGGAAGCCGCGGTTGAAGACAACTGAGCCAAGAGTCTCTTCTAGGTTAACCCGTGCATTTCAATATGGCATCATTATTTCTTCCGAATGTTGATTCCAGAAAAACAGTTCCTACTCCAAACTAAGTCCTGTGTGAAGCCCAGAGGTCAAGTGACACTCCTTTTGCTACATTTATGTACCTTCAGGGATGTTTTGAGATTGGGCCTCAGGACTTCAAAAAAGGGTGAGGACTTACCAGCAAGGAACTTTCATTCAATTCTGAAGTTACCACAAGCCCCTGCCTTTCTACCAGTGGCTATCTTTTCTCCAAATGCACAGGACACAGGCCCTGCTTACTCAGTCTTTGAGAGTTGGCCCACCTTTGGTCCATTTTGCTGCATGTTTCCATTGTATCCTATCCTTTTGGATGGATTTAGAATGTTTGTGTGTGTGTTTGTGTGTGTGTGTGCTTCCTGTCGTTTTGTAAACCCTGAGAGCACAGTATCATGTTTGTGCTCCTTATGCTACTTGTAATTGGTGGCATAGATATTTGCAGATAGAATGATTGATTTGCTGGGTTGGCAGTTGGCTCTCTGAACGTGAAATCCAATGTGGTCACTTATTTCCAGAAAGGCTGCCACCAATGTTTTGCCCGATTTCACCAACCAGAGGTGTAGTGCATTGCTCCGTCCACTTGAGTCTGAGCCTGCCTGGGACTGCTCAGTCTAATAACACATGGAGGAAGTAACTCTGTGACAATTTGGGCTCTGCTTTTGAGAGGACAGCAGGTTCCTCTACCCTTGACCTGGAACATGTGTTCTGAAGGATATTAGTTCCACAATTCTGAGACCACATTTTGAAGTCACTCAAGGTAATCATATGAAGAAGCTGCCTCAAAAGGTAGAGGAACCCCAGCCACCCTCAGCAGTTTTAGCCATCTTAGTCCAGGTGCCTGACATGCATGTGAAGGAGCTATCCTGGACATCTTGGACAGTCCACACCAGATTCCATGTGGAAGTGTCTCTAGACTGAATTGCCCCATTTGGATGACACTACCATCTGAGCTACCCAGAAGGGCCCTCGACATTGTGGAGCAGACATGGGACATCCCCAATGTGCCCCATCCAGATATTTGACCCATAGACCTCACGAGCTTCATAACATCATTATCATTTTACACCACTACATTTTGGGGTGATTTGTAAGGCAATGATAGAAAACCAGAACATCCTAAAAGACTGGCGATGCCTTTGCTTATATTCTAAGTACTCATCACTTTTTATTCTAGAAAGAAAATCCCCACACACACAAATCCTCTGAAGTTCTTTTATAGGTAATATGAATTTGGTGGGTTCTTTCACCATCAACAGGCTTAATAAAACTATCAGGAATTCTGAACCTGCTGCCAGTCCCCAGGGAATAAATATCTCGTGAGGGTTTCACTTAGGAAATGAAATTGCTTTGAATTCCCTAACCTAGTAATGAAACTATTAGATCTACAAACTTCAGCAGTGTCTCCAGAAATTTTTCTCAGCCAGATTTCTCAGATCAATTGTTGACGCTTGTCTCCGTTTCTTCTCCTTCTATTTATTCTTCAACCTATTCTGAGCCTTCACAATGATTGTCTCCTTTTCTAGTTAGAAGGTCATTTCCTACCCCTCCCCAAATGGTAAGTATGGCAAAGGGAAAGGAGAAGACTAAAATCATCAAAGAAGAGACCAAATCTGGTTTACTTAAATTACATCTTATCCTTTCAGTTACAACTCTTCTAGAGCTTTATGCAAATATTCAAGAGTTTTCCATCATGTATACAATATTGGGAGAGTAAGGATATTAGAGCATTAGGCAGTTTTAACAAAAAGACTATAGAAAACTGGGCCTTGATTTATGGTTTCCAAGGTCAGACCACAAGACTCAAGAACTTGCATACCCAGGAAACAATACTCTTTAAATGACTTACTAAAGGAAGTTGTCATTATAAACTCCAATATGACTGTTCTTTGTAATTTTTAACCACTATGACATTGCACCACAGATGGGGTAAGCTCATAAAATTAGACCATGGCCCCCTGTTAGGAACAAAGATCTATGCAGGTCTGGTTTTTATATCAGTCACTTGCATTTGGAACAAAGATGAATGCATTTAGTCCATAGAAATAACACCTCTGATCTGAGACCTCGAAACCCTTCCCAGGAACTCTGCATTCATATTCAAAGCATTTGGGAAAAGAGGAAGATTTCTTTGGAGAATGGAGAAGATAATTCATCCAATTCATTAGCCCATCACAGGAACATGCAAATCAAGGGGTGGAAAACAAAGACCCCAGGCAACATATAAAGGAACATACGTGATGTTTCTATATTCTTCCTATTCTGCGTGTGCTTTTGTTGCCCGGATCAACTCAAGAACATTCATTGGATGTAAAGGGGATGCAAGGCAAGACCTGAAGAAACCTGGGATGTGCATGAAGAAGGTAGCAAAACCTCACAGTGCAATGGAGTCGTTTCATCCCTTTTACTTTCCAACGAGCTCCAACCCATTCAAAGAACTTATTAGAATTTCAAATGAAAAGCTGAATACTTTGAGTATTGTAAATCAGCTACAAACAGCTTTTAAAACTGTGTCAGGAGAAAATATACTTGTAATTTTCTTCCTTTTTTTTTTTTTAAATATTGTCCCCACTCCCCAAAGGGTTGTTTGTTAAGAAGCAGGTAGCAATTTATTTTTACAGAGGGGATTGGCTTGATTTGGGGAGGATTCGGGAGTGGCCCGGTTGGTGAAATCATTTAACCAGGGTTGGTGGAGGCTTCAAGCAGTGTACACACCTGTGACATAAGCCCTACCACCCAAGTGTTCCTTGACAAACCACACTGCATTGTTTATTTATTTGTTTTTAAATTTCTTAGAACCAGAAGCAGAAATATCACTTACCTGCTTTTCAGATTCTTCCAGTCCTGGAAACCAGGCTTGCTGCCCTTGAACAGTTTCCAACAGGAACAGAGAGATGAGGGGCCTTCCTCCAAGGGGGTCAGTGCTTGGCAGAGGGCTTCCCAAGAGTTAGTAGTCCTTTGCCTCCTTAGCTAGGATGTCCACCATCTTCCATAGATTCATTTTTCTAACAAACTGACAGGGTCACGAGACAGGAACATTTTATACATGTTCCTGATTTCACTTTCCAAGTCCCTGGAAAGAAAAGAAAAGAAAGAGCTTTCTCAATGCATCAAATTTATGAAGTGGCTGGAGATGAAGATTAATCTGCTAGTGGAAGAGATTGCCCCCTTCCTTCCATCCTTCCTTCCTTTTCTTCTTTCTTTCTTCCTTCTTCCTTTCTTATCTTTTCTTGCAGCATAGGAAAGCCCATGTGGTTCCACAGACACCTACCATACTCAACAAAGCAAAAAAGATAAAGACAAACCAAGGTGTCGTGAGGCTACATGCACAGGAAGCCATCTACAACAACCAGAGCTCTGCCAAGAGAGAGGAAAACATATCCAGATGAACAAGACCACAGTCAGCTATGGTAGAAAATAGGTGCCACTCAGAATCACAAGCTTCTATATCTTCTGTTTCAGTTCTCAAAAGTAGCTGCCTCAATGTCAAAATGAAAATTACAACCTCAAAATTAATAAAGAGCTGCCCAGGCCTGGAGAATAGGACACAGATGTCATTCTACCTTCTATCTGGATGGAGAGATTTAATCAAGCTGCATTTAGCTATTTATTTAAAAAGAATTACGAAGCTCTGATGATCGAAAACCATATGCATATACTTTAAGTACTGGTAATTCTCTGCCTTGCCTCCCTTTTAGATTTTGTAATTGCATTCCAGGCAAAATACTTGATTGGCCAGTGGGCAGATTGGCCGGTAACTCATAACTCCCCCTCAGCATGGTGCCATGGGAGATTCTATGCTCTAGGATGAGGAAGACTTGGGATAACATCCAGGTAGAAGGAAGGCTTTAGGTTAGAAATGGAGAAGATACCATGGGTGGAGGGTGGTTAGAATTTGTGTTCCTGAAAGGACTGGAGGACCCACATTTATTTCCTACACCCTTGCCTGTTAACCAATGTCTCTTGTTCTCTTCCGATTTTGGAGAATCTTTATTGAAGAAACTGACAGTTTTCTTTCATAGAGTAGCACCTCTCTAGAAACCACGCTGGTGGGCCAAGAGGTGTTGAAAAGAGGCACCACTGTGGGCAACAGTGAGGTCCAGTCCTTCCTTCCGTGGTCAGTCCCTGGCTTTGATTGCATTATATGAGGTGGGATGCTTCTTTCCACATGGGAGTGTATTACTAGCAGAAAGGACCTGGAGAGCTTCTAACGATCTCTGAACTACATTCAGTTGCCCACAAAGCCAGAGCGTTCACAGTGATAACTCAGCGAGAGAATGCAAGGAAAGTCCTAGCATACGGTGGAGCTCGGCCTGGACACATCAGTCTGCTTATAGTTCCCTTCTGACCCCTGATTCCTGAACTTCTCTTGCCCTCCTATTTTCTATCAGACGCTCCTGGGGCTCCCTATTCGTACTCCAGGTCATCTCTCCCTGCTCCTCATCCCCAATCTTTATCTCACCTTTTTTGCCTTTTTTAAAAATAATATCTTTCCTTCTTGGTAAAAGCACTGAAGATGACTTCAATGGCCTGTTCTATAAATGCTACTTTCTCTTGCTTTAAATAACAAAGAAACCAATATAGTTAAAACATGTCCATGGACTTCATATTTATAGCAAGTGAAATTTGCCCACAACAGGAAGACTAAATATTTGCCGCTCTGATGTTCTCACAGTCTTGCCCATGGAGATCTCCTGCCGAACTACCCAAGCTGATCAACTTGTCCATCTCCTCTGGGACTCTCCTTTCTTTCTCTCACTCCTATTTGCCCTACTGATGGGTATCAGCACAATGGGAAAAGATGACAGATGGATATGTATTTGAGACACACCAAATACATTAATTCCTATAAATAATATCAACAAAAACAAAAATGTACACCTTAAATATGGAAAAGTTCATGCAGTTGCTGGATGCATTGAGCTCCTTTTGTTTTTTCAAATTAAAATTTTCATTTTGAGATAAATGTTGATTCACCTGGATTTAAAGAAATAATATAGACAGATCCCATGTACACTTTACCTAGTTTCCTCTAATAATGACATTTCCAAAACTATAGGACAGTATTCCAGGATACTGGTGACGTGTCTCCCTGGCTGCGGAGCAGCACAGCCAGCCTAATAATCCCTGCTGAATAGCTTTAGTCAAGTGGTCCAGCGGCAGAGAGGCAGATCAGTGGCTCTGGCTGGCTGAAGCATGGGTAGCAAGTACAGGCTACTGCAAAGAGCTCAGCATGCTAGCTGGGCCTGAGGTGCAGGGGACCCGAGGCACAATGAGCCAGCACCCAGGCAAACCAGAGTGTTGCGCTGAGGTGATCAGGCCCAGGCCTGATGCCAATGCCTGCTCCACACAGCACTGCTCAGAATCTCCTGGGCATCCACCATCCCACCACCTCAACCTCGTGCTTCCCAACCAGTGAGGAAAAACAGAAGAGGGGCAGACCCAAATGGGATTGCAGAACGAACCAATAGCATTGGTACTCTTCCAAACCCTGATCAGGATAAATCTTGGACCAATAGCGTTGACCCACGTGCTATACAAACTCCTAGATGAGGACACTGAAGCAGCAGGCCCTCTCACCCTGCAAGAGTTCTATTTCTATTCATACTTGAATAAATGCTGCTCTTACACTCACTCATTCTCATCTATGGATTTCATTTCTTTTTTTTAAATTTGGGCAACACGAATCCAGAAAGAAGAAATTGGCAAGGAGCTGCTGGAGTCTGCTGCAACACTAGAGGGCATGGCCTGTCATGAGAGCTGCCCCGTTTCACAGACCCCACCTGCCAGCAGAAGAGGACAAACTCTGGTTTCACTGGCCCTGGTGTAGTCAGAACATGGGACAGCTCTGAAATCATCACCATCTCTTGTTAGCCATGCTTCCCCTCCATTTCTATTCTGTCCTCCTTTACCACTACTAATCTGTTTTTTCTATCTGTAACTTTGTTAATTCATGAATGTCATGTAACTAGAATCACACAGCATGGCACCTTTGGGGACTGGCTTTTTCACAGCATAATTCCCTGATGATTCCTCCAAGTTGTTGCACATATCAATGGTTCTTTTTTTGTTGGTGAGTAGTGTTCCATGTGACGGATGGCCTCATCCACTGGGGGACATCTTGGCTGTTTCCAGCTCTTGGCTGTTAAAACTGCAGCTGTTCTAAGTATTCATGCGTAGGTTTTTGTGTGAATGTAAGTTTTCATTTTTTTGGTATTATCATCCAGGAGTGCAACTCCTGGGTCACGTATGGATAATCTCTGACTTTGGGTGGTTCAACTTGAGTTTTTCAACTTTAAAATGGCGCAAAAACAAAGCAATACACATTCAGTAGAAAGTATATTTTAAAATTTGATCTTTTCTTGGGCTAGTGATGTGGTACTGTACCCTCTTGTGGTCTTGCTGGGTGGTTAGCAGTGAGACACAGCTGCTCATCAGCCACACAGTCACAAGAGTGAACAACTGATAGTCTACCATGTGCTAGGCTGTGATGTTCTGTAGATTAGGTGCATTAGATCCATTCTTAACTTAGAATGGGTTTGCTAGCATCTAACCCCAGCATAAGTTGAGAATCATCTGTGATTGCCATTTTTTTTTCTTTTTTAAAACTCCTAAACAACTTTCTAAAGTAATTGTATCATTTTCTATTCCCACTAGCAAACTAGGAATGATTTGTTTTCTCTATATTCTTGCCAGTATTAGGTGTTGTCAGCTCACCATGGATTCAACTTGTATTTACCAAATAGCTAATAATGTAGAATGTGCTTATCTGACATTTCTATGTCATCTTTGGTGGGATGACTCTTCATGACATTTGACTATTTTCTAATTGAATTTGTTTTTGTATTGTTGAGCTTTAAGAGTTTTTTTTTTGTGTGTGTGTGTGTGTTTTTTTTTTTTTTTTTGGTACTGGGGATTGAACTCAGGGGCACTTGACCACTGAACCACATCCCCAGCCCTATTTTGTGTTTTATGTAGAGACAGGGTCTCACAGTTTTGCTTAATGCCTCGCCATTACTGAGGCTGGCTTTAAACTCGCAAATTCTCCTATCTCAGCCTCCCAAAGTGCTGGGATTACAGGTGTGCGCCACTGCGTCCAGCTTAAGAGTTCTTTATGTAGTCTAGATACTAGTCCTTTGCTGGATATGTGGTTTGCAAATATTTGCTTCCAGTCTGGACTGTGCCTCTTTGTCCTTCTAGTAAAGCTTTTTTGTGAAGAAAATTTTAAGTGTGCTGAAGTCCAATTTATCAAGTTTTCTTTTTATGAGTCATGGTTTGGGTGTTAGTCAAAGAAATCTTTGCCTCACCCTGGATCCTAAACATTTCCTCTTCATTTTTTTTCCTAAAAGTTTTATAGTTTTAGGTTTTGCATGAACTGTTATTCAGTTGGCATTTATTTTTGTATACAGTGTAAACTTAGGTCTAGTTTCATTTTTTTTTTCCCATGGCTGCCCAATTGGACCAGTAACATTTGCTGAAGGGCTCTCTTTCCTCCATTGAATTGCTTTTATACCTTTGTCAAAAATCATTTGGAAATATTTATGTGAGTCTATTTCTGGGCTCTCTATTCTTCTTCATTGATCTGTGTGACAATACCACACAGTGTTGATTACCCTGGCTATATAATAAGTCTTTAGATCGGGTAGATTGATTTCCTCCCACTCTGTTCTTCTTTTTTCAAAATTGTAGCTATTCTAATTCCTTTGTCTTTCTACATAAGTTTTTGAATAATTTTGCCTACATTTACAAAAAAAAAATCTTGCCGGTATCTCTGTAGGAATTATGTTAAGCCTACGTAGCAATTTGAGGAGAACTGACATCTTTCCTGTGTCACGTCTTCCAATCCATCCACGAAATATGTCTCTGTATTCGTTTAGATCTTTGACTTCTTTCCTCAGCATCTAGTAGTTTTCCATATACAAGTCCTGTACACGTGTTGGTAGATTTATACCGAAGCATTTTTGTTTTAGATATTATAAATTGCCCTGCATTTTAAATTTCAGTTTTCATGTGTTCCTTGCCAGTATGTAGAAACACAATGGAGTTTTCTATGTTTATTGTGTGTTCTGTGACTTTGTTAAACTCGTTTATCCATCTAGGAGGTTTTATTATAATTATTTTCGTAGGATCCTGGGGATTTTCTATGTTGACAACCACATCTTCTCCAAATAAGGATGTTTATTTCCTCCTTTCCAATCTGTGCAGCTTTTATTATTATCTTTGGTCCTTGCTGCACTGACTAGAACTTCCAGCATATGTAGAATCAGTGGTAAAGTGGACACCCCCGCCTCCATCCTGATCTTCTTTTTTTGTTTTTTGGTACCAGGGATTGAACTCAGGGACACTCCGCCATTGAGCTACATCCCCAGCCCTATTTTGTATATGATTGAGAGACAGGGTCTCACTGAGTTGCTTAGTGCCTTGCTTTTGCTGAGGCTGGCTTTGAACTTGTGATCCTCCTGCCTCGGCCTCCTGAAATGCTGGGATTACAGGCATGCACCCCTGCACCTGGCTCAAACTTGATCTTAAAGAACATCCCTGCCTTGTTCTTGATCCAGTCTTTTGCCATGAAATATGTTTGCTGTAGGTTTCTGTAGTTGTTCTTTACAAAGTTAAGGAAGTTCCTCTTCATTTATATTTTCCTAAGAGTTTTTATCACAAATGGTCATCGAATTTTGTCAAAAGATTTTTTTGTATTCATTGATATGACTGTATGTTGCTTATTTTTTATACACATACACACACATATACATACATATATATACACATACATACATATATATATTTATATTGATGAATTCTATTTGCTAACATTTTGTTAAGAACTTTTGCATCTAGGTTCATCAAGGGTATGGATTTGTAGTTTTCTTTCTTTCATGCATGTTTTAGCCTGGTTTTGATATCAGGATATTAATTTCATAAATTCAATTAGGAAATGTTTCTTTTCTGCATAAAACTGAAATCATGTAGAACTGGTGTTAGTTCTTCTTTAAACATTTGTTAGAAATTTCCAGTGAGATCTTTGGGCCACTATGATTCTCTCGCGTCCCGTTAGGATCTTACTTTTCCAGCTCCTCCCATAATTGGGCAAAGTCTGATCCCTATAATAGATTCCTTATTCCAGAACACAGTGACTCCTCTTTTCCATAGTGACAATATCCCAAGACCCCCAGTCAATGTCTAAAACCTTACGCAGCACCAAACCCTGGGCATATGGTTTTTTCCCTATACATATACACTTATGATAAAGTTTAATTTATAAAGCAACAATAACTGGTAACAGAATGAAACAATAATAATGACCTATTGTGCTCATGGCGTCTGTTCCCTGATTGCATTCTGACAGATACCATAAATGATTTGCCATCAAACTGGATGAAATAATAGTTAATATTTACTGAGCACCTAAACCATGCCAAGCACTTTTCATTTGTTGGTTCATGTAAACATTCCTCACAAGAAGATTACACAGTCACCTAGTTTTACAGCAAAGGAAACTGAAGCACAGAGAAGTTAAGCCAGCTGGGAAGAGTCACACAGTACGGATCAGAAGCAAGAGAGAACCCCAGCTGAGCCACCTCGCTCTAGCTCTACTGAAGTGCTTCCTCATGCCATCTAATTTCATTTTCTGATGAAAAGAGCACATGGTGCTTATAGGAAGAAAATAAGCAGTCGCCCATCATTTCTGGCATACGGTGTGCTTTTCCTTTTGTTTTCTCTTTGTATCTACCTGCTTTCACCTCTTTTCCTTTTTTCTTCTTCTTTCTGCCTGTTGAGGATTTTCTCTCTGGACTCTTCCCATCAGGTAAAACCCCCTCTGAACCTCCCTCTCCATGGGTGATGTGTCTTCTAGACTCGAGCCCCATGTGAGTAAAGCAGAGGAGCACGGGAAACCCTGATCGGAATGGGGTGTCCGTCACTATCAAGGGCAGCGTGTCAGTACCAGGAGCCACGCACCTGCTGGAACCTGAAGGAAATGGTGCATGTCAGCTGTCATTTTTCTTGTTCTGGATTTCTTTTCTTCCTCCTCTTCCTCTCCTCCTCCCCTCCTCTCCTCCTCCTCCCCTCTCTCTCTCTTTTTTTTTTTTTGGCACTTTGGGGTCACTTCATTTATTTATTTACCAAAATCTCTTCCATGCCTTAAGGAATGGCACTAATGCTTCAAGATAGTTTGGATGTAGAAATGAACATTTAAAGGGACGCAGACCTCATCTATCCTATGCAGAGTGCGTGCATGTGATTTGTTTTCCCTAAGCGCCTTTGCTTAGCAAAAGCCATCAAATATCACTGAGAATTATGACTAATTTTTTAAACAGTTTGGAAGAATTAAGGGAGAGGGAGTGAAAGAGAGATTGAATAAGAGGAAGAGAGAAAGAGAGAGAGAGAGGTTAAGCTCAAAGGCAGAGAGAGCGAAATGGACCAGATTATACAAAATTAAAAAGCAAACACGGACAGACAATTTGTGCCGAGTGATTGCAAGCAATTACAGTCCGGCTTTTCTGGAAGGAAGATGGGGGGAGGGGGTTATTTCAGCTTAAAAGGAGACTTTATTCATTCCTGATCAGCTTCTCCTACTATTCTCTTTTATTCTTAGATATCAATTTAAAAAAAAAAGTCAGCTTTCAGATGTTACATGTTCACCCCTACCAATCCACCCCTGGGCAGACAGTGAGAATTTAAGCTTCCAATTGGTTCTTTCTATAGCCCTGAAAACCAATTTGTTCATAAAGAATAAAATAAGGAGGGGGAGGGGGCAAACACAAGAGCATGTGTTTCTTTTAGAGGAGAGCTTCAATTTTACTATAATTGTCTAAAGACGGAGCTGCTTTGATCTGAAGAATTATTATTGTGCCTCAAATGCCGGCTGCTAATGTCACAGCTGTGCTGGGGCTTGGTCACGCCAAGGGGCTTGGGGTTCAACTTAGTCCCAGACCTGCCTCTGGTCTCCTCTCTCCTTCTCTTTCCTTTGTCCAAATGGAAAAATTCATTTTCCTGGTCCATCCCTGACCCCTGAAGGCCACTGCTTAAAAGATGTTGTTCAGGTTCCTTGGAAGGTGGGAACACACGGAGGTGACATATTCTGCCCAGGAGCCATTGGGCCCTCTGCTGTCCACGGCTCCCCAGCTCAGGCCAGAGCAGAGCAGAAATGGTCCCAGTGCTTGGGAGGAACACAGAACCACTCCCTGAGTGTCTGTGATCCCCATGTGCTCAATTAACATCTGTCCTAAGCCACACTGAAGCTCAAGAACAGAATTCAACAATTTGCTTTCAGAGGGAAATGGTTACAATCTGCATCTTGGAGTGAGCAGTCTTTGGGGCGTATGTTCTCCCTCCTGTGGCTGAAGGATGGCCGTCTCCCTGGCGGGCCTCTTCCCTTGCACCCAGCCCCAGGCTGCCTGCACCCCTTGCTCCCATCTGGGAAGCCACCTGGCCTTCTCCTCCAGGTTGAACCCCCGCTCCGCTTCCCTGATGCCAACAGCAGCGTCCACACCTGCCATCTTGGCCTTGGAAGCTCTTGCAGATGCACTGCCCACGCTGTCACCGCTTGACGGTGCTCAATTCTGTCGTGGTCGTCCGTCCCCCGTCCCGTCCCCCTCCCGCAGTGGCACACTTCCTGCTATTCCAGAAGCTGCCAACAGGGTCTCGCCTCTGGGCTTTGCTCTTGCCTTTCTGCTGCCTGGAAAACAACTTCTCACTTTTCCTCCCTTCCCCAAGTTCTTCTCTCCCTGCCTGGCTCTGCTTCTAACCAAAGGACAGATGAGATGGTAAGAAAACTCCTCCAAATGGACTTCAGGGGCAGAGTTTCAGGGGCAGAGCCACCTAAACAGCCCCAGTCATCGTCTGGGAGGTCATGGGGATCAGGAGAGGACAGACTGAGTGGGGCAGGTGCCACTTCCACCTCTTTCCCAGCCACTAAGCCAGCGTTTCTCTGACTAGATGAATGTGCAGGAATCGTTAAAAGAAAGGGTTATAACACATGAGATGCCTGTGTACTCTCGGGGTCTAAAGATGCCACTGTGAAAAACACTGTCATGAGAAACAAACCAACCCAGCCACATGGAAATGTTAACTTGATTACAGCTCCACAAAGCTCTAGACCCACGTTCCCCATGAAACTCATGCTTTCAATCTTGAACAGCACTGATACAAAAAAATTCCACCCAGAAGACCTTCATTAGCTGTGCAAGCTTGGCTCAGTTACTTACAATCTCTGTGCCTGTTTCCTCATCCATGAAATGAAGAAAAGTGACCCTTACCTTGAAGGGTCATGGGGGGGCTAAAATGAAGGTATTGTGGGTGCAAAGTGCCTAAAAGGTACCTGGCACGCTATCAATTCTCCATCAGCAACTACTTTTACCAAACTGACTCTGATAGGTAACTGTCTTATTGCTGGAAAACCAGGGACTGAATCTGAATAGTGACCCAATTCCCTCTTCAGCTGTAGGTGGTCTTGGATAGCAGGGTTTCCTGAGAGTGCCGGGAAGGATGCTCAGGAGACGAAGTTTCGGCAGGGCCTGGGTGGCAACCACAGGGGAACTCCAGGGAAAAGGCTCAGAGCAAGGCCTGGGACTTGAGCAAGGGGAGGTGAGTGGTTTTCCAGAGTGCCGTGGGTAGGATGGGGCAGGTACACACCTGACCAGGTACCCCAAGGATAGAACAGAGGGAGGCAGCCTCCCTGAAGAGCTTTATGGAGGAGTTGGCAGTAGAGGACAGAGATGTCTTTAGCTCTAAAGAGTCTGGCCAAAGGGGAATGCATGGTCTTTGCACCTTGTGGAGTCACTCATCAGGAGCTGGGCAAGGAGGGGGAGAATGAAAGAGCCTCAGAGTAACTTGAAGAGCAGAGACAAAAAGGACAGATGCTGCCCCAGAGTCCTGGAGGGTAAGCAGGTGATCCCACCTGGAGAGGACCGCTTAGAATGGACTTCAGTGAGGCACCGGGGGAACCCTGGGCCAAGAGGGGCTGGCCAAGGATCCTAGAGTGGTTAAGGACCCCCAGAGGAAGAGGGACAAGGGTGTGGAGGGCAGGGGAAGATTGCCAAAGGCAGGTGTCCAGCTGGTGCAGAACACCTGTATACACGCTGTGGCCTCAGGTCTATTTCAAGTATTAGAAGATGAGCTCTCAGAGTATTCAAAGGATCTTAGAGTAATCCAGATTAATCCAGTGTCACTGTCTTCTTGAACAGAGATTCTCAAAGTTGTCTGCCCATGAAAACCCCTGGGGCTGTTCACAACACGTAGACACCTAGTTTCAATATCCAAGATCCAGACTGTCTTGGTCTGGGTGAAGCCTGGCACTGGGGTTTTTCAAACCTCCTAACATGACTGGCTCTCAAGGTGCAGGTAAGCTGGAAGATCATTGTTCTAGAGCCATGGTCCTCCCCCCTCCACAGGCATATCCATCACCTTGAGAGTATGTTCTTATTCAGGAGGTCCAGGACGGGGCTTAGGATTCCTTGTTTTAATACATGCCCAGGTGAAGCCAATACTGCCCATCTTTGGAGCATGCTCCAAGTGGCAAGTGTGGTTTGCATTTCTCCTCCTGATAACATGCATTTCTGCTATAGTCATGAGTGCTTTCATGCACTGTCCACTCATGCAAAGCTGTTTAGTCTCTGTAACAAGACTGCTAGGGTTTGGATATGAGGTGTCCCTCCAAAGCTCCTGCTGATGCAGGAATATTCAGAGGTGAAATGATTCTATTTTGAGACCTGTAACCTAACAGTTCATCCTAGTTTGAATGACTGACTGGGTTGTAATTATAGGCAGGTGGGGTGTGGCCAGAGGAAGTGGGTCACTAGGGGTGTGCCCTAGACCCCTTTCTCTTTTTTTCTCTGTTTTCCGCCCTGGCTGATCAGTTTTCCTCCTCCAGGCCCTGGCCTCATGATGTGCCACCTCACCTTGGGCTCAGAGCAATGGAGTTGGCCATAGATGGACTAAAACCTCTGAAACCGTGAGCCCCAAATAAACTTTTCCTCTGCTAAGTTGTTCTTGTCAGGTATGTTGGTCACAGGGAGACAAAGGCTGTGACATCCTCCCTGAGGGGACTCCAGGCGGGCTTCTTGTGGGTTGGTTTGCATCTGCTCCTGTATTTAATGTGTTGTCCACCAAGTGGATGATCTAGAATGGCCCATGATGAGCAAAGCCGAGAGCACCTTACTCGTGCTTGATGTAGCTCTTATTAATAGTAATAATTAGCATTTAATGCTAATGAATAATCCACTACTAATAGTAATAATGACATCAAGAAAACAGTGATAGTCCTACATGGCACGATCTTCTCTGCCCCCCATCCTCCCTCACCAAATTACAGTTCTAAATGAGCTTCCAGCATCCTGTTGTGACAGGTACAGCCTCACATGCATTTGCTTAATAAGACCACTCTATGGAGTGAAATTCTACTTTCAACAGATACATATTCAGGGTGGCACTCAGGAAATTAAATGTGAAAGTATCATTAACGTGGAAGTTGTGAGTTTAATTCCCTACACGGGGTGCTGACAAACTGAGATTGTTTATCTATTTTTCATCATGGTGATGTTTCCTATGGGATCCAGCGACTTTCTTAGAATTCAAAGTCTGTTGTCTTCTTCTTTGGATGGACATGTGCTCTTGGCTTCCAGCCTCAAAGACCTATTTTCTCAGATGCTAAAGGAACTAATGTGAGTATATGACCAACAACAACAGGACTGGACAGTGTGGTTTGTAATCAGTGAGGACAGAATTCAGGGCTGATTCAGGATGTGAAAATTTTTTTTTTAAATGGTGGTTTCCTTAAATATTTTCCTTAGAGGAAGTACTGTAACACTTACCATCTAATGACACCTATTAAGGAATTCATTAAAGAAAAGCTGGTAATGAGACATGTTGTCGTAGTCAATAATGAATGAATGTGTATTGATGCAGCTTTTGCTTTTGGAATCTTTTTCACAAAATGGCAAGTGGGACAATAGATGCACCTCTCTGAGGGCCAGTTTTGACCATGGTGGTCCTTGAAGTCTGCAGGTAGAGCAATGGGCTGCGGGTGGATATTCACATCCTGAATTGGTTAAGGTGGGCAGGAGAAACCTCTGCTCCTCTGCTCCATGGATCTGTTTGTTCTAAACATCTTTTGTCCTAAGGTCTACCACTTTCTATGGGCCCAACTGACCTGGGTGATGGTAGACCAATGAGGGTTCAGGGGATCCTTTATGGGTCATGATACCTTTGGGGATAAACTCTAGGTGAATCATAGGAGAAAAATTTTATGAGTGATCTCCCCGGGTAGGACCTGGAAAGGAGACTGCAATCTCTCTGTTGCGTCCTGGAGAAGGGGAGAATGACATTGCCTGTATGTCTAGGGTTAGTCTTAGCCTGGAAAAGACTAAAGTATTTAGGCATCTGAGGGAATCTAGCCACTGCGAGTCATGAGCTGGCCTGCTCCATGGTAACTGGCCATCTACCACCTTCTGATTCTGACGATGTGATGCTCAGTTGGTTCAGGGCTCTAAGCCTGGAGAACATCCTCTTGCTTCTCCATTCCATGTACTCATTTCTGAGATCGGCTCAGATGTTCACCTCTATCAGTGTATCATTGCTCCTAACAGTCTTCTGGTTTTAACTTAAACACCAACTGAATGTTGGAGCCAAAATAGACTTACACCAACTTTTAGCCCAACTTCCTTATTTTACAGATGGGAAAACACCTAGAGATTACCTGAGGTCCCATAGCCAACTGAGATTCAAGCCCAGGTTTTCTGGTTCTCATTTCAGGAATCAATCTTGCAGATCTCTCTCCATAAAATGGCTCATCTGAAGACTCAAAGATACAGCTCTTGGTTATTTTCCCCCTGGTGGCACAATGTGGAGGAGTACTTAGATGGCTCGGTAGAGTTAGAATCAGTCCTTGTAGCCTGTTGCCCACATGGTGAATTTTGATAGCCCCACAAAGCTTCACCCCTGTGACAGGGTGCATAATTTTCTACTTCTACCAAGAACAGAAACAGCATATTGAATGTGGACAGATCACAACATCCTCCTAACTGCCCCTCTAGACCTACTCTCTACCCTCCATCTTTTCCTAGTCTATTTTGCATCCTAGAAGACCCACCTCTATAGAAGGCACCACCTGGATCCACCTGTCCTTCAACTCCCGTTGGGGTTTGACTAATGGGAAGGCCCAGAAGGAGGTTGGAAGTCAGAGTACTGGCTGCTCTGGCTCCTTCCTGCCTTCTCATGGTCTGGGCAGTGTCTGCATCCTTCCATCTATGGCCACAGCTCCTGACAGACCACCATCTCCCTCAGCCACAGGGCTCACCAGGTCCCAAGAAAAGATCCCTCCTCTTCAGTCTCCTGAAGGGCTTCATCCTCAATATCAGTTCCCTTCACCTCTTCACCTCTACAAATAGTCACATTATTAACCCTTCTTCATTGAATGAACACATTGAGTGCACTGGGTTTTTCCTGCCAGGACCCTGCTTAGGGGCCAGATAACAATAATCTACATCAGCTGCCTTGTGGACCAAGTCACTTCCATTTGAATTGGGGCTGGATAGGAGGTATGTGGGAACCAGCAGCAGTTGCCAAGATCTTCCAGACACATGAGAGTCTCCCAGCCTACTTTGGGTCCTTCCATTCAGATTAAATGAGTCTCCAGTAAAAACTCTAGGGTTCCATTTCCAGCACCACCCATTGATTTATTCTATAGAATCAGGCCGGTCCCTGCTTTCACCTCTCTAAATTGGCCATATGATCCTAGTCTCTTGCACGCCTGCTAAAAATAATGTGTTGCTACCTGCAGTATCCAACTCTATCATCTCATGGTAAGCTGTCTTAAATGCTAAAACAAACACAAATTGAACTGGTTTCCCCATCTGTTTCTTTAACAAATGAGAGCTTAAGCCCATAGGGAAACTGCATGGGTCAGGAAAACATCAAATGAACACTTCTGAATAAAAACAAATGTTTCTGAAGATCTCAAGATATTTCAAACATTGCACTCCACTGGCCAGGCCTACTCTGCTCGAACGTCTGCACAAGATCCTGATGACAGCATTATTTGCTTGCACTGGATTTGTTTCTGTGCACAGAAACAACACACAAGGAACCTGGAATAGGAAACAGCTCCTGGGTCCTTCCAAGTCTTTCCAGGACACTGACTGAGACCAGACAAAAATGAAACAAGAGTTGGTAACCACATGGAGGGACCAAAGGGAATCATTCTTTGGAATGTGCATTGTTGTTCTTTTACTGTTAAAAATACCAAAGGTAAAAGGCAGTGGCTTGAATTCTGACATAAAACCGTGCCAGGTAGAGCAGGAAGAGGGGGAGAAGATCCTTCCAGGACCCCGACCTGCCTCCATCCCAGCCGCAGCTTCCTTGCCCAGCCTGGAACTGACTATGTACACTTGAGTCTTGCTTTATTCTGTTTTGCACATCACTAGGGTCTAATGTAGTGCAGGGCTCACGGTAGACCCTCAGCAAATGTTTCTTGGTTGATTGAATTAATGAATTTGTGAATCTGTGCATAAGTCAGATATGAATTAGTGAATAGGAGAATCAAAATGGAGAGCATCATCTTTTAAGCAGATAAATCTTTTCTTTCAGAATGGGGGTCTATGTGGGAAATTCTCCCTATAGGGACCATCTACGTGATGAGGTCACTGGTTCATTTTCAGGCATTTACTGACTGATTCTTGAGGCTCCCCACCCTGTCTCTATCTCCCTCTCTCTGTACTTCCTTCTGCTCTCTGATTCTTCGGTCTATTTTCTATTTCTTATTGCTATGTCCTCAGTTTCATTACTTAACAAAGAGTGACATTTTTGAGCATTAACAGGGAGAGCTGGGAATAATAAAATTTATATAATTCAAAACATTAATTTATTCACCAATACATTAACTTTATAATATTCGTGAACTTACAATTTTATTTACTACTTACTTCTAAGAAATGAAATTCTACTGAATAAATTTAATACATATTTATGTCCACTAAAGCAAAAAACAAAAAAACATTTTATTTTGTTAAATCTCTTATCTGAATATGAGACAATACCATTAGCAGAATAATGGGGCTTTTATATATTCATTTACTTTAATTTTTTCACCATATCTATTTCTAATACTAGTATGCAATGGTATTTTCCTAAAGAATGTATTTTTAATATGGATTTATTTTTTAATCCTTTCGTTTGATAAAATTGCATGCACTCTTCTTTGAAGTTGCATTTTTAAAGGTTTCTGAAGTTTTACATACAGAAAAATATTGAAGTTGTGTTTTACTGTTAATGAATTTGAAACCATTGGCATTCTCAATGAATTCTCTATGCTTACTATAGATCATAATATTTTTTAATTGAGAAAATACTTTCTCCAAAGTTACTAAGGATGTCTTATAAATTCAAAGCAAATTCTATGATAGTACATTCCAATTCTCTTTTCACATTCAAATATGTAAATACTTTAGCTCAAATATTTTCTCAAATACTCTCTTTTTACCTCCTGAATACATAT
This sequence comes from Xerus rutilus, assembly GCA_028644305.1. NCBI lineage: Eukaryota > Metazoa > Chordata > Mammalia > Rodentia > Sciuridae > Xerus > Xerus rutilus. The sequence continues at coordinate 13,750,426 of CM053414.1, forward strand.
CTTTGGCAATATCTTTTCAGGGGAAAATTCTTCAAGTGACTTGTCTCTAGGATTTCAAATCCTATGTCTTTCAGTTTTATTCCAACCAGCAAGAATATAACTTTATCCAAATAAAAATGAAAATATCAATCAAAATATTTAACCCAGTGATCAGGATATTCCAAAAGCAATTATAATTTTGAGCATTAAATTTTGCTAATTTTTTGAGCTCTCGACACAATTTTTTTTTGTTTTTGTTTATGTTGTGGGAATAAATTTCATTGTTTTTCTGTTTGCAAGTTTTATTTTCAGTAATTTCAGTTGGCTAAACACTTTAAAGTTCTTTTTACACTCCTCTTTGGAGATTTTGATTAAAGATATTCAAATGATGTAAAGTACCAACAAAATGTCAAATCTGTTTACAAAAGAAGTTCAGTGCCATTGTGAGACATGTAGGGTGATTTAAAAAGTAATTCTTCAAAGGTGCAAAATCTTTTAAGACCCTGCTGACGATAAGCAGGAGAGAGAAAAATGCAGAATGCTACAATTTTTTTTTTTTACATATTCAATATCAACTTCTTCACAAAAATTTTTTGGTTTGAGTATTTTAACAGGACATATAAAAATATTTGTAAATTTAAACCACTACGGTTTGTATTTTAATTGATCTAACACTACAGTTTAGTGGAAGGGATTTAGGAATTATATGAACTCCAAAACAAACTCCAAACTTAATTCTGTCCCATATGTTTCTCAACTTTATAATGATACTGTTTTTACTATGAAGCCAAGCAATGCTTTACCAAAATTTGAATGTGCATTATCAGCACAAACACTAATAATTTTATCTTCAATGTTGAGCTAAAACACGCATTTAAAAATAAATCTTATACTAGTAGAACAATAAAATCAGGCATTTCAACTTTGGAAGGAACTTTTGAAAACTTTGTTTCAATTTTTTTAATTGGAAGTAAAAACTTAAACCAGTTATTTGAATTAGCCGGTGTTCTTTAAGAAACCTGCAATAACCTATAACTAGTCTTTGAACTCTTTGCAGTTTTTCTCCTGACGAAAGTGCCAACACATGAACTAGAAACACTTTGGTTTGCACAGGAATAAAAAAAAACTATGGAATTTAGAAAAAATAAGTGAAATTCAGAAAAAAAATGAGTCATTTGATGCCAGTGAAAAATCAGATTTTTTAGAGGGATCTGTACACCTGATGTCTGTAGGATTTATATGAATTCCTCATCTCTGGGAGAGTCTTCTTAATATAATTATGGATTTTATTTATATATATATTTTTTCTTCTGGGCCTGGGGTTTGAACTCAGGGTCTTGTTCATCCTAAGCACACACCCTACCAAGGAGCTATACCTTGCCCTGGCTTTTCAGAGTAGATGCTGATGTTTGTTACCAAGTTTTTTCTTCTATTCCTTTATGCAGTCATTTGCCACAGTGGGTAGGCAGCACTGATAAACATTTTGTGAGAGTTACATGTTTGTTGACTTAAGTAAGGGAAATTCAGTAATTATTCGTTAAGCATGAGTTTTTGGTTTTTAGATCTCATTGTTGCCCAAAGGTTTCATTTTGAAATAAAATGTTAGCAGATAATAAAATAAGCCATTGTGGATTTAAAATGTATAAGTGACAAAGCTGATATGGCAAGGGCATTTAGACCAGTCTGCATTCAGTGGCAGGGCAGCCCAGCCTGCATGTCCTATAGGACATATATTCCCCCCATCAAGTACCCTAGATTTTCCACCGTTCCCTCAGGCTCTGCCTGCAGGCACCTTCATGGCATGTTATGCCCCATGGGCCCCAGTAGTGGCCCTTGCACAGGTAGACAGGAGGGGCAGCAACAGCAGCCACCTGTCACCTGAGGATTTCACTTACCCTATGTGCTTATGCCTGAGCCACTGTGCCCCATCAGCAGGCATCCTGCATTCTGCCCTCCAGACCATCCAGGGTGTCAGTTTCCTTGCTTACAGAGCTGTGTGGCAGGAGGGAGAGGCACCATCCCTGGTAGACTTCACCATCAATTACAAGGAGAATTCTGTTCACTGAACCCAGCTCCGTGAGACCTCAGCAAGGAGCTGACAGAACAGAACAGAGGTCTCCCGGCCCCTTCTGGCATATTTTAATGTAACTGTGAATAATGAAACTCTCTTAAAAATAACAATAAAAATAAGACCTAGGACAGATACTAAGCTGGTGACTATGCTGAGACAAAAGGCACATCCTGGGACTCCCTTGAGCAGACTGGGACAGGCTGTAATCCTGTGTATTTGCAGTCTTGGGTTTTCTTTTCCATTCAAGCAAATTTCCCAATGTTCTTATTCTTTCTCATGTGTTTTCCTGTGTGCCCATCCCTAGGACTCCTAGCTTTTTTACAAAACAGATGAGAGGTACAAGCATTTGACAGGGTGTGAATGCCAGATGAATGTCAGTCTCATCATGATCCTGGTCACAGACCCCACTCCAGGTAAAATCCAAACTCACTTGCAAAAGGATGTGTGGCCCGCTTGGTGCCTGCCCCACATCTACCCTTCCTTCCTGATGAAGAAGATGAATTTGAAGATGAAAACCACCTGATAAGGATGCTGATTTAAAAAATAAAGGAAACCTGGGTAGCTGATGACTGGAAAGCCCCCATAATAATTAACCTCCTATCTCCAGACCCACTAGCATGAAATTCTTGATTTCCACAAATACCTGTTACCACTTTCCACTCTGTCCTTGACCCCAAATCCCTGCTTTGAGTCTCAAAACTCATCCCTCTCATCCTCTGTGCATGCTGTTCCTTGGCTTGAGATGCCTTTCCCAGCCTTGACAGGCTGGCTGCCAGAAATGAGCCGGGTCATCACCTCCTGAAGCACTACACTCCCAGGACATCTCAGACTGGTCCCCAGGGACCTGCCTGCCTAAGATCCACCTGAGGGAGGGGACAGAACGTCTGCCCTCGTTTTGCTCTCAAGTGCCACCATATACACCTAATATGAAATGGATAAATGAGTGAATGCATGAGTGAGTGCATGTGGAAATTCACACAAGAGGTGAGGTCCCCCGGTAGGCTTCGCAAGGACACCTGGTTGGCTTCTGCAGGTGGAGGGCAGGAAATGGGAGCTACATATTCTACAGCCATAGGGTCAGGTCCATCATCCTATTATGCCTCTTCAGGGACCTGAGGGCACCAGAGGACATCCCTATTAGTAACCCCAGTTTATAGCTGGGCAAATGGAGGCACAGAGGTTAAAAGCCCCAGGTCAGCCCAGGATTGGCGATGGGCCTGTGATTGGCAATCAAGGCAGTCGCTGTGTACCTGATGTGTGTTCTGTCTGAGCGCCACTACATTCAAAGACTCCTCCCTTCCATCTTTCTTTTTCTTTTTCACTAGAATCCAAAAAATCCTCTCTCCAGATTAAGTCATCCTGGCTTCAAATATCTAAAGCAGCTATTTTTTTTCCCCTTCAGCATTTGAAATGTTTTTAAGGGTTTATTTCAAACACCCTTTTCTTTGAACTGATTGTTCAGAACTTTCATTCCACTTTGTCAGTGTTTTTTGTAGTTGGCTCTGATTTCTAAAAGGTTTTTATTTCTTCTCTATTAGTGGCCACCACCTGCTTACTGTTTGGATGGATTTTGCTTTATTTTCTTTGCTTTCATCTATTGAAATGGGTGAGAGGGACCTTAGGTAATGAACCTTGTTTCCAGTTTTCCCCCTAACCTCCCCTATTTTTAACTCTCCTGTCACTGCTGAGGATAAGAAAAAGGATGGAAAATTCTCAGGGTGTTGATAAGTCTATGGGAGTCCCTCTGCCTTTCTCCCCAGGTATGCAGAAGGCCTGTAAGGCAGAGGAGAATGGACATGTCCTGACATGCTGGGGTGCCATTGGTGGTCTCAGCGTGGCAGGGCTCTGTGGGCTCCTAAATTCCCTTCCTGGCTGGGAATGAAAAGAAGATGCCTTTTTCCAAATCTTAAGGTGCCCCAGAGGCTCTATCAGGGGACACAGGTATTAATGCTTGATCTCTGCCTTGACAGACACTAACTTGTCCCATTTTTGGCTCATCTGCACACACTGGCCCTTATGGGATCAGCCTTATGTATAAATATATAAATATTTTACTAGCTCATCCTGCCCTCAGGGTATCAAGTTTAATGAACTAAACATCCTCCATTAATCATCCAGCAGAATGTTATTTACTTCAAGTGAGAGGGTAAGTTAAGGACTATCTGCAACTCTTCCCTGTGCTGTATCTCCCCAAATCTTGAAGAACAAAGTCCAAAATCCAGAACGTGTGCCAGCCTTGCACCCCTGCCCTTCCCTCCCCCCTGCCAAAGTACAGGTGCCAACTTCTCAGTCATCTTTTGCTACCTATGAAATAAGGCATATCCCCCACATCTGGCCAGCCCCAGAAGTGCAGGGCTATGGGAGGTTTCAGCGGGGTAGGGAGAAAAAAGTCTGAAGCCTATTCCTATGATGGCCCCATGGCCAATCAATCAAGTCCATTGCAAGAACATTTGAAAGACATGAAAAAACAGAGCCGAAGTGGACACAATACCAGAGGCCTTTGACATCCCTGAATATCCTCTGTAAATAATATCTATCACTCAGCTTAGAGCTATGAGAGCCACTCAGGGCAAGTGTATACAAGCAGAGAAATGAAGGAACGGGAAGGGCAGACAGAAGAAGCCGAGACCAGTGCTGGAGGGCAGGAGATGACCTGGGGGGTAGGGGGCTTTATGGAGTAGTGGCCACATGGGCAGAGCATCTCATTCTCTGGCACCCTTGCTCCTAGGCCTATAGCCACAGGCAAAATGCAAGGCTTGGGAGCTGACATCTTGCTTGCTTCTCAGTGGGGACAGTGATGTCCTAAACATCCTGACACAACCAAAATCTGAGAGGATTGTGCGGAGCTGGCATCCCAGCACAGAAAAAATCACCACTATAGCACACAAGGGTGTAAGATGCCTTCTGCCCTTTGTCTCCTCTCTCACCCACTGCCCACTGGAGGAGCCCAGCCCCTCTTCCAGTGATTCAGGCTTTCCTGAGCAGCTCATCTTTGGCCAGAGGTCTTGGGAAGCCTCTCCCAGGCTGTGCAGGGTTTCAGCCCCACACTAATTAGTAATGCAATCCCGCAAAGAGTGAAGCCGCCTGCCACCTCCCCTCACTCATAGTGATTTATGTTCAATTTGTACAAATGGAGAAAATGAGATTTCAAATTTCAATGCCATTTCTGCAATGAGGTGATTAAAAGAGAGAGAGGTATCGCCTTCCACTGTATAGAATATTGATCCCAGCGCTATTTTCCTTTGCAATAACCATTAGCTCAGTATTATTTGCAAACCTCTAATGTGAACCTGGAGATGTAATTTACATTTGTGCCTCACTTATTTGCTTTAACAAAACAACACAAAAGCTTTGGGTCTTTCAATCTATCCATATTGTCAATAAAATTAGCAGCTTGAAGGGAAAAATTATATTCAAAACCATAACTTCCCATTAACTACTGCAAGACACAACTCAATGTTGCAAAAGAGAGAGCTTCGTGGTTAAGCTCCTTCTTATTCTTTTCTTCTTCCTGCCCCAGCCCCCACCACTCCCTCCTCCTTGGGGTTAAGATTCAATGAGAAAATTTAAAAGTGAAGCAGCATCTGTAGCACTTCCAAATGGATATCGGCTAGGGGGCTGGGGGGCTGGCCTAGTGTGTCGAAGGCCCGATCCCTGGAAGGAAGGGTGTCCTCCAGTGCCAAGTGCTGGCACACGCCTGGCCCTGAGGTCCAGGCCACACTGCCAGGACAAATGCATACACAGAGCCACGTGCAGGGCTGGGCACTGACCCTGCAAGAGCCTTCCGCAAGAGCAGGGGGAGCCAGGGCAAGGACTGGAGGGGGTGAAAGAAAAGGGGAGGAGGAGGAGGAGGTAATCAAGAAATAAAAGCACAGGGCTGTGTTCCTGCAATTCAAGTGGCAGTTCGTCAGCCTCTGACTCTTAACAAATAGGCCACGCAGCTCCGCTTTCTCATTTCTTGTCTCTGCAAATCCGTCAGCTGCCTACCACTGCCTACCAGACCCTGGAAGATGAGAACAAGAAAAAGGGAGGAGGGGGGGCCAAGCTAATGACCCATAATTGCCATGATAGTGGGAGAGGGGCCAGGCAGCTGTTTTACATTCCTGGTATGTATAGTATGCAAATATCGACAAAGGCTCGACACAGTTTCGCTATTGTGGATCCAGAGGGTAACCAAATTAGCCTTTGGCAGCCATGGTAATTGGGAGGTGCTGTTCCCATTAGGAGTCCTGCAAATTATGAAGAAAAATGGACCGAGGGCTTTGTCACAAATAATAATACCAAGAAGAAAAGAGCAGGCGGCTGTCTTTTCTTTTCTCCCCCCACTCCCCACTCTCTGCCTTTATTTTTTTTTTTAATTTCTGCATTGTGTTGTTAATACCTCGCCATTTAGTAATAAGAAAACAGTCTGCAATCCCCGCTAGACGGTGCATGGACTTGATGGCAAGAATGTCCAGTTTGCGGGGGGTGCAGGGTGAGGAGCTCCTTGTCTGTGTCAGGGATCTATGTCTGCAGGTAAGAAAGGTGCAGCTGTCCTGCATCCTGTGCTGGAGCCCAGAGCCCTGAGTGACGAGAGAAGCTTGGGAAGTCCTCTCTGGGGACCCTGCTCTTACCAAGGAGCATCCTCTCCTACCCCAATGAACGCCTCCTGGGAGATGGCTGGGCTTTGTCTTTTGTTAACTCCCTAACAGTCTAAAGTTCTGGGTGACTGTCATCTCTTCACAATTCAGGCACCAGCTTGAAAACCTCCAGTCATAATGCATTAAGCCCCAAACTCAAGCAGAAAAGGTTTGGAGACTTTCGCCCTCGGCATTCTCTTGAGATGGCCTAATTCCATGTCCCAGGGAACTAGGTGCCTGGTGACCAGATGGGCCACTGGATATCAGATGACGCTGGGATGAGCTCGGCCCTTTGTGTGGCACCGGTGAGTGAAGGGGAATGGTCAGCTCAGGGCCAAGTGTACCCCAGACGAAGGCCACAGTGTCACAGCGGGTGACACATAATAGTGTTTCAAAAGCTACAGTGTATACACGCAGGAGGAATAAGGGGCCTATCGTTTCAAAAGCGCTCTCCCCTTTAAAACAATCAACTTCCAATTTCCCTTGTTTTAGCATCTGTTCATTCTGTCAGAGGAATACCTTCAATGAAAAAAGGGCCTCTCTGGAAATGCAGTGTCTTTCATTTATGTACCTCCAGTTACAGGGGAACATCTCACGCGCTGCTTTACATTTTATTTTGACTTTATATTTCATTAGAAAAGTACAATGCAAAAACAGAGAAAGGAATAGGAACCGTCCACTTGGATAACTGGAAAGATATAGCCATATATATGCACATGCCTTTAAAACCATACAGCATTTCTCATAAGGAACAAAAAAATAAAAATGGAATTTTCATAAGGTTTGAAGTATCCTCAGAGACACAGCTACAAAAGGATCCCACCAATTTTGTCCTCCGAAGGGTACAGAAAGAACGGATGGTTAGTTGCATATATTTGGAAAGTTAACAAAAAACCTGAGGAAGAATAAAAATAAATCAGGTCATAGCAAAGTCAACTGGAGGGTTGAAAGATGGGTGGGAGGGAAGGACAAGTTGGTTGCACAATGTCCCTGCAGATGGGACCATGAGTTCTCACAATGGGGCGAGTGGGGAAGGAGCCAACCAAGATCCTCTTTCCTTGCCCTTCTGTAACATCCAAACCCCATTTCTGTGAAGGGGAGTAGCCGCCATTGCCTGCTAATTTTCAACGAAGAACATGCAAGCGTTAGGGACAATCCTGGTTTCAAGTCTGTGAAGACAAAGCTCATGCAGGGGAGAAAAATAAAACAGCAATAAAAATTCACAACTCTCTGGTATGTATAGGAACTTTTTCTTTAAAGAAAATAAATTCACTGATGAAATGCCCATCTGCTTTGTGCATGTGCTTGGGTGTCTGACCTAGGTCTGCCCCTGGTGGCCAACATGCTCTGCAGGTCAAGGCTCCTGGTCACCTCCCCTGTCCCATTTCTTTCTTCTCTTCTCAGAGCTCCAATTATACAAAATGTCTTCTGAGGTCTGGAACCTAACAAGCTTTCCCTCCTCTCTCCCCTTCACACAAACTACTCCCTGGGACGTTCCTGCACGGCCCTAGGCACCTGTGTGTATGCATGAGCATGCTCATGCACCTCTCCAGGCTGGCTTGTCTGTATTCTCTCTCAGATCTCTGCTTAGATGGCAGCCTTCCATCCTTCTCTGACCCCATGTGTGGGGAAGGACCCTCCTACACCCTCTCAAAGTGCCCAGTGCCACAACTTCTTACAGAGTTCTTAGCTGCCTGATCACTTTTCCAAGGCTGTGGGCACTATGAACGCAGGAACCACCCCTCTTCTGTTTGCCGTCGTTTCTCCCATTCCCACCACAGGGCCTGGCATTTGGTAGCTGAGCCACAAGCATGCTGTGAATGAATGCCACCTGGTTATGAGAACTTGAGTTGATGGTCTACCGTGGAACTTGATAACACTGTCTTTGCATTGGGGAATTCTGCTTGCCAGGAAAGCCTGTCAATTCCATGGTCCTGGTGATTCCACAATATAAAGGTAGATGGGAATATATTCCACATTAATAACATTCTACTTCATGGATTTTCTGATGCAATTTTCATCCTAGTCTAGGATCTTCCTTATTTTCTGCTGTATCTAAAAGTCTCCCTTCCCTGTCCCCAACCTCCAGGGATGGAATTTGTTTTTAATCTGCAAATGTTGCAAAGAATCCATCCTTTGACATGCTGATCTGCCAGGACCTGGGCTTTACTAAAACACAACTCAGAACAAGACCACTTCCACTCTTGCAAGAAATTCACAGACACTGAAGCAAATTCCTTCCACTGTAAGCTCCATTCAGTTCAGGCTACCGAGTATTTATATCTTAGGTACATACATTTAAGGGCCTAAAACCTGCTTGGAAAAAAATTAGGCTTATAAAATGACATCAATAGCAGAAATGAAATGATGGGAAATGGTACTAGAGATTGGTGTTTGGTAGAAGAATAGCATTCCTGGAGCTGAAATAGCTTGCTATTTAGAAATAGCAAGGGTCTGACCTTGAGGAAATGGGAAGAGACTGAATAGGGACATGGGCTAGATAAAGCAGAGGATTCTTGAGTTAAGGTTTATAAAAATTAAGTTTGGAAAGAAGCATATTGGTGAGATCCTTGAATATCAAATGAAGAACTGAGTTAATAGAGGACAATTTGAGTGTGGCACAGTCACTCAAATATCTTCTGGATCAATCACAGGAGGATTTTTATTAATGTCACACCTCTCTGTTTCCATATGATTACTTAGTTTTCTCTCATGTGAACTCTGGGCTCGGCCATGTGACTTGCTTTGGCTAATGGGCTGTTAGCAAATGTGATGCATGCACTAATTTGAAAAGTGGCTCTGGCTACTTTCTGGGGGCCCTTTGGCACCATGTGAACAAAACCTAGGTCAGCCTCCTTGAAGGTAAGACTCCCCATAGAGCAAGTCTAGCTGCCCTAGCTGGCCCACCGGGAATCCCAGATGTATAAGTAAGCCCAACAGAAATGCACTGTCCTAGCTAAGCCCAGCCCCCGTGTCTATCTACTGAATACCAAACTAATATATCATTTTTATTTTACACTTCTAATTTGAGGAGTGATTCATTACTTAGCAATAGTAATCCTCTGGCCTTCCTCACCCCTACTCCAACCAGCGCTGGTGCACCTTTCAGATTGATTCATCATACAGCAAGACCAGCCCATGCTGGAGAGACTATGGAGATAACAGGGAAGGTGTAGATATTGACACAGGTGGACAGAGGTAAAGCCATTGGCTGCTTCCTGCGATCCTATCAGTATAAGAAGCATTGAAGATGGGGGTGGTATTTTAACTCTACCTGAGAGGAATGCTCACTAATGAACTTGATCAGTAAACAATTCAGGTAGTTGACTATATTTTAGGGATGCATAGGATGCCCAGAAAATAAACCTGTACAGCAGGAGATACAAAACTCAGCAAAACTAGCCTATTGGTCTAGACATCATCTTTGTTTTTATTTTTATCACCTTGTCACTACGGAACTTGACGCCGATGCATGCTCAGCTGTGAGAATGCCAAGACAGAGCAGTGACTAAGAGCTTTTGTTCCAGAATCAAATGCCAGTTTAACTGCCTACTTGCTGATGGCCCTGGGCCACTTATTGAACCTCAGTTTTCTCATCTATAAAATGGAAATAATAATAGCTCCCCTTTCATATGGCTGCTGTGAAGATTAAATAAAATCATATAAAATGTGTGGCACAGTATCCAGCATAGAACAAACTCTTAATAGTCATCATATCATCATCATTATTTTTATTTTAAATAGTTTTTGAGTCTTTCACATTTACTTAAGTTTCCAAGTAACTCATTCGTATTGTCGAGAAAGATTTCAGCTTTTGAATAGCAATACTTTCTCTGATATCTAAAATATATTAATTAGGGGAAATGACTTCTTGATCCCAGCATTTAAATCAGCGAGTGAGAAAAGACAGTTTTGTACTTTCCTGATGTTTGGGATTCTAATGTATTCCTGATGAAAATCTATATGCACATTTGACTATATCTGATCTTTATTTCTATCCCATCTGGCTAGCAAGTTCTCATTAAGATATGATTTAAGAACTAAAAGTTCATTAAAAAGATCATTTTATGACAAAGTGAGATGAGCGACGTAGAAATGATTCCATATCTTCTCTAGATATCCCATTTAGGGCTTTTTTTTTTTCCCAACTGAATCCAGCATAATTTATAAAAGCACTGAGATTTGCCTTTCAAAGGTCTGGAATAATTCAGCAATTAACATTATACACCCTTGTTACTGGAGGTTCTCCATCCAAATCACAACAAATATAACTGCTAGAAAATTTTTTCCACTACTTTCTTACTTCAAGCAGCATTATCTTGGAGATCTTTCTTCTAAATTCAGTTCTAAGGGAAAATATTCACCACAATTTCCAGTTTCAAAATAGTCTTCCTTGAATTTTTGTAAGAATAGAATTACGGGGACAAAAGCAGTAACATCGTTTTATAAAACTTCTCATTATAAAAAGGATCAGAGTTCTGACTCAGAATGCTTAAAATAATTTTTTTCAGATAATTTTTTTCAATGGAATAAAACAAAGCTCAGTAATTACAACAGTATTAGCATTCTTTCAAGAGCAGGGAAATCAGTCACTGAAACCTTGTGTTCTATAGTGTCAAAATTTGTCTGAACTTCACTTCAATAAAATCACAAAATGATAACAGTGTTATTTAAAGATGTTAAATTCATGTTATTTAAAGATGAAAACCATATTAACTGGGAAAACATGAGATGCACTATCTATATAATTGTTATATAGATCTATATAATCTATATAATTGTTATAAATTTCTGTTGTAGAGCCAGTTCCCACAAAATACCACTGCAGTTATTCTAACACCAATGGAGTTAGAAAGTATCTTAAAGCCTCTGCATTTCACATCCTAAAGCTACCTTAATGGAAATCCTATCAACAAGCAGGCCAACAATTTTATCAAGAATCCTCTGCAGCTCACAATGGAGGAGTAACATCTGTCCCTTGTCTACTGAGAAATCCAGTATAAGAATCATCACATTAGGGCTGGGGGTATGGCTCAGTGGTAGAGCACTTGCCTAGCATGTGTGAGGCACGGGGTTCAATTCTCAGCACCACATATAAATAAATAAAGTCCATTGACAACTAAAAAAAATATATATATAAAGAATCATCACATTAATTCTGGTACTTCCACTAACATATTTTTCAAAGTCAGGAAGCTTTTTATATGTAGATACTTTTTACACCACAGATTTATAAAGTTTTACCCAATTCCTGCTGTAAAACTTTTTAAATATAGAAAACAATGTTCCCATTGTTCACACTAGTGAAAATTTTATTTTGGTTTAAGCAATGTGGAAATTAGTTTCTGAAATCAGAACTAAATCAGTATGTTACATAATTCCACATTTCATGGACACAAGCTCCACTTAACAGATCATTTTGTATTAAAAAGACACAAATTTTTTAAAAAAATCACCTGTGAGTGACAGCTGATATTTCTTTGAATGAATATATAAGGTCAGACTTCTCATTGTAACTTATATTTGTTATGTTACTCTGTTGGGTGCAGTTTTTACATGTGGTTATCATGTTCCTATAAAGTGAATATACTTTGGGCAAAACCTCATTAACATATTCTTGTTTATCCTGCTTTTTAATGCTAATGGGATTTCTATCAGTCAGAATAATGCTAAGCTCTGCTGTGGTAACAAATAAACCCCTAAGTCTCAATAGCTTGACATGTCACGTCCTTGCAATATCTGATATATCCAGCTGTCCCTGGCCTTGAAGCTAAATCATATGGAATGTGGCCTCTGAAATTATTGTATCAGGAGAAGAGAGATGGAAAAGGCACCTGGATTTTATCTGTTTCAGTCTGGAACTCATCCATGTCACTTTCTCTTTCTTAGTCTATTGACTAGAAATAATTACATGGCTCTAACTCAATGGCAGGGTGCTTCAAAAATGTAAGGGAGCACAGGGAGAGTCCTGGCTATCAAATGCAGACACTAAGACAAAAATGAATAATTAAGTGATTTTGAACATGCTCGTTTTCAAACTGTAGGAAAGCGACTGGTGCCAAAGCATTCAGAAACACACAGCATCTTTACCACCTCTTATCAGAGTCACTTTTCACTGTGAACATGGTTACAAGGGTAGCACTGAGTCCCATTAACAGGAAAAGTAGCACAGTAAAAGCAGGTATACACAACATGTGTGATATATGTACTTACAGAGGGCTGATGAGCGTAGTTTTTAGCTATGTGTGCTTCTAGAAGGTGGAATGGACTAGAATGAAATGTGTTTGATCTAACTCAGTGGTTATCAACTGGAGACAAAATTGCATTTGACAGTGTCTGGAGACATTTTTGATTGTCACAGCTGGAGGTGAGGGGTGTGGGCTTGCTACCAGGATCTAGTAGGTTAAGGTCAGGGATGCTGCAAACATCCTAGAATGCATAAAACAGCCCCCCCCCCCCGCCATCATGAATTATCTGACCCCAAATTGTCAGTGGTGCTGGGGCTGAGAAACTCTGATCCAGCTAACACCAATCGCCCATCGTGCTCATTGGGAGCTTTGAACAAGGTTGCCACAGACAAATGACTCTTTTCAGTACTTCAACTTTTTTGGCTTCTTTGTTGATGGTTTCCAAATTTGTATAGCTAACTTTAATCTCTCCCAAATATATTCTACCCAACTAGCTATCAGTTATATTTATCTGGATGTCCAACGAGCTGCTTATACAAAACCTGTTAAAATGAATTTCATCGCTATCTTCTGCTTCTGACACCAGTCTTCTTCCCACTTTCATTAATGTCAGACCTCCTTCCCATTCAGTCACCCAAGGACATAAGAACCTACTCCGAACCCCTCCTCCAATCCTACATGCCACTCACTTCTGGGTATTTTTAGTTCCAAGAAGAATCTGGAATCTGATACCTCTCTCCATCTCCCTATTCTGCCATAACTATAACTCACACAAAATAATAATGTGTTTACTGTTATTCCTCTGGCTGCGTACCCCAACATCAGTCCTTTTCCACCCTAGTCTGGCTTCTGTATTGCCCCAGGGGAGCTGTGTGGAACAGCAAGCCATCCGGAGTCAGATAATACCTAAATTTGAGACCCAGGTTTTCTTCCATAGCACATGGGATGTACCTTAATCTCTCAAAGCCACAAATGTAAAATGGGATTCAAAGACTCTTCCATATAAAATGCTTGTGAGGATTAAATGATATTATATAGAGAGATTCCCTAGCACAATTCCTGGTGCTCAGTGTGTTCCACCAGTATTTGTTGTATCTGTATCACTTTAAAAGTTGCCTTTAACCTAAACTACTTCAGAGTGTAAGAATTAAGCTTTCAGCCGGGCGCGGTGGCTCACGCTTGTAATCCCAGCACTTAGGGAGGCTGAGACAGGAGAATCGCGAGTTCAAGGCCAGCCTCAACAACGGTGAGGCGCTAAGCAACTCAGTGAGACCCTGTCTCTACATAAAAAAAACACAAAATAGGGCTGGGGATGTGGCTCAGTGTTCGAGTGCCCCTGAGTTCAATCCCCAGTACCAAAAAAAAAAAAAAAAAAAAAAAAGAATTAAGCTTTCATCACTAAATGCCTATTACACTTTAGGTGTTCCCCCAAAAGCTCATGTGTGAAATAATGCAAGAAAGCTTAGCGGTGAAATGATAGGGTTATAAAAGTCTTAACCTAATCAGTGCATTCATCCCTGAGAGTGATTAACCAGTTGGTGACTGTAGGCAGGTAGGATATGGCTGGAGGAGGTGGGTCACTGGGGGCCTGAACTTGGGGTTTACATATTTTGTCTGTGGTGAGGAGAGCTGTCTGTCTCTTTCTGCTTCTTGGTGGCTGTATCCCAAGCTGCTTTCCTCCATCTCACTCTTCCACCATAATGTCCTGCCTCATTTGGGCCCTGAGGAATGGAGTCCAGCCATCTAGGGACTGAGACCTCTAAAATTATGAGCCCCAAATAAACTTTCCTCCTCTCAAATTCTTCTCGTCAGGTCTTTTGGTCACAGCAGTGAAAAAGCTAACTAAAACAATGCCTTACCCCTTCCCTGTTCTGCTCCTAGACAACTCTAGGGAAACTGTCAATTCCATTGGGTCACCAACCACAGAAGTATTGTTTCTCACTCTATCCATTACGCCTGGACAACACAGGTGAGTAATAAACACACATTAAATAAGAAAATAACATAACCAAAATTTAAATATACACATAACAAATACATGTAAAAGAAACAAATATGTCTATGTTTAAAATTGCAAGTATTTTTCCATTTTCTCAGGACTTCCTACTTTTAACACATTCTTCTTCTAACCGTATTCACTTTTCTGCCTGAAACGAATCCCTTCCCTCTACTCTGTTCTAATTTACAGGCTTTCTTGAATTCCCTATTATTTTACAGCTGTTAGTCAGTTTTGAATAGACTATAAATTCCTTTCTTGCCAGGATTCTATCAGGTTCACCATTATCAATGTTGCTCCTACCCCAAAACACGCACATCCATGCAGACTCATGCACATCAAGTGCAGTGATGGATTTTTGTCATTTTTTTTTCCAGAAACTTCCACGGCTACATGCTCAACCAGTCACTTGGTTTGTACACACAGTCTTCTAAGTTATATTACACAATATAATGAAGGAAAGAGTCATGTGACAGAAAAACAGCATTCCCACTTTGAAGATGATAAGAGGGAAACAAAAATTCATATATCAAGGGAGAGAGAGGTCCTACACTCAGTCTAGCTGGACTGGGTCAGGATGAGCAGCTGTCTTGGGTAGGGTTGGCAATTTAATCAGGATGGGATGGCCCATGATGCCTTGGATGGACAGGCTCATGTGGTCCTCTGTCCTGGCCACGCAGTACACAGCGTGTTATCTGACGCTTGGTCCCTACATCTCAGAGCGACAAAAAGGGAGGATAAAAAGCCCAGCTGATGAAAGTTGTATCAAGTGCAACCTCGACTCAAGTATCGGCCTGGCTTCTGAAATTGCCTTGCTTCCTGCCCAGAATCCTCTATTTATTTGCTTATTTTTTACCTCAGACTTGTCTCCTGGAAGCCTCTAGACTGGCCATAGTACCTTTGGTCTACACACCTTCCTCCTGGCCTCCCTTAGGGCCTCTTTAAACTAACAGCCAAAAAGTCACTTCCCGGTAGGTGTAGTTGGCAGGCCGGCAAGTGTACTTAAACTTTGTGTCTGATCAAGTTATGTGTATTGGATCTGAAACCAGTTAGTCAATTCGTTCAGGTCCCTAAGTGGCGATTTGTGGTAATGTCTACATCAATATGAACGGAGCGGTTTGCTAGCTGGTTTACGTAAAGCAAATGACTACAGGAAAGAGGGGCAGCCTCCGGCATTCTCTCTGCTAATGAAAATATGACTGAAAAAGAAAAAAAAGAGAATAAAAACAAAGATGGGCATCCTCTGTGTGAACAGGTAGGTCAGGTCCACCTTCTAGGCAGAATCAATTTGCTTTCTCCCACTCCTCATTTCTTCTTGCGTTTGTTTTTTGTTTGTTTTGTTTTTTTGGTTGATGCCTACACATAGAGTCTTACAAACTTACTCTTTTACACCCCCAAATCTAGGGCCAAACTGTTTATATGAGGGAACCTGAGGTGTCAAGACAAGTGCTGCCTTGAGACTTATGGGAATGACTGAAACTATTAAAGAAAAGGGGTGCTGAATACCCACTTTGACTATCTCTTTTTGGTGTAAACAGTTTCTGCATTTGCCCAGGCAGGGGAGGAAACTGTGTTGGAATTTATTTAGCGTGTGTCTGCATATTGGCTATATCTCTTTACTACTACAGAGTACATTGTTTCTAATAATTGTGATGGATTGATACTTATGACTGGCTGGCAGAATTCCTTTAGCATGTTAAAATATTACCTTTTATTCCTTGATATAATACATAACCTGATATTTCAGTCAGTTTTCAAATGTAATAAACAAACCTGAAAAGCAAATATCTCACAAGAAAAGCAAGGTGCTCTGTATCCAAAGTGGGTTCCCTTCTAAATTGCTATTCTCTGCCAGCCAAGTGAACCATTTAGCAGGCTTGTTCTTTGGCTCGGGGGCAGTCAAGCCTTCTAGGAACTGAATACAAAGGGAAGAAACTGGTGCATATAAAATACACTAAAATCTGTAGCTTTGGCTGAAATAGAACAGCTGAAAGCCCTCTTGCTCTGCTCTGCTAAGCTAGCCTGGAAATCACAGAATTCCTGGCTCAAACCTGAAAAGCATTGCCTTGGGTTTCTCTTCTGTCTTCAACCACTGATAGGAGATTTGGCCTTTGGAAGTGATGAGTTTTGCCCTTAAAATACCACCTCAATGCACTGGTCCATGAGATCCCTCTGGAAATAAGGCTTAGATGCTTACAATGAAAGCCCTTCCCAGAAACCATTCCAAGGACCCTTACAAGAAGCACATTTGACATGGCAAAGACAGGCTGCAGGCTTAGCAGACCAAACACTCGATTTCCTTCCCCTCTTCAAGGCACATTTCTGAAATAAGCAGCTTTAAATTGCAGGTCACATGAATTTTTATTTTGTATTTATTTCCTTGCATTTTAATTTGCATTCTTTCCCATTGTTGGTTACATCACTTTTCATCATGGTTGTGCTGTGGAAATGCAGAACACGATTTATGGAACCTTAACATAAATATGATGCTAGACAGAAAGAGAGCAACATATTAGTTTAGAATTTGCAGACCCTCACACACACAGCGCACATGGCTGATTTATGAAACTGAGATAGCCTGTAAATCCTAATGTAAGGTTCCGCATCCATAAACCACTCCCCCAGAGCAGGACACAGAGCCCCCTCAGCACAGCCTCGGTTGGAAGTCCCCAGGCCAGAAAACAACGACACACCAAGAGCTTGGCCTTTTGCATTTCTTAGAAACATTTTGTTAAAAAAATAAGCTCTACTCCAAAGTAGGACGATTCTCTCTTCCATTAATGAGGGATGGGAAAGGAGATTCGTTGGTCAATGCTCTTTTTGCTCCAAGATCCAATCCCCCTTGGCCTCTATTCCACTCCCTATGCCAGGGGGCATCCTTTACAAATGGCAGTGTCCTTGCCAAGTAGCTTCTGGTTGGGATTGGCAAATGGGAAGCACTGGCAGGAGGCCAGAGGGTGGGGAGGAGAGAGAAGCTGAGTATTTCTTCCCATTGCTCTTTCCTGTGCCTCTTGCTTGGGTGACTCCACTGGAAGCTGCTGCTTCTCCAGAGCTTCTGCTGGACAGCTCTCTTGAGAGTCTAGCTCTACCACGTAGCCTAGCGCCCGAGTGCTGGACCACCTCCTCCCCCTCTTGTTCTTCCACACTGGGGATGTAATGGCTTCCTGTCATTTCTCCTCTCTGGATTGTCCCCTCATGTTCTTCCAGAGCCTCTGAAACTAGCCCCTGTGTTAATTTCCCGCAAAGAGCATATGGCTTCTCATTTCCTGGCCAAGATCTGATGAAGCAGGGGAGGAAGCCTGGAAGCTATGCCACCCTCTTCAACTGATCCACCAATGCCCAGACTGGGAGTGAAACACAAAACTTCCTCCAGCTTTATGTACTTCTGGGCCACTCACAGATCATCTGACAAAGTCCCTGCAACATTGATTACACAATAGCTTTATCTTTTCTTCCCTTGGAGAAAGACATACTCAGTTGTAGATCTCAAGAAATTCTACTTGAAACTTCCTGGGAAACCTAGAAATTGCTTCAGAAGGAGTAGGATGGGAGATTTGGAAGTGCACCAAAGGACATGGTTAGGGAAGGTGGGACCTTTAATAGTGCTGGCAAAGTGGGTAATTATAAGGATTATAAGGTGAGGTCTTGTAAAATATATGACTCCTTTAGAAAAAAAAAAATGGAATGAACCCAGAGCTTAAATTGCTTATCCTACTTTAACTTCAAAATCCCAGCCTGGGGACTCTTCCAACTCCAATCCAATAATCCTACCAACCGAGTTATGGACAACTTGACATCTTGGTTGTGTAGCATTTTGCAACTGTTTCTCTGTAAACTATGAATGTCTCTATATGGTTATGAATCAGCACAATATTAAGAATTCTATGGTTTATATTTTTCAATGCTTGTATAAATATTGAATTGTGATTTATTTTTCCCTATTCTACCAGTGCTCACTCAATTTTGAAGACCATAAATGCAAGGTAAAAAACTCAATGTGTGCAAAATAACTACCTTCACGTTAATCCATGCGGAGGGCATTTGGAATAGTGTGGGCCTTTTGTCGGGGAAACTGTAATGCTGGACATGTTCAGCATCATGTTATACTTTTAGTTTCATGAGTATGCATAATGTGTTTATGTAAAAATTAACTTGTAAGCTCTGTACTCAAGATCGCTGCTCTTTACTGTGTATGTACAGGTCAATGAAAAAAGCAAAAAGAATCATTTTCCAAAAGACCTGGAACATTGACCCTTAAAGACATTTAAAAAAAAGGAGGGGGTTCATTTATAGAAGAATGATGGCTACAGCATCTTTTAAAAAGAAGCACTGATAGATATTGATGGATAAAAGACTGTGAGGGCTATTCTCATGCACCTAGACTATTGAGGAGCATGCCGGAGAGCAACACCTGCTGGAATGGGGTGCACAAAGCAGAATTGGGTAAAGGAAGAAGTTTCCCTGTCATACCCTTAAAATCAAGGCTTCGTCGAAAGGTGAGCTCTGGAGATGGGATGTAGGCTCTCCCTGGAGAAGGGAGTTTAACCTGGAACAACTGCTAGGTACAGAACCCTGTTGAGAACATCTAGTTTCCACCATTTCCAATACTTGGGGTAATGAATGTCTTGGTTCTGATGTGGGGGATGGATCTCAATGATGCTATAAGATTACACTATGGGTTGCAGGGAGGTGAGAAATAAGGAGCAAGCTGGGCGCAGTAGTGCATGCCTGTAATCCCAGCACTTTGGGAGGCTGAGACAGGAGAATTGAGAGTTCAAAGCCAGCCTCAGCAAAGGCGAGGCGCTAAGCAACTCAGTGAGACCCTGTCTCTACATAAAACACAAATAGGGCTGGGGATGTGGCTCAGGGGTCGAGTACCCCTGAGTTCAATTCCTGGTACCTAAAAAAAAAAAAAGTAAAGAAAAAAAGAAAGAAAGAAAGAAGGAGCAGGTGGCACTTTCACCTCCAATATTATCCAATCCTGCAAAAATGTGTGAGCTATGTGTTTATGAGACCTGAAGCTGGAGTTAGAGTCATGCGCAAAACTATCAAACTGGCTTATTGAAGTAACTATCTCATTTGGCATTCCAGGTATCTAGGATGCCAAGCCTAATAGTACTGTATAGCTAAAGAGAACTGGATGGCCTGAGAACTGGGAGACACCCAGAGCAACCTTCCGCTCCTTCATAACACAACCTCCTTTGTTGGGTCACAGCCAAGAAACACAACTGGCACTGCAGACTCCACCCCCCCAAGGGACATCTCGGGAGTGCTGCCATGCCAGAAAGAGGGGCATCTTTAGGCAGGCTGCAGAGGAGCCTGCACAAGGGGCCATGAGTTAATTAGTGCATTTGAGTTTGGGAAGTTGGTGACAAGCTGCCACTTTGCATTTGGCGGTTCCTTTTCTGAACAGGTGGCAACTGACTGACAGGCATTCTCTGAAGTGGGGGAGGACATCTGTGTTTTTCACACTACGGAATATTGGATCTTTCCGAGTCACACATTTGGGAAAACAGCTGAACTGCCTTCTAGTTCCTCATGTTATGATACAAATATCCACCTGATGCACAAACACGAGGGATGCACAGCTTTGTGCTAGAACTGATGAAAGTGAACTTGCCAAAACCCAGATAGGGGCATTATGAATGGAGACTAAAGATGTTCTAAGAGGATATCTCGGCAATTAAAAGAACATATATAAACAGAGAAAACGTATACCTGTTACAAAAATCTCCACCAAGTCAAATTGACAATGTATTGGATATCTCAGCAATCAAAAGAAGAACTCAGCAACAGAGAAAATGTACAACGGTCACAAAAATCCCCACCAAGTCAAATCGACAATGTTTTGTGGTTTGGTAAACACACACACACACACACACACACACACACACACACCACATAATTTGAGCCTCTGGAACAGACCTGTTTTCAGTATGAAAAAAACTCCACCCAAGGGATTCAAAAGAAAAGCTACTCTAGCCATCACAGAAGAAATCATTTCATAGAGGAATTCCCTAATTCTAGACCAGTTAGCCAGCTCCCTCCCCCATCCCTCGCCCCCTCTGAAATGTGAGTGTTTTTGATTTACGGGTTACCATCAATAATGAAAGCCATCGCTGGATTGAAAGTGACAATCAGATCAGGCATCTAAATTAAACAGGAATATGAGTCTCTTTCGAAGGATCCATTACACTGAAAGAATTCCACTAAAGACACCACGACATTTATTGAGAACACGTCAGAGCAGGACTCAAACTGTGAACAAAATGGAAAATGTCTCAAAGAGCTCTCAAAATTAATTAGAAAAATTAGAAGGAACCTGAAAGAAAAGCTTCTGTGTGGAGAAGACAGATGCTCAGAGGGTCAACCTGTTCCCATGATTGGAAGCCACAGCTGGCGTGTGAGGACACACCCAACATCTCTCCCTGAAAGAGAGGACCAAGAAGCCTCCAACACCTCTGGGAGGGACTCTGTGAGGAAAAGGTTTTGTTGCTGTTATGCAGGATTTTCTTTAAAACAAAGAGCCCTGTGTTTATTTTGATAAACTGTGCCTTTCAGGATCATCAGGTTATCTGTTTTTGTTTTTGTTTTTCTGTTTCTTTCTACCAGGTGGCAAACACACTAAAAAGTGGTTGCAGATACAGTTTTTAAAAAGTCATTGGTGGGGCTGGGGTTGTGGCTCAGTGGCAGAGCGCTTGCCTCGCACATGTGAGGCACTGGGTTCGATCCTCAGCACCACATAAATAAATAAACAAAATAAAGATATTGTGTCCATCTATAACTTAAAAAAATAGAAAAAAGTCATTGATGAGGCAAAAAAGGATCAGAGGTCAAGAAATCTGTGGTTAGTCCATTTTGAACATAAATGGGAACTTCTAAAAGGCCATTGAGGAAAGCAGCTTGGACGTACACATTCCAACCTCCTCTTGATTTTCCTTGAGAGTCTTGCATCCTATACCAGTAAGACACACCAGGCACCATTACGATGAAGACCTGGGAACATCTTATGATTAAAGGAACTGGCCGAGAAACCTAGAAGGCCCACCATTGCCATATTTCTTTTTGAAGAGGTCCTCATGCTTTCTTTGTACCTCATAGATTTAATTGACCAAAGGGTCAGAGATGGGCTCTTGGGCCCAAGACAATCAAAGATATGGGGATAGTGGGCCATGAAATGGCCCTGTTCAAGAGGAAGCTCCACATTTCATGGTAACAACCATTCAGATCTTTACTTTTGGGGAATGTGGACCTCAGACCTGTCCAGGGCTCAAAAGCAGACATCGAGAACCATAGAGGAAGAAGGTCCAACTCTGATGGAGGAGAAGCCACCAGGTGCTGAAGCCATGAGTCCAGAGTAAAGGAGAGTAGAGATTTGGTGCCAAGAGAAAGAAATGGGAACAGAAAAAGAGATTGGTGGGCCTTGTAAATGATAAGGTTTAGACTCAGGGCTTTTTTTGTTTGTTTGTTTTTTAGTGTAGGAGCAATGGATTTTAGCTGCTGAAGGAGTGAGAAGATGGATCGGGTCACTCTGTGAGATGAGGATAGTCTGATAATCCATTGCAGGTACTGAATGTCCCTGAATGATGTTCCAGTTCTTTCTGTAGCCCAGCTGCGAGCCTTTGAGACTCCTCTTATTTCCCAGTCTATTGTTAAAATAGACTCCACTAACTGAGGTGAACTCAGACCATCTTGGCTCCTTGATAACCTGAAAGCACCTTCCTGAGAGGTGAACATCATCCTTCCAACCATGACAGCAAGCCCTGCTCACAGTGTGTCCACTGGTACGTCATGTGGCCTCAGGATGGGATGACCAAACCCACTGTGCTGTGTTTACTCAGAACAGTTGGTCCCTTTCCAGGTATCTCCAGGGATGTTCTGATGAGAGGTAGATGACACATCCCTAAAATGGGAGTTGGCATTCACACCACAGCACCTGCGGCCTGGGAACATCCACAGTTTCATCTGTGAGGCATTTGTAGCCATGGTGATGAGCTCAAGGCACTTGTTCATATGTCCATACTTAGCTGTTTATGTGCATCACAGTTCAGGGTTTATAGGTCATGGTCACTTAGGTAAATAGCATCAGTGGCCCAGGATAAATCTGCCGCCCTTTGTTTCTGAGAATGTCTGTAGCACCGCACGCATTGATAACCAACCGTGGGCCTCTCTTGTGCTTTAACTGTCCATACACACAAGATCTGCCTAAGGAATGTCACATGGCTTAACGTGAGACCTTAGCTGCAAAAGCAGTTGACTGCACACGTCTGCTCTTGGTGGTGGTGGCTTCACAGTGGCACCTATTGCACAAGATTGACAGCTGCACATCCGTTCTCCTCTAGTTCCTAACCCGGCTCCCACGGCTTTCGATTACCAATGTGTCAGTTACAGACAATGTTATGATTTAACTGGATGCACCATTTCCTGAGTGGGGGGGATGGGGGAAAAGGAACAAGGAATTGCCCTTGAAGAACAAAGATATTGAATGCATATCTACACAAAAACACCTTGTCCAAGAAAGACGGGGGATGCTTCCTCCATTTGGGGAAAATGTCATCAACTGAATTGGCCCAATTTTAGGTGAAAGTCAATGGATACACAATTGGCAGTTTCTTGTAGCATTTTCGACACTTCTTCCAAAAGTAAAATAAGAAATCTCAAAAGAATCAATTGGGGTTTGTGTCCTCTGAGGCAGAAATGAGGGGGGATATTTGTTTATTTTCTCATTTTCAAAAATCCTGTTCTACTCTAGAAATTGATTTTTATTCTAAGAATGAAAAAGGTGTGTGTTGGGGGGGGTACAAATAGGAAAATATGCTTATTGTTTGAGTCAGTGACAGAATTAATAAAAGTCTGATAAATAAATAAACAGAAATGGAGAAATTGCTACAGTTTTCTTATAGCCCGGGTTCTAACCATTTCTCCCCCTCCTCCTTCCCTCTTGCCTTCTTTTAAATATTCTCGTCACCACCCCACCCAACCCCACTTCCCCTGCTTTGGGAAGAAAGTATCATTTTAACTTTAGTGTTTTCATTTAATGTAAGAATAAATTGTGGCCAGATGATAAAGCAGAGGAGAAAAGCAACAAGTGAACTCAAATCCAAGAATTCTCATCAGCTTTTTTTGAAAGTGGGCAAAACCAATGTCACACCTTAACCCCCTGATTCTTGTCCAAACTGCTTTTCTTTTGATTTGCTCCTGCACCAAAGTCTACCTAGGCTTCCAAGTCAGTTTCTCCATTTTTCTAGGACCAACCAAATACTGAGTGTGTGCAAAAACATGGTATCTTTAATAAAAAGGAAAAAAAAAAAGCAAGATAATTATCAGAGGGAAGGAGGAGGAAGGAAAGAGAAGGAAGATAGAGAGATGACACAAGGGAACTGGGCCAAATGGAGACAAAGCAACGCACTTAACCCACCTGGAGAGCAAATCGGACCAGCAAGGCGCTCTCAGCCAATCGCCTGGGTCTGCGGCGAGGAGGAGAGTCGGCATGGGTTCATTTGGCCGAGGAGTGTGTTTCATAAACCTTACGGTGCAGCTATGAAAGCTATCAGGATCTTCCCACGTTTCCTGTCATTCCGTGGAGATTGGCTGCTGGAGTGTTGGGTGGGGGGAGAGGTGGGGAGCGGAGGTGGAGGGGGACGAGGGTGGTTGGGTGGTTGAAGGGGGAACTGGCTCGGTGGGAAGCGGAATTTATTTTAAGTGCATATACAAAATGAAACAAGGGGGTGGAAAAACCAGTGTATTCCTTTTAGGTCATGTGAGGGAGCCACTGGCAAAGATAATAATATAGGAGGGGAAGGGGGGGAAGAGAGGGAGTGAGAGAGGAAAAGACAGAGAGAGGGAGAGAGGGGGAGAGAGAGAGAGAGAGAGAGAGGCAAGAGGCTTTCTATTATTCGGAATACTGGTAAAGCACACTGAGGCAGCTGGAAGATTAAATTAAGTATTATATCTGCTGACCCTATTGCCATGGTTACCGGACAGCGGAAAATATTAATCAACCCAAGCCTTTTCAGATGAATGTGCTTGAAGAAATACAATAAATATAAATATATATGTATATCCTCCCTGCTCTGCTGTCTAAATGCAGAATGGCAGCAGTGTACCACCTGATAGTGGAGATAAACAAATGAAAAAAAAGGCCTGGCCTCTCCCTGGGAGGTGGCTGACGTCACTCAAGGGAGGAGGGTGCCGCGGTACACTGACCACTTGCTCCCTTTCTCTCTAACTGGTTTCTTCCCTTTACCCCCTTCAGTGGTGAACTATCCTGTCCAGCTTGAATGCAAAGTCAAGGGGCGTGTGGTGTCTTCATTCCAAGGAAACCTGTTCATCAACTACCCACCAGTCACTCTTATGCCAGAATTAAAGCTGATGCACAGTGAAGAGGGAAAGAAATAGGCACAAAATATATAGAAATAAAAGCAGAAGCCTAACAGGCCAGGATAAGAATTCTCCCAGCAACAGACACTGTGAGACTTTCCTGCTCTAAGATAAATGCCACTGTTCCCTGGCCGGAAAAGTTGAGGCACTACAGAGCAGGACCCAGGAGCCTGGGCACATTAACACTAGTGGGCTTGCTGGCACAGAACCCTTCCAATTGGGTGCAGGAGGACTGGCACTTTGTCCCTCTGTGAGAGGCACCCTGCTAGATGATGTGTGGGGGTTCCAGAGACAACACAAAGACTCGGGAACTCCCACTACAACAGGCTGGGAATCAGGGAGGAGGGGGCCTTGCAGTTCATTCAAACCTCACTATTTTGCAAATCGAGAAAATAGAAACCCAGAGTGGAAGAAGGATTTGTTTAAGCTCTGGGGCAGTATTTGTTATAGACTAGATCTTGCAGGGGGTCTCCTAAGCCTTGGGCCTCATTGGATCTTAGATGCCAAGATTTTAACAAGTTTATGTATATTTTCATGAAATGCTACTACTTCTAAACTCCAGTGGTGCCACCTGGCCTGGACCTGGTACCTAGAGATGCTTAAGCAATCTAGTGGACAAGCTCCTCCTCATTTTCCCACCTCACCACTCTCTACCTTCCTAACTCTGTCTCCTCCAAATAAACAGCACATTACGGGGAAAAGACGTCTTGACTTCCAGGTTTCCTTCCCTTGATGGGTCCTCACATTCTTAGATTAATACAGAGTCCCAGGGAAATGCTCTGAAGTTTAGCAAAGACTTGCTAACAGAATGCCCATGTGTCTTAGCCAGAACAATCTTAGGCTATGAGACCAAAGCAGGTCTCAGAGGCAGGCCTGGCTCAGACACGCCCCTTACCAGGAGCCACGGGGGTTCAGATGGCTTTTCTCTTAGTTAAGCCTTCACCACATGTAGCCCTGACCAAGACGAATCAGGCTTCTCCTTCTGCTTAGGTGCAATTTTACACAGTAGGTGACATTAACTCAGTAGCTAAGTCCCCATGTGCAGCCTCGGCAACCACAGGGTCCCAGCAGATGACAGGAGACAGCAGGTTGTATGATCCTGTAAATTATTTCCCCATAGTAACGGCAGGATTACACACTTTAATATGCATAAGGCCTGAGAGAGCCCTCTTCCTGGCTGAACCAAGGCGATAATGTGTATTTTGCGTCTAGAAATCCATTCTAAACTGTGCAGCGTGTAATAGACAGCATTACCTAAAGGGTTCCAACACGATCCTTCTCATCCGGCTCCTTCACGGACTTACAAGTGCCAGGCCACTTCCTTCGAGGAAGTCTTCCTTTGTCTCTAGGTTCTCTGGTTTTGTACTGACACTCCTGGGGAATGTGTTCAGTACCTGTTCCAATTTTAGTGAGCCTTTTTGTCTTATTGTCCACCTACCACTATTTTTTACATTTCTTTAGAAGGGCACAACCTGACTCAGGCAGGTATTTTATTTTTGGTGGGGGACAAGAGTGAAACTGTATCAGGAAAGAGGAAGGAGAAATTCAATAGAAAACCAAGGTGGTTTGCAAGAGCCGGACTGGGCGGTGCTTACTATATACACAGAGATCCTGAGTTTAAGCACCACATTTCTTCAAGTTCAATACAAGATTGAACACCACAGCGACTTCTGGAAGAACTGCTTAAACCAGAACTGTACAGTACCAGAATCCAGTACCAGAGGAGAGGGTATTAGATTCTGTGTCAGAGAAGGCATGAAATTCAGTTTTACCACTTTTTACTCGGTTGATGAGAGAAAAATTTAACCTGTCTTCTCTTCAGCCACTCTATCAATAAAATGAAATAATTATAATGAGCTTACAAAATTTTTTGTGAGATTAAGTTGTATTAGTACCTAGACATAATAGATGTTCGCAAAAGTTAGGCCTGAGGCAGGAAGCGAGAACAATACAGGCAGCCCTTTGGAACATGCTTAAGGTCGGTAATTTGGTAATTTTTTTTTTTTAATCTAAAATGACTTCCCCAAATGCCCATTGACCAAACCCATTACAATCTGCCCAGCACTCCAGGAACACTAATCAAGGTTCACAAAGGGGTGAGTGGATTTACTATACCTCTAGCATGTGGAATTATTTTTCCTAGGCCTCCACTTCCTCTGTGAAAGGGCCACACAGAAGCATGAAGGTTTAGGGTAAGCATGTGCTTAACAGCAAATGTGTGTCTTTGAGGGGAAGAAGTCAGATTGGACACTGGGAGCCATTTTTTTTTGCTCCTCTTTATACACGGTTCTGTAAATTATTTCCCCACCATCATAAGATGATACACCTTACATACAACCTTTAAAAAAAATGAAGGAAGAGCAGAAAGAAAAGAAAGAGGAGGAAGAAGACAAGGAGGAGAGAGGCTCCAGGGAAAAAGCTTTTCAGTCTCCACCATGGACTCCTCCACGCCGTGAATGTACTTCCGGCACAGAGGTGCTGCTCTGTAGACTGTCGTGACTTGCACAGAGCGCAGAAACAAGGCCTCCTTTTTCTCACACAGAACCAGTTGAGGAAAAAAGCATGGGCTGAACTTTGAACAACACTGAATCAGACCCAGTTTCTTCTCCATCATCCAACAAGCCTTCAAAAGCAGCCCAAGTCCAGAGAGGATAGTACACAACGGAAATACACACAGATGTGATGGGCCGTTATTGTGCAGATGTGAATGAAAACCATGGCTTAGTGAGACGCAGACCATAAATGGCAAAAAATAGAGTGGCAGGTCTCTGACAATTCTGCCCAAATTAGAACTGTGCTGAGGGTCTGTGATATGTTTTGAACAGATCTCAGGAAAAAGACATCCCTGTACTGAACCTGCAAAGGCTTAAATATTTTTTTTTAATATTTTTTTTTTTAGTTGTAGATGGACACAATGTCTTTATTTCTTTTTATGTGGTGCTGAGGATCGAACCCAGGGCCTCACGCATGCGAGGTAAGCACTCTACCACTGAGCTACAATTCCGGCCCAGGCTTAAATATTAACACTCCCGGTAGGTAACTTTTAGATTCTTTGATGGACAGAGAACCCTGGTGCCAATGCATCTAACCATCCCAGATGTGGTTTCATGGAGAAATGTATGTACACACAGTTGATTGTGATTAGATATTTTCAAGGTCTTCCCTCCATGGCCCTTGTTCCTCATGGGGGCAAGTTGGTTGTAGTGGTGGCTTCTGAGTAGGGTCCTCCCCTGCCTGAAGAACTACATATCCAATAAGCCTGGAGTTTTCTGGTTTGGGGAATGGCCTGACCACACTACCATCCAGCCAGTTCTCATCTCTTTTTTGCTATGCTTTCTCCCTGCCCTGGTCCAACCCCAGCTGCCACGACCAGCCCACTAACCCACCAGCCAGTCCCTTCAGTGCTTCCCGACCTGTACGGAATGAATTCACCTTGACCGCTTCTACACACATGGCTGTGACCATCTCTCATGCTTCTTTTCTTACTGTTTCTAACTGGGCCGGTTTGCCTTATTCCTTGTCTCCAATACGACTCCCCCCTCCCCCAGATCTCTGCATGAGTTGCTCCTGTCACCTTTTCTGAGCAGGTGTCCCTGATCCACAGATCTCTAGTCATTATCTAGCCACTTGCTATTATATCACCCTATTTTAATTCCTCTTGCAGTATGTATCATTCATTATCTGACACTTTTCATATTTGTTGGTTCATCTGTTTTACCCCACTGGAGTATAAGCTCCTCAACAGGAGGGGCCTTTCTGTTTGTCTGCCTTTTTTGGCCATGGTAGCCCCAGCACCTGGATAAGTGCTTAATAAATTTCTGCTCAATAAACACCTCAACACTAAGCCCAACAGAATTAATCACTTGCTATTCATTCTGTCTTCCCATAGCAATTCATGTGGACCATAAGTAGAAGACCAATCATATCACATTCTAACTGTATATCTGAGGCCTCTACTAAACCACAAAATCTGAAAAAGAAGAAATATAGTTTGCTAACTTTGGACTAGAGATTTCAAATTAAAAAGGTCACCTGGGCTCACCACGTACTGATGTACAGATGATGTATTGGAAAACTCCAAAGGGAGCACCATGGAGATGTTTATGAATGACAGCCCATGAAGTTATGCAGTGTCCAACCTGAACCACCATGGATGGCACAGCTCAGACTTCTTTTTATCAGAAAGAAAAATCAGAAAGTCTTCATATTTACCTTCAGCCTTTCCTCTAGGAAGAAATCCAGTGCTCCATGTATTTGCCCTGGGCAACTTCTCCCTCCATCTATACCTTAAGGTTTACGAAGATCCTCCCAAGTAGATCTCAGGGGGATCTTGTTTACAGCAACATCCTGCACCACTTCCCTGATGTTTACCTTTCTGTGTGTGCCAGCAATAATGTGATGACTGATTTTCTACAGGTTCCACCCACATTTTTTTTTTTTTTTTTTTGCAGGCGCAATCAGATAGAGCTTTGCCTTGGGATACGCATCCTAACTTTGACTTTGAGCTTTGATGCTGTCCAATGAGCGACCCACAGGAACCTGGCCAACCTTTAGGCATGGACACGTAGCAATTGGCCAACTGGGAACAGGATTTAATGGGAAGTTGCTTCTATCTTTTATAATTCAGACAGCTTGGAGACTGAGCTTGGAAAGTTCCTCCAGAAGCTCCAGGTGGGATCAAGCACCAACTGGTGATAACAGGGGTCAACTCAAAAATATCCACACTTGTATTGGCTTTTCCTCGCTCCCTGACTCCTTCCCAGAGTCCCTTCACTCCTACACTCCTGAGGTCAATTCCCAAACAACCCCTCTGCTCTTCTTTCTGGGGCCAAGGAAAGTTGGCACCAGGTTTGGTGATAACTTTGACAGTAGCATCATGATTCCTAAGATTCTTCCCTGTGGTAAACTGGGATCATGTATAAGCAGAAGGGACAACATGAACTTATGTGTGAAATCTGCACGGCCTCAGGAAATGGTAACTATACATATTATGGAGTTGATGACATTTGATAACTATCCATCCAAGGCAGCTGTGAAGACTGGGATGCCTCCATGGCAGCATTTGAGGAGACCTTGAACTCCTACATGGAAAATAGGACTAAAATTAGGCTAAAGACAGAATTTTGAGGGTAAAATAGCTGCAAAGGAGATTTAATGCATATTCTTATCTGAGCTCCTGTGCCCAAGTCAGGAATCCTATAGAAAAAGAATGGGACCTTGAAACGTGAAATAGAATAATTTGAGTTGATGATCCTAAGAATCTTGAACTTCTGGGCTTCCCAGAACTCAAACAGGGACAGAAGCAGCTTTAGTCCCCTGCTGGATAAGAACAGCCTTCCCTTCCAACACCTTCCCTGAAGCAGGTTCCTATAAAGTCATGCTGTGGTCCTCAGATTTACCCCCATGACCCTTCACTGCAGCCTGAAGCCAGGGTTAGATCTCAGGAAGACTTAAGAGGAGAAAAATAATTCATCTGCTCCAGGAAGACATAACCTACACGCAGAAGGGACCAAAGGATATCACCAATTTATGGTCAAATGTGAATCTTTTATGAGAACAGGTCTAAAGGATGTTCAAAGAGGACTGTTGGAAGGCAGACAGGCCAAGGACATAATGAAATAAGAAGACTCTCTTATGACTCTGGGCTTGATGATCTGGCAGAGATATCTGAAGCCAGTCTTAGGACTTGACTTGAATGGTTCCTAAAAGCTTAGGTGTGCTGAGGGCCATGGGGTACAGTAGAGGTCTCAGGAATGGGCCAGAAGGGTCAGGAGATGGGAATGTTAGACTAGACTTAGTATCTGAGACTGTAGAACCCATCACCTGACCATGTGGCCTGGGAGGGTCCAGAGGACTCCAGATTCACTAAGTCGTAAGGAACCTACTAGAGAGGGAGGTACTAGAATCTCACTGGTGCCTGTCCTCTGTAGGTCAGAGTAGACAAAAGTAAATGCCACTATGAAACAGGGTTCCCTAGTTTCAGTGAAGGTAATAGGATTCTTGAAGAAGAGAGGTCACATAATGGTACTTAATCATTGCAGGCACGAAGGTCAGAACTAACACAATGAGTAGCAAGGCCGACATGGTATCAGAGATCTGTGAACAGGGCTAAACACCACTTTCTCATGGGTGACACAGATGGACAGCTCTTTGAAAAGCAAGTCACCAGTATGCAACTAAGTTTTAGCAGTGATCTAGATCTGATCAAGGCACTCTACGTGACTATGTGACTGGAGATGCTCTCAGCAGAGCATCAGATCTATGGGGTCATAAGTTCAGATGGGCAGATCAACATAACACCCTACAGTGAGAACTGTGGGATACTCAGGTCAGGTCTGAGAAGGTCCAGAGTTACACCAACAGTTGACCCAGCCTCACTTCTATTGAATCTATTGCATCAACATGTCCCTCAATCTACACTGTCTCACGGTATGGGTATTTCCCTGTGACCAGCTGATGGAAGTGGCATGAACTTGGGACTGGTTCATGGATACATTAGCACAGGTTGGTGTGAATATAAATTACCTAACAGTTTCCCTCTAGGGTTGCTCACAGGATGGTGGTGATAGGTAATTCTCCCATAAGGAAGAACTCTCAGTTATACACAAGATCATCCATTTGAGATGAAGACAGAATGGCTTGAGATAAGGACATACGAAGACTCTGAGCACAGACAAATTCCTGGTTGGTCAGGAGCCTTGAAGGAGCATGATTAGAAGACTGGAGACAAAGAGGTCAATGGAAGAGAGACAGAGGTCGAGCTGTGGTAGTGAGCACAAAGCATGTGGACCTTTGGTCCTGTAGGCATCACAGAGCAGGCACTGGAAAAGCAGGACAATGGAGCCTGTGGATGTTGGCTATGCTGCTCCTCAGCTATGCCAAATGTTTATTGCCACAGAGATAGGAAGGGTTGACAGTGGAAGGGCAGGTGGCACACAGAAGCCATACTGTAGCCATAATGAATGGGTAGTAGGTGAATATGGGTGTTATTACTGCTACCAATAGGGACTTCCATTTATTGATGTGCCAAACACTATGCTAAGAGATTCCATACCTATTTTTCAGATTTATATCTTATAACTGCTCTATGGTTTAGGTCCTATTGTTATGGTTTAGATACTAGGTATCCCTCAAAAGCTCATGTGTGAGACACTGCAACAAAGTTTAGAGGCTAAATGATTGGGTTATGAGAACCTTATCCTAATTAGTGCATTAATCCTTGGTAGGGATTAGCTGGTTAGTTAACTGCAGGTAGGTAGGGTATGGCTGGAGGAGTTGGGTCCCTGGGGGTGTGACTTTGGGGTATTTATTTTGTTCTGGTTGAGCAGAGCACTCGCTCTCTCTCTGCTTCTTGATGTGATGTCCTGAGCCACTTTCCTCCACCACACTCTTCTGCCATGATGTCCCGACTCACCTCAAGCCCCAATGAAGCCAGCTATCTATGGACTGAGACTTCTGGAACTGTGAGCCACCAAATAAACTTTTCCTCCTCTGAAACTGTTCTTTTTAGGTCTTTTGGCCACAGCAGCAAAAAAGATGACTAAAACACCTATTATTAATTACCACTTTATGTATGAGGAGGTTGCATACTCTGGACTATTATTACTGTTATTCTATACTTCCAATAGTGATGTGAACAACCATTGGTTAAGAACAAACTTTGCATCTACCATCTTAGGCGGCCATCAATCATCCTATGAGAAAGGTATCATTACCCCTGTTATACAAGACTGAGGCTCAAAGAAACTGACCACCTACTTCAGTCACTAAAATCTATCCCTTGTCAAGGCACTCTATGTTTCTCCTTTTCCCTGCCTAAAAGTCTGAGGTAGAAGGCTGGGGACAGGTGAGCCACTGAGCTTGATGACATAGTTATGAATGAATGAACAAGCTAAAAGGAATTAACTGTAAAGGGACCTGATCTGTCCCAGCCTTTCTTCCCTCCTCCTTTCTTCTCTCTTTCCCCCTTATATGTGATGAAAGACATGATTACAGCTGAGTTGGCCTTAGTCATTTTACAATGTTAATATTTTAATTTCTTTTTTCCCCTTAAACCAAAGAGACTCTTGTTTTCAGAAGTAAATAAATGAAAAAGTGCATTCTAGCTCATATATACGACGTATATGTTCAAAATACTTTCCAGAGACCCTTCCATGCTCCTCCCCAGAATGCTCCAAATCTCAGGGAGACTCAAAAATATGCTATCTGAAGGGCCCCTTTCCACGCCTTTATCTACATGACTTTCATTGACCTGAATTGGCTTTGTGCGTGTGGAAGGACCGTCAAGCAAGGCTCATGAGTCTTGTCATATTTTTGTTCAGCTTCCCAGGCTGCCAATAATCAGTCTGGGCACTCAGGGACACTCAGGACATGCCACGTTAAACTGGAGCAGAACGTCCCAGCTAATGATAACCAAGTCAAAATGTAAAAGGGTTCCTGAGCAATAAAGTTGGAGGTCTGAAGACAACAAGACAGGGTTTAAATTAGAAAGGATGAGAGAAGAGAGAGGAGAGAGAAAAGACAAATACAAGAATCTGCCTATACTGTTTCTTTGGAAGTACATTATGGAGAAAAGGCTGGAAAATAATCCTTTTAAATGACCTATGTCTAGGGGGAATCTGGGACTATTTAAAATCCGTCATGGGGGAATCTATTTGGGAGATGTTTCTTTGAGCTGTATCTGTGTCTAACTATTTTGATCATCTGACCAGCTGTTTAAACAGAATGATTGTGTGGCTGGATTGATGGGCTACATCCGTCAAACAAGCCTATCTGGAAGATGGCATTGAGTCAAAGTAGTACATTCTCTGAGCAAAGACAAACATTGCTTCCATTGGTCTTTTACCATTCATGGAACACAACATGGGAAAAGTAATCCCCAGGAAATAAGTAAGTATTCAAAGACAAAAACAGGGTACATCAGCACCTCTGTATTATTGACTCTTGGCCATTACCACTGGACACTGACCAGTTTTTCTTTGTTTTTTATTTGGTACTGGGGATTGAACTCGACCACTGAGCCACATCCCCAGTACAGGGGCACTCGACCACTGAGCCACATCCCCAGCCCTATTTTGTGTTTTATGTAGAGACAGGGTCTCCCTGAGTTGCTTAGCGCCTTGCTGTTGCTGAGGCTGGCTTTGAACTCGTGATTCTCCTGTCTTAGCCTCCCAAAGTGCTGGGATTACAGGCGTGAGCCACCACACCCAGCTCACCGACCAGTTTTGTTGTGACCTGTACCAATGCTTTTTGAGAAGTTTGACAAGTCACATCACATCCCAACACCAAGCATGCTCATTGCTAGAAAAGAGAACAGCATCAAATTGCCTCCTGTACTGGGACTGTATAGAGGAAGTTAGAGCAGCAATCTTCCTTTATAATCAGGGCTTAAATTCTACCATGACTGATGTCCACAGATCTGTACTGTTAGAAAATACTAGTGTGTGTGTCTGTGTGTGTGTGTGCACACACTTCTATATTAACTCCACAAAAGAGATACACATATACACATGCAAAAATAGATTCAAGTACCAAAGTTTATCATCTCTACCCTGAATGCAAAGTGGACTGAAGGTTCCATATTGTGGAACATGGCTGTCATGCAGCTGCATGACATAGGATAGTGATTACAAGTTTTCAAACAGCACCTTCCTGAAGGTGAGGCTTAGCCCTCACTCTAGAATGACAGCTCAAAAGCCTTTTAATTTGAAACTTGAAACTTGGAGCCAATGTATCTAAAGCCAAAATCATCACTTACTTCCCAAATCAATTTCCCTTTCCCTTATTGCCCATTGGCTTTCATAACGTGAACTCTACTAGGCAGGGGATTTTGTCTGACTTGCTCACAAGTGCATTCCTAAGCCCAGAGTAGTGTCTGACACACAGTAGGTGCTCAGTGTCCATGTGTTGAATGACTTAGTTGGATGGTAGATGGATGGACTCTGATGTCGCCATTCTTCCTGCTGTGGTGCTCACCTCTGATATTTTCCAATTCCACACCCACCCCTGCCATTTCTTTCTTCAGAAAAGTTCTTTGCATTTGTTTACCTCTCTGGGTTGATGGGGGATAAAGAAAGATCAAACCTGTAAAAATGCTTGACAAACTATACAGTGCCACAAACATTTAGGGTGATTCTCTTAACTTTGTTGCCAGCAGCCTGGGCGATCATCATCTTACTGCAGGTCCTGAGGGCTGAGCTATTTTTTTTCAATATGCCTTCACCTCATTTCCAGTTCCCATTCAAGTGATTCCTGCTAAAGCACGGCAGTGGTTACGCTTTCCCACGATTCAGCACCTTCCATGAGAACTTCTCTGTGGCCTACAAGATCCCGAGTAACGGACACCATTCATATTTGGGGCTCATATTTCTAACTCTATCTCCCACTCTTTTTCTTCGCCTTGAAACTATCTCTCATCTCATGCTTCGCCAGCAGGCAGGGTCATTTCTGCTTTCACAATGTCTGTCTTTTTCCATCTTCATCAGTAAAATGCATGGATGAATAAGTGAACAGATGGCTGTCCCTTCCCATCTCTGTTTGCAAGTCCCATTCACGTCTCACATGCCATGCCCAACCCTCCAGGCTTCTTCCCTTGCTACCTTAGTTGTCTCAGTCCCTGAAGCAAGAAATCTGAGCGGGGATGGTTTATCTGGGAAGAGTAGTAGTGGAGTGGAGTTACTGCAGAGCAACTGTAGGCAAAATACAAGGAATGGTATAAAACATACTCATTAGAGCAAGCACACCCGTGAAGTGAGGGAGCTGAGGTATTTATACACCAACTCCTGAAGTTATAGATTGAGGGCCAATAGGGAGGAAGGGAGGATGTGAATTCCAAATCACTTTCATCTGCCTCAACCCCAAAAGAAGCCATAGATACAGAGATGTAGGTCCTGAATAATTCAAGTCTAAGCACCACTGTTCAATAGAAAGAGACCACGAGCCCCCGCTGTGACCTGCACATATCATTTTAAGTTCTCTAGTAGCTACATTCAAAAAAGTAAAAAGAAATAGATGAAATTAACATCAATGACATATTTTATTTTCACTTATTATTGTGTTTCACTATGCCAATATGTTACTAAAAATATTATCATTTCCACATGTAATTAACATAAACAACTGTTGAGATATCTTACCTTCTTTTGGTACTGAGTTCTGAGCTTTTCAAATCGCAAATGCATTTTATAGAGAGATCACATCTCAAATTAGGAGTAGCCACAATTCTGGCACTTGTGAGCCACATGTGGCTAGAGGTTACCATCTTGGACAGCACAGGTTTAAATAAGCCACTCAGAGTCCCTGAGATCATCTTTTCTCAATGGACTATTTAAAGTACTGATCTAAGACTCAGCATTCGATGTTTAGAAATGTTATTTACTTTTTCATGTGGCTAGGTCTCATTTCCCTGAATAAAGAAGCATACTACTAGGATTTACTTTTACTCTACCCACGAGTTCCTTTTTAAAGGCCTTGTTCAATTAGCTTTTGACAAATGATTGATTCTGAGAAGCTACCTTATCCACAGGCCTCCAACCCTCCAAAAGGTGCATTTCCAATCCAAGAACCAGGAAGAAATATGTCAGCAAAACTTTGGCAGGTAGAAGGGGACAGTTAGCTTCTGGGCTGGCAGCTGGGTGTCCCAACCAAAGATAGACATATTTAACCACAAGAGAGAAGACTTTTAAAGACCTCCAAAGAGGGAGATGCAGCAGAACCCTCTAATAACAAATTCAAACTTCTCTTAGATTTTCCTGAAAGAAAACAAATTTCCATCTATGCAACCTAGATTATCTGTAAGATTTTTTCCTCTATTCTACCCTGTTGCCTGACTTCATTTTTGAGTCCAAAGAGGTCTTTGAAAAGCATCAGATGGGCACTCTGTGAGCAGTGTGCCATTAAAAGGTTAACATATCTTCCCAGGTAAACAGAACAGTAGCCATTATGCCACAGAGCAAGAAGTGCTGGGAGATTTGCGGCATGTAAGAGGCCAAATGGGGAAGGCAAGGGCGTTTTGCAAGGTCCAGGAACATCTCCAAGGCACTAAGTGATAGGCACTGTCTGCTAATGGAAATTGTGAATTTCCCAAGTCTCACTGAAGCAAGCAGACAGATGTTGACATTTCCAACCCCACCAACTTCTCAGGGGGAAAGGGGTGATCTGCTAAATTTCAGGGGATTCAGTGACCCCTCCTTCTTGACTTCAAGCCTAAAACTTTTTCTGCTACTTCTAATTGATGGTTGTTTATGACAAATAGTTGAGTCACCAGAAAATCAGAAGTCAGAAAATTTCCATTGAGGGAAAAAATATCTATTTTCTGCATTATTAGCTATAAATCCATTTCTTTCCCTCTTCGTTTACCTAAGATTAAATGGGCAACATTTTATGTCTCTTTTTAAGACTTTCCCATAAATTTTCACGTTTGAAACACCCTTTTATCTACATTTCTCTAAAATCTTTTATTATTATTATTTGTCTTGCTTTTTTTTTTTAAATTTCTTCTTCATTAACTCTTTTCCACTCCTATCTACCCTGGGCCTATTATTTATTTCAATTCATGAATGATAATACATTTATCATGTACCTTTGAACTTGGACCTCAGTTGGTTGGAATTTCTGTTTTGTTTTCTTCTTCCAGAATTAGACCATCATTCTCTGCTCCTTATACTTCCTGGTCATGGGTCAGGAAGAATGTCTTTCTTTTTTGTCTTGTCTTTTTGTTACCACTTCACCAAAGCATCTCTTCCCAGGCACTTCAATGATTGAAAGTTCCAGAAGGCAGCTCCAACACGTCTCTGCTTCTAGTACTACTGCCAGCAAGGGCTAAACGTGGAATTACCATCACACCGTGGTCTATTTCTTTTATTAGGGGTAGCTGCCACTAAGACATGATTTGAGTAACAGTTTATACTCAGATGCTTAGGTAACATGCTTCACAAACTACCAGGAATTAGGCTATTTTGTTTTTAAAACAGCAATTTCTAGGGAATGAAGTAGGTTTATTAGGAATGTGATTGGATGGAAAAACATTCTGACACTTTTTTTTTTTAGTAACTAAATTATGCTATTTTAGGTACAAAGCAAGTCATATAATTAAAGATAAAGGAATACATAGAGACTGCTGCCATTGGGGTTGGTTTATATAGATTCATTGCAAACTTGATTTGATTTCATGCCAAGCACTTTTTTTTTTTTTTTTTTTACAAACTCAAGTTTGGGATGGAAAAGTTAGGTTTTCTTTTAGTTAATAAACCCATTTTAAAAGTGTTACTTCAAATCTCACTTTTAAAAAGATTTAATGGAATTCTCTTGTGCCTTTCTACATCAAATGTCACTTTAAAGATTTAATGGCATAGTCTTGTGTCTTTCTACAATTATTACATTTTATGACTATGTCTAATCCCCAAAGTTCCATTTTCCAAAACTTTCCATAAATTGTACCAAATTCTATAAATTAAAATTGGAATTAGATAATCCTGTGCGTTCATCTAGGATGAAGACTAAAACTGTAAGGGCATAGCCTATGAAACCTGCCTTAAGTTTTTCTAATGCATGTATTCAGTACAATATTAAGTGTCAGCTCTCACTAAACCATGAGAGGGATTTTTGAAAAATTATAATTGCCTTGGCAAATTTCAGCTCACACATGTTGATCTGTGTTTTTCAATGGGTTTAGAAGAACAGGTGAGTTGCCTTTCAAAATCTCTACCTGGCTTCCTCACCTCTTGGCCTCTTCTGCTCTGCAAGAGTCTACTGTTGCCACTCATTATTTCTACAAACATCTGGTGTCTAGCAAGTGTACAACGTAGATGCGAAATAAATGTTTATTGAATGAATAAACCAAATCATCTATGGAATTAAATGCAAATTTAGGCAAAATCAATTTAATTTAACAAATATTTATTTAGCACCTAATATTTACACTGAAAAAAAAAGATGATTATGAAGACATAGATTCTGCCTTTGAAGAGTCCATAAAATAATACAGAGAAAAGAAGGACAGAGACCTTCCTATATCAGAATGATAATGATCATCTCTTGGCACAAACTAATATCCCTGATGAGGAGGGAGATAAAAAATTCTCAAAAAAGGTTAGAGGGACCAGGGAAACTATCATAAGATACAACATATAAAATACTCTTTGGATTCATAAGAACTCTAGAATAGTGGATATAACACTTCAAGATACATACAGCCAAAAACAAAAAGCAAAACAAATGAACAAAAACTTCTGAATGGCTACCTGCTTTTCAAAGGGAATTCTTGCCATGTATCATCGAGCTTAAACTGGGTCCAGTTGTTGGTTGGTTGGTTACCATTATAGAGTAGATTACCAGGTACATGCAAAAGTGGACCTGCTACCACCTAGCTGAGGAATTACACCAATGAAATACAAAATCTAACATCTACCTGAAGGGATGATTTTAAGGAGTTTAGAATGGAGAATAGCACTTGGGGAAGCTCAAGGAATGTGAACCTGACATTAATAAGTAATAATGACAGTTAAGAATCATTTGTTCTATGCAGTCATTGTTGACTAGCTCTGAACCTATCAGAACGATGCTGGTAATCCCTTACACAAGCATGTAAATCCTGTGGATGGAAAGGTAGGCAGGGATGTAGGCCTGTGATATCTCTCTCACACACTGAATCCCATATATCATCTGCCCCCAAATCCCAACACCATTCTCTTGTCCCCTAGTGGCTTTCTTACGGAAGCCACTGTGAGAAAATATGGTCAAAGAAGAGAATGGTGGAAATCTGGAAAAACTCCAAGAAAAGCTCTCCGTGGGAGCTGGTACCCTGCTCAAACTACAGCAGATGCTTACACTTCTGCTTATTATAAAAGTCTACAATTCCACCCATAAGAGTAGTGATTTCCCAGTCCCAGATCCTTAGAATCCCAGATCTCCAAAGGCAGTATTTTCCCATAATGAGAAAGATTACCCAAGCCTTGATCAAAGCACCAAACTCCTTTCCCTTTGGCAAAAAATATAGCAAGTTTGCATGGAAGTCTTGGTTAACTAATGAGTCACAGCTTAATAGCTATAAGAAGAAGAATTCATTATTATTCAATCAATGAAGTTCAAGAGCAGGTGTCTATCATTTTTTTAGCTCAACAAATTTTTTTTTAAAAATTCATGAAAAACTGGGAACTAATAAATTAGAAATTCACTTGGATTTAAAAAGTCTTTAGAAAATTACAAACAGCCAGAAAAGTTGACACGTCACAAAACAGGCATAGGCAGTCTCCTTCAAAGCATCATTGCAAAGACGTAGGTGCTTGGCTTCTTGTTCAACAAATGCTTACTCTATTGGAGTATGACTTCAGCAATTAGAGTAGATCTGATCTCACCAACAGGTTTCTCTGTTTCACTTGAAATCGGGTCTGCTGAGGGCGTGGGAAGCGCTTCTACATGCTGTATCCCACTCACCAGCGGCCAGCACAGTTAGGATTCAAGAATATAACCAACAGCTTGGTGCAGAGAAGGGAGAGGTTAATTGGGAGAGGGGAACAGTGGACTAAGCAGCCTGGCCAGGTTGGTCCCCAAGCAGATGCTGAATCCCACTTGGGGGAGGGTTGTTGAAGCCCACCTTCGCTCACTATGAGGTTGTATCCTGGGTTTACTCTATGCCCAGGAAGGAAGGGGGTTTACTGTCCTTTTATTTTTTTATTTTTGCTTTTCCAGACAATGAGGATATACTTCTGATTTGGAAATTAGCTTTTTTTTTTTTTTTTTTTGTACCAGGGATTGAACCCAGGGGCGCTTAACCATTTTTAAATTTTGAGATAGGTTCCCAATAAGTTGCTTAGGGTCTTGCTAAGGTTGCTGAGACTGGCTTTGAACTTGCAATCCTCCTACCTCAGCCTCTGAAACTACTGGGATTATAGGTGTGCAGCACTATGCCTAGCCAAAATTGGCTTTTTAAAGGTTAAGTCAAATAAGCCCATGCAAGCTCTTCAGTGAAGAACTTATGGAACACAGTGCCTGTGGTACAATGAGATCTCACTGACTCAGAGCCTAACACAGGCACAATGTGGCTGGTTCTGAACGAGTGACCAGATGTGCCCTCACAGGACATGCACACTCTGCACAGGCCATGCCATGTTAGAGGCAGTTAGAGCAATCTTCCTGTGATGTGGTGGACTGTCACACATGCGAAGTTCACTGACATTCACATGACCATGCTTCACACCACAAGGTGTTTTTCTCACTTGCCCACAAGGCAGAATCAGCCTGAGGCTTGGCCTGTTTCACTACAACTTACACGGGGCGGGGCGGGGGCAGGGCAAGAAAGGTTACGTTTTTTTTAAGTGCATATTCTGAAGGAAGAGAAGACAAAAAAAAAAAAAAAAAGAATTAAAAAGGAGATCAGTGAAGTTTCATGTACCTCTTCCAGAAGTTTCCCTTCCTTGACTGTGCCTTAACTCTCACATGCATCCCATAAAGAACTTATTCCTGTCTTGAAAAAACTCTATCCTTTATTAAAACAAAGAAACTTGCAACACTTAGAAGTGTCTTTTCAGCCCTCCATCACTGAAAATAGAGAGGTGGGGATGGTTTTCAAAGCCAGTTCACTGACCATGCTAGAGTGGATGATGGATTGATTCTGAGAACTTCTGTAAAGAGCAAAAGAAACTTTCAAAATCTCCATCATTGCTGCTTGCAAATTCTTCAGGTAAATAGTAGCCTTATCACTGGAACCATATATTAGAAAAATGACACCCTGGCAGGTTTGCTTGTGCCAGGAGCCAGGGTAAGTGGTTGGCGTGAATATCTGTATGAGGGAAGGTCAGGAGGCCGAGGGATTTGAATGAACAGATTTCTCATCTGTCAGCTAATTCCTTCCATCGGCCAATTCAAGCCATCTTCATGGGTGCCTCCCGTGCGCAAGGCCCAGGCAATTCTGACCATTTTTAAAAAATATATATAAACACATTTTTTTCCCATTCCTTGGCTTCCTTTCTCAGAAAGTGACAG
Source organism: Xerus rutilus (assembly GCA_028644305.1). Classification (NCBI taxonomy): domain Eukaryota; kingdom Metazoa; phylum Chordata; class Mammalia; order Rodentia; family Sciuridae; genus Xerus; species Xerus rutilus. Next base: position 13,792,639 of record CM053414.1, read on the forward strand.
GCAGTCCTCTAGAATTACAGAGATGTCATGCTAGGAAGAACCATGGAGATTAGCAAGTCCAACCCCTTCATTTAAAATTTATAGACCCGGATGTTCCCTGAGAATAGTGATTCTTGCAAAGTGGATGCGTGAGTGAGGGTGGCCTGAGGACTGAAGGCGAGGGCTCTGACTTTTAGTTCTGTGGACTTTCCACGGGAACCTGTGCATGAAAACAAGGGCAGAGGGCACAGGCGCCTTCTTGCGGCTCCATTCACCCCAGCTCTCCAAGAACAGAAGGACCAGCTCAGTGCTCATGTTCTGAGGGCTGAATGAAGGAACCCCATCCACACTGGACACATTTCTTCTTACTTGAACAATATGCAGGCTGTTCCCCTGGGTGTGGTAAAGAATCCAAAGGTGAAACGATGCAGTCCTGGCCTTCCATGTGCTTGGCCTCTGGGGTGACATCTTGATGTGAATTTCAGTAGGATTAGCATGTATGTGGTCATCTTGTATTACGGTCACCTACCGCCACTGGCACCCGTGTTGTCAGGGGTATCGGTTTTGCAAGTTTGTGCACAAATTTTTCCCCAAGTGGACTGAGGGCAGAATAAATATTTATGCTCTTTCATGGAGGGGCAGGGTATTGGGCATTTAGACAGAAGCTCTCATTGCTCATTCCCTTCTACTAACCATCCTGCACAATTTGGTCACATAAGAAGGACAGTTCCCAAGTTCAAGGGCAAACTGGGGCTCACAGAAACACTCACATTATATAGAGTCCAGGAAAAATAATTTTCCCTGTATATGGAAAGCATCATTCAGTAATGATATATAGACGTGTATACCATATAGACAGCCAGCGAGATGAAGGAATCATGAGACCACCTGAGTTTTACCAACACTTGCCTGCTCCTGGTGAGTCCTATTGGAAATTTCTCCTCTTTGAAATTTTAGCATGCACTTTGAGTGATCACTATTCAATATCCAAATACTGGATAAAGCCTAGGACAAATCAAAGCTATGCTATTATATTTATAAGACTTGGCATGCAAAATCCAGTCACTGTAGATGGTAAGGGGATGTGTAAATGTTCGCTATTTATTGGTTGGATGTTAGCTAATGGGTCGAATTTTCCTCTGAATTCTTTTGCAAACCCATTGTAACATAGTAAAACAAGGAAAAAGACTGTCTTGCAGGAAAAGACCTCTTAAAATTCACTTACTTAGTTTCAAGATAAGCAAACAGAAGAGGAGGGGGTATGTAACTTGAAGTGGTCACACGGTGCTTAATTTCAGGTGCAGATAACATTTGTTTTGGAACGAGGATACAATTTTAGCTGCACACCAGTGAATCCCAAGACACCACTAGGTCTAAATATACTACCATAAAAGGTAAAAAGCTAGAAAGTCCCCACCCTTGCCTAGTCCCCTCAGGACCAGCAGCCAATATCTCCCTGACCTCCTAGAGAGACCCAGAAAGGGTTCCGCCGTAATCACTTGTACACAATGCACCCTTTGCAGCCTTTTAATATTTCCAGTAATTTTTCTCTTATGAGTTTTGAGCTGACATAATTCTCAAGACACTTCCCTTTTAAGCCTGACATCAGCAGAGGCAAAAGCAGTGTGCTTGGAGACAAAGCAGGGTAGAGCCAGACACGCGATTTACCCCAAGCTTCTGGCTCTTGGTGGCCTTAATGACAAAGCTTTTAACTTTGTACAATCCCTGTCTCTCAAACAAAGACATGATTAAAAGAAGGAGGGGGGAAAGGGAAATAGGATAAAGATGGAGACGTACAGGAGGCCAGCTCTGTCCCTGTCCAGCACACAATCCACTCCCAGCCAGGAAAATGATTGCCGTGCAATGGCGAGCATGGCCAGCCCAGGGCAGCTGTGAGATATAAATTGTCAGCAATGACCATAAGCACTCAGAGAAACAATTTAATTCCTCACTTCCGCCATCATGGGCTGATATATTCTTTCAAGGTCATTACCCAAGGCTAGAAGGGTCGCTTGATTAACGAGTGACAGGCCCAATGAGGGCCAGTGTGCTCGAGCAAGGCCTTATATTAATTAGACAGAAGCTCGGGAAAATAAATGTTACAGAGAAAGGAGGGGCCCCAGTCATGAGTATGAGCTGTGACCTCGCCACCCCCACCCTGTTCACCCCACAAAAGATAACACCCTGACCTTGATCCTTAATGTTATCCTTTAGCTTTGTTTTAAAACCTATAAAATACAAAACATAAACCATGCTTCGTTTCATATTCAAAATGACCCAGGCCCTGGCCTCCACTTACAACCCTGCCTTTATCTCACCCTTTCTCACTTAGTTATTCTAATTTATTGGTTAATTCTGAGTGGGATGAGGAGAGCTGCTTGCTATGAACTTCACATCTCAGAAGCAGCTTAAACCACGTTGATCTGAGCCAAGGGAAGGTGGGAGAATGATGGCACGTCAGTGTTTTAAGCCCAGTGGCTAATAATCTAGCCATTGCTCTTTAATAAAATGTCATTATCTTGCTTAAGGAGTTAAGAAGATTTGGCACTAACAGTGGACTTTCGGGGCAAATGACCATTTGCAGCAAAAGGGCTTAGGACTATCCTTCACTCCTTGTCCAATATATTGTATCTCTTTGATTGTATCTATCCTGCCATCCTTCTTCCAAAGACACAAAGGAATACATTCCTAGGGGATTTTAGGGAATTTGAAGCATGCATTTTCCCTTGCGAGAGAGAACTGGGTGCAGAATGGGGTTTCACTCACTCCATCAAGAAAGTTTCATGGTGGGAGGCACCCACACACTATTTTGATCTTCGATACTTCTGGGAAAGCCATCCTACCAACCAACATAAGGTGCTCACAATGGGTGCAGAGTAAGGTTGTGCACTTGAGTTTTCTGGAAATCTATCACTATCTGTTAAAGAGAGCTGAGGTAGTGAAGGCAGGAGGCTCGGGTGGTGGCATTCAGGGGGTACAGGGTTGTTGGTTGAGCTTCCCAATAAGAAGCTACATTTAGCTTGACATTTTGTTAACATGGAGAAAGGGAAATTTCCTGTGAGCCATGTTGCTGTGATCTCTTATCTAGCACCATCTTCTGATCCAACACAGTACATACGGATAAGCAAAGAGCAGCTCACAGATGGTCCTTCTGTGAACCTTGGGGACCCACCATGGCTGACAGTGTGAGATAACCTATAATGATCCCTGGCACACTGGTCCTTTTATGTCATCCCTTCCCTTTGGGTGTGGGTGGGACAGTGTCATTTCTACCTAATAGAATATAGCAAATGTGATGGGAGGTCCCTTCTGATGTTAGGTTACAAAAAGACTGCGGCCTGTCTTCCTTGCTCTCTTTCACTCACTTGCAGCTCTTGCACTGCAATAAAGCAGGCTGCCATGGGTGAGTTGCACCCTGGAGAGGCCCACAAAGCTAGAAACTGAAGGCTTCAGCCACAGTCTAGTGAGGACCCATGATCTACCACCAGCTACATGAGAAAGTTTGCAAACAGATCCTCCCACCCAAGCCTTGAAATGACAGCAGCCTCAGCAGACCCCTTGATTGCAACCTTATGAGAGACTTGAGCCAGAGGCATCTAGTTAAACTATACCCAAATCTGTAACCCAAGGAACCTAAGAAAATTTATTATTGTAACTAGTAAATACTGGATTACTTCATTACAGATAAATAGATAACTAATATACCCACTAAATTCACTGATACTATGTGATGCTATGCAGAACAATTCAATTGCTCTGTTTCTGAAAGTTGGAGTAGGTTTTGGAATATTGGAAATATGTGTAAAAACTTGCTTCTGTTAGTGAGAAGGGAATTTCTATGCATTATCAGCATATTATGGGTATTCAATGTACACTACCTTATCGGATTTATCAGTTTTATGCAAGATATAGTATCATAATGCATGATTATTACACTATATTTTAGACCTCTGAGTTATCTGTCCCTGACAGATATCAATAGAAGTACTAGCCAAGAAATTTGCAAAGATAACTTATGCACTTATTCATTCATCCATTTCTCTAACCACCCATCCATCCTTCTATCTACTCTTTCAACAAATATTTATTGAGCATGCAACAGCATTGTAAGTGATATAAAAATGTATTCAATATGGTTTATGTCTTCAAGGAATTTATAATCCCAGTAGGGAAGCTAATATGTGGACACTAATTATTGGCATCTAGAGGAGAATGTGATCAGTATCTTAAGAGAAGAAAGGTGTGGTGGGAAGTCAAATAAGGGAGAATTTTGCTTTGACATGGAGTATCTTGAAGAAGGAATTGACATATCCACTAACCCTAAGGAATGTGCCATGTGTTCTTGTCCCTGAAGTAGCGATGACGTGTTTTGTTCAGTCTGGCTTTGACCAATACCACACATTTGAAGCACAGTATCAGAACAGAGTTATGGTCTGCAGACAGAGAGCCAAGGAAACTGGCACCATGGGGATCACACCTAGGACCTCAGCTTCATTACACCAGCTACATTATAATGATACATTACTGAGCATCAACCTCCTGGATACAGGACAGGCAGCTGGCCATCCAACCTTCTGAATTGAAAACAGCATGTAATGAATCCCTAGTCCCATAATGTGTTTAACAATTAATAAGCTAGGGTTTCCTTGAGGACAGCAAAGAATAAAATATGAGTATGTTGAGAGTGAGATCACCCAGCATAAATGCATTATATGAAAACTATGCTCATTATGAGGAGGGGGAGCAGCTTTTCTTCTACTTTGAAAACAGAGTAAAATATATCCAGTGTCTAAATTATCTAGACACTGGTCAGTCCCATATTTCATTCTGCTGGTTAGACAGAATGTATGTGGATGATAATTTTTACCACTGAATAGAGTGGCTGCTAAGGAAAAAGCTGCCCTGGTCAAAGGATTTGCTATTAATTTCAGGTAAGTTCATTTTAAAAAAAGCTTATATAGAAAAGGAGAAGAAATCAAGGAGGCTGGTGCCAAGGAACAGGATTAATAAAAAATATCCTGGCTGTTCTAGAGAAGCCAATTCAGCAAGTTTCACTCACATAATGTGTTTGAACAGCCTCCCATAGTGAGAAACAGCATGGCGCCCACCCGGGCAGGGTGGGCAGCTGGCAGCTCCCCAGCAGAGGTACCACTCAGAGATAGCAAAGGCCTGCATAGCTCTAGCCTTCTCAGAGGCTCCTGAGGTCAGCAGGCAGGTTTGACATAACAACTGTCTGGCCAGTGCCCACTGATCCAGGTGACAAATGAGGAAACACCTATCGGAATCTTCAGTAAAACCCCAGAAAGAGGCTTAGTACCCCTCAGAAAGTCAGTGGCACTGCAACTTGATGCCTTCACCTAGATCATAATTCAGTGGAAAATAATTTTCATGCTCTCAAACTCTGATTTCAAGTGTTGGAAATGATTTTGTCATTCACAATTGTTGCTCATGTGTCCCAGTTGATGCACCTGCTTCTCAGTGGCTTAATTAGGTGATCTTAGGCTGTGGATGATGGGAAGCAACTGGGAAGCAGAAACTTCTTAAAAACAATTCTCCTTGGATCTACACTTCAGGTCTATGAAAGAAACTTTTGTAGATGAGTGGGTGGGACAAGTCCATCATAATTGGCAGTTGGGATGTATCAACAGTGTCCTGGGTTCATTATTCCCCCTAAGCAGTTCAGATGTGACCAGAACTCCCAGAGATGTGTTTCCAAGTCTGGAAAACTGCTTCTCTTACAGCAGACATTAGGCTAGGCTTTTAAGTTTTCTACATCAGAGTTTTGAAACTAGTGTGTATCCATAGCCACCAAAGGGATACATCTGCTACTGGCCTAAATCCCTTTTTGAGGAGAAGGTTCTTCTGGGTGATTTTAACCACATCCTCATTCCTCAGTTTTCTGGAGGCTTTCATTGATTAAGATAAGCTCGTTATGACTCCTGAGATGCCGTCGTTCCTATATTCTGCTGTCTATGCAGTTTTCATGCTGTGCAATGATCGCCTGCTCACTTATCTATATTATCTCTGTATTACCATCTTCATGAGGTCAGGCCTGAACTTTATTCATCTTCAGGCTCTGGCACAGAAAATGCTTGACAACCAGATGTGGATTTGAACTGAACACTGTTGCTTGGTTATGGCTAGACACCCAGGGGCCAGCTGGGAGAAACATGCCAACCTGCTGAAACTCTAAACACTGTTTTCAAGCTGCCAGTAAGGAGTGAGAGATGAAGTGAGCTTGTGAATTATTTTGGGTCATATATGCCACACGGATTTTTTCTTCAAAACTGTCATTATGTGTTGGGGAACTTACGAGTTGCATAGTTTTTTTAAAAAAATTCAAAATATCTTGCCTTTCCTAATGGGAATCTTTGTTCCAGGTCTAATTGGTTTTGGGCTCAGGCCTGACATGGTCCTGGCCACCTTTCTTTGTCCTTCAGTGCTGCTAAATATATCCCAGCAGCCTCTTATGTCTAGATGGATCTCTTCCAGCCTTTCAGGCTAACATCACCTACTATTTAGATGCTTTTGAAAACCTTTCAATGATAACTTCCCCTTCAAGAAACACCAACCCACAGTTTAGTCCTTGGCCTTTTTTATCTGGGAATTTTTATATAGGACTTGTTTTATTTTTGTGTGTGTGTTTTAATTAAGGAGATTGTTTTTCAGTGGTTCTGAAATATGGATCTGCTATGTCATGTAGATAGAATATTGTTATTTTAAAAGTCCCCACTAAGAAGTCATAATCACAGTCATTCAATAATTACCTCTAAAAGCTTATTTCATGGCAATGAAGAAGATGAGTTCTGGAACCAGGTTGCCTGGATTTGAATTCTGACTCTCCATGTACTAGCTGTGTAGACTTGGGCAAGTAACTTAACTGCTTCTTGGCTACCTTTCCTCATCATAATAGGAATAACAGTTGTACTCACATCATGACCCTAGACTTCAAATGGACCTTCTATGCTACCTGGCAATTGCTATATTTATATAGTCCATATATATATATATATTTATATTTATTGATTTATATATTTATATAGTCCATGTCATACTCCAATGCCTTTTCCCTGTCCTTACTCTCAGTCAGGACCTAGATTCCTACTTCACCAAAGAAAGTGAAGGAATCAGAAGTGGATTTCCCACAACTCCTGACCACCACAGCCACTCACCAAACAGCACATGCATTTTCTCACTCTGCCTCTTTGCTCCATGGAGCAACTGTTCACGCTCTTATCTAAAGCCAATCCCTTTGCTTCACACCAGATCCTGTCTGGCCTGCCGTCTCTCTCAGCTGTTCTTCTCTCCCCTCCTGCACCATCAATATTTCTCTCCCTCCTGAATCGTTAGCCTCATTCTCTCGGTGATCACATGTGTTTCATGACTTTAAAGACCATCTCTGCCCCGTGGACATCTATATTTGTATCCTAGCCCAGACTTCACTTCCAAAATACAAGTTTGAATATCCAGTGGACTATCCATCCTTACTTGGATTTTCTTATAGACGTCTGAAAACCAACTACACTAAACTGTTTTTCTCCTCTAAGTCTGCCCATCTCTCAGCCTACATCATTCCAACTGAGGTCAGCTCCCACCTTCCAACTGCTTAAGACAAAAGCACTGGACCTGTCCTTTGTTATGGTTTCGGTATGAGGTGTCCCTCCAAAGCCTGAGACAATGCAAGAATGTTCAGAAGTAAAATGATCAGATCCTCCACTGATATGGATTAACTGGGTGGTAATTGTAGGCAGGTAGGATGTGGCTGGATGAAGTAGGTACCTGCCTTTTGTGTTTATATTTTGTCCCTGGTGACTGAAGCTCTCTCTCTGACTGTTTCCTGGCTCTCATGCCCTGAGATGCTTCCCTCTGCCCATGCCATTCTGCCATGATGTTCTGCCTCACCTTGGGCCCACGGCAATAGAGTCAGCCAATCATGGACTGAACCTCTGAAACCGTAAGCCAAAATAAACTTTTCCTCCTCTGTGTTGTTACTGTCAGGTCTGTTGGTCATAGCAACACAAAAGCTAACTAAAACATCCTTGAACCCTGCCCCCCTCTCATATCCTTCATCTAATCCATCAAGAAATCTCAGCTCTTCCTTCAAAATGTACAAAGAATTCGACCCCCCGACCATTTTCATTACCCCGTGGCTGCCGCCTTGGTCAGACCTACATCATCTCTCACCTGGATTGTAGCAGAAACCTCTCTGTCCTGTCCTATACCCCTGGCCCCTGTAACCTATTCTCCATCTGGAAGCCGGAATGGTGAGTGACCCTTTTAAGACCTGGGTGACATCATGTTACTCTTTTGCCCAAGACCCTGTAATGGCTCCCCGTTTCATTCAGGGTAAAAGCCAAACTTCTTACAAAAACCTGCAAGGTGATCTAACAGCCCCGCCCTCCCTTACCTCTTTGATTTCCTGTTTCTCTCCCCCTTGCCCACAGGTCTCCTCAATGTTTCCTGGACTCCCTAAGCCTGCTTCCCCCTCACAGCCTTTTCTCTTATTGTTCTTTGTCTAGAGCAGAGAGAAATATCCACAAATGCAACTCTCTCACATCTTTCAAGTCCTTGCTCAAATATCTTCTCATTCATTTCTACCCTGAACATCCCATTTAAAAGCACTACCTTGCCCATTCCTAGACATTTCATTTTCTCTTATCCTGCTTTATCTTGGCTTTATTCCACCACATGTATCACCTCGACTATGTACTATTGTGCATATCTTTACAATGTATATTTTTTGTCTGTCTGCACCAGATAGAACATAAGCCCCAGGGATCTCTGTTTTGCTCATGAATACGTTTCACACATGTACAACTGTAACTGGCACATATTAGGTGCTCAGTAAATATTTGTTAAATTAAATTGAATTCGGTTTGAGTGACCAGGGGGTCTGAGGATCAAATGAGATTTTATATGTAAAGCTCTTAAAACAATGCTCAATAAATAGGAGCTGCTACCACCACAATCACGATCACCATGGCCATTGCCAAACCATCATGATATATGAGTCTGTCTTGTGACAGTTTGTAGCATAAAGTCGATAAACAAATGAATAAGTCCCAGGATATTTACTTCATTCAATAGGAAGGCCTTTAGATTTTGGTGGCCTTTAGATTCTAGTCCAGTTCATGGTGATTCCCTTAATGACTCTGCTCCTACACCCCATCCATACAGTGAGATGCCGTCAGTGATCTTTCTACTGGGAAAGAGATCCAGGTCCCATGGCCACCTGGAGCAAATTAGAATAAGGAATATGCTGGTCAATGTTTGACAAAACATCAGTCCAGGTAAAAACAAAAACAACCCCTGCCCGCGATTTATAGGGTTTGCCAATTTCCATGGTGTAAATACTCTACCATGGTTGATTTCAAGCTTCCAACATTGTGTCACTGAATGTGAAGTTGGAGATGTATAGTAGCACATACAATAAATCCACCAAAGATATGATAGGAAAAATTGCTAGAGCATAAATAATAGTAAAATATAAAATCCTTAGAAAATGACTTGTTTTAAATAATTATTAATTACAGGTTAATTTAATTTTGGATTTTGGTTATATTTCATTCTTTGCCAAAATCCCTGTAAATTCAATACTTTCTTGGGAATTGGTATGAGTGGATGCTGTCGGTAAGGTCAGAGTGGACATCTGACCCAAGGAGGGTCACTCAGAGTGTCATTCCCAGAAATGGACTCACCCCTGAGAAAACCAGTCCTTCACATAGCTGGGATATGAGACTAGGAACTGTGGACAGACAGCTTCCATTTCCAAGAGCCAGGAAAGTAGGTAAAGGCTGCTGATAGGGAATAAAGATCTGCAAAGAGAACCAGCAAGAAGAAGAAAATACTCTGCCTGGGGTGCTGGTCACCTTTCAGTTCCTGGATCCAGCTGTTCCAGATGCTTGGCACTTGGGTCCCATATGTTTCTCTATCTTTAAAATAAATTCCTCATCACTGCACGAGCTCCAGGTGGTTTTAGATACCTGAAAACAAATGTTCTAAGGATACATTATGCTTACTTGATTGGGGTTGGCCTGAGTTACACCAATTCAGTCACACTGATTACTTTATGCTTGTCAGCAGGTATAGATATCTTTAAATAGAAAAGTGAATTACTACATAATGAGTGCATTTGTGTGAGCTGAAAGAATTTTTCAAAATATGAAGTTTCTATCAGAAAAGATAATTTTAAAAATCCTTTAGAATATGAAATTTACATCAGGAGAAAACTAATAGAATAAGCTCTTGGCGATGAACATTTTGGAAGCTGCAGCCTCAGTTTACACTGACTATTGCTACCCAAAAGGTCAGTGTTGGCCAACTTCCGATATGCTTGTACCACTTTTGAGATTCTTGCTGTAACTATCTCTCAGCACAAGGTACCACAGAAAAGAAACACAACTCATTTGTTCTGCATAAATTGTAACCTAAGCCAAAATATCTACAATGTCATGGATCTAGTGTGTTAATTATATCCTAATATACTTGAGTAAACAGTATTAAGCAATGCTGTGTGTCACCTAAAGTGGCACCAGGAACACACCCAGGGGAACATCATGGCGCTTGGGCTTGCTTCACTAAAGCCAGCTCGCCTCCCAAGGTTTTCCCTGCATCAGCCCTGCAAGAGTCTAGATTTGTCAGAGGCTACGGTACATTTTCAAGCTCCATGGCGGAAAGAACTAATCTGCTGTTATTAAAATGAGAGCAATACATTGTAGGCATACGTTTAACTAAGGGATCTGTGTTTTATTATTTGGGAAGATGTATTTGCATAGTTTAATTCAATGACATTCTTTATTTTAAAAAAAGAAGAAGAAGAAGAAAAGAAGCTCACACAGCGAGCTGTAGCCAACTCTACCTTTCAACTTAATGCTAATTTGCCCTAGGGTGGATCTGACCTGAGCATCCTAAAGACACTAGTAATAAGTTATCTATTTCATCACATGCTGGGTGGACAAGAGACCCATTTCAGTTACAACCAATTGAATTTATCCTCTCAACACAGAGTAGCCAAGCCCTAAGTAGACACAATACTTCTGGCTGATGTTTATCTTCAAAATTTCAGCACCTGGTGGTCAGAGTTCAGCATCACCAATAGTACTTTCAGCCCCAAGAGAAGAAAGTGCAGGAATGTTTTCTTGGGTTTTGATTCCAGTTCTCAAGTCACTTCTTAATGATGTAAGGGGGTAGGCCCTAGCACCTGCAAACACCTAAGGATCACTGTGCTTAACAGGAGGACTATGACTAAGGTTGCAGACCAGCCAGCCCGAGCACCCCTCTACACCTAAAGCAGTTCATTTTTTAGGAAATCCATGAAATGACATTGGAGCCACAGTCAGCCTACCCTTTAACTCCTACCAGTAGTGACTGAGATGCAGTGAAGGGCCCAAAGCTGACCATTTAAGGTCTTGGCTTTCTTAAAATCCTATGGACTCCTAAGACAAAACATAGTAGCTTCAATCTACACCAACAAGGGACTTATTTGAGACTTATCGACATAGTATTGAAAAGGCTATTGCTTAAAGTAACTTAATCCTTGTCTTCATCCTTCACATACAGGGCTCACTGCTTTATAAGTTTTCGGGCATTATACAGTCAGCCCCCCATAGCCCTCGTTTCCACACCCATGGGCTCTGCATCTGCAGATTCAATCAACTGTAGATGGAAATACTCAGAAGAAAATATTGCATCTGTAGTAGACATGTACACACTTTTCATTATTCCTTAAACAATATAATGTAACAACTATTTGCACAGCATTAGAATATATCAGGTATTATAAGTAATCTAGAGGTGATTGAAAGTATATTGGAGTATACACATATGTTATATGCAAATACTGTGCCATTTTATCAAAGGGATTTCAGTCTCTGCAGATTTTGGTATTGATGGGAGTTCCTGGAACCCATCACCTTGAGGATTCCAAGGGACAACTGTTTTGGCTAATCATTTCTGCATTCTTTTTTTTTTTTTCTGAGTAATCAATGAAAATAAAAGAGGTGAGACAGCCAGAGGAATCATATAAAACATTCTGAGCTGGAACACGAACAGTACATTGCCACCAGACATAGGCATATATCGCGCCCATGAGTATGGAGGGCTTGTTTTATTCTCCTTTTCAAGAACCAGCCTAAAATGAAAAATGGAAAAGCCTTTATGACACCGACTCCAGCTTTTCATCCTAAGCTGTTTTCTGTGTCCTCTGCCACACAGGATTTGGAAAACACTTCACCAAAGAGCATTGGAAGAAAATTTAATCAGTGGTCCAGGAAAAGGGAAAAAGCCACCCTCCATGTGAGCACCAAGCCCAAGACCAGCAGAAAGGTGTACTTAGTGAGAAAAGCATAATGACCCTATGCCACAATCAAAACCTCAGTGGGTATTTGTACCATCGCTTCTCTCTGAAAAAGTCATATACACTTACATCTCCAAGGAAAGTCATGAATATTTTATATTCCAAGGAAGGAATCCTACCTCCTGTCTAAGCAAGGATGAGAGATGTTCGGACAACAGAAGTGGGAAGGAAGGAAACACATGAGCATCACTGTCTCCTATGCAAGGGATCTTGTTCTTCACATAGTCCCTGATTCCACACTCCTGGCACACATCTGTTAGCAAGAACAGTGGAATCATGACTGTTTAGAATCACAGCATTGGTGAGTCTGACGCCCCACATGGAAGCATTTGGGAAAAATAAACAGACAGATCTGCCCTTCCTGGTCAATAGACAAACTCCCAATAACAAAGCACCTTCTCCTACCACTTTTGCAATAACCACCTTGGCTTGGACAGAGTTGCTATGCAAGTCACACGTAGTGTTCCACAGTCACCTCAATAATGGCATATATAGCATAATAATGGCATAATGCCAGGTGCATACCTATAATCCCAATGGCTCAGGAAGCTGAGGCAGGAGGATTGCAAGTTCAAAGCCAACCTCAGCAATGTAGGGAGACCCTAAGCAATTTAGCAAGACTCTGTTCTAAAATGAAAAATAAATAAATAAATAACAATAAAAAATAAAAAGAGTTGTACCTCAGTGGTTGAGCACCCCTGGGTTCATTCCCGGGTACCAAAATAACAACAAAACAATGGTGTTCACCAAACCCACAGTCACTGACCAAGGCCTCTTATGGGAGGAAGGATGTCTTGCCACAGAGGAGGGATGGGCATAGGTATAAAGTCCCATGAACGGGTCTGACCCTGAGAGGGAAGATGGTGTGTAGCTGGGAAGGTGACAGCAAGAATTCTAAGTTCCTGCCAAAACCCCAAACTAACAATTTATGTTGTCAAACAGACTTGACTTTGAAAACTGGGGGAGTTGAACAAGGGTATCTATGTTTCTTTGATGGACACCTGGCCCTGAAAACAGGTGCATCATCCACCCGTCTCTGCATTCAAGCAAGGATGCCAATGAATTTGTTAATGCCTGGCATTCTATTCTACATTGTCCTCAGGTGAAACCCACTTTCCCTCCTCACTTACATGTGCCCATCTGCCTCTCCTCTAATTCCACACGCCCCTGAACATTCCCAAGCTATCTTGCTGCTACGGCTGCTTTTTTTCTTTTTATATTTTTTTCCTTCCTCCTTTTTTTTTTCCATAAGGCCTCTGGCCTTACACTGCTGTTTATCACCTAAGGCCAACTTTCTCTCTCACTCCTTTTCCCTCTCTGTTTCTTTAAATCTCTAAACCACAAAGCAGCATGCAAGCAACACCGTGGGTCAAGATATCAAAAGCGGGAACTTTTATAGGTTTCCTCGATAACATGGACAATAAAAGAAGAAGGCGCACCGGCAGCATTACTGACCTTATTTGATGCTGAGCAGTAAAGAGAGACAGCTCCTCCGCTGCCTGCCCGAGTGGTCCAGGCCGTTGGTGTGTGAAGGGGGAAGCTCTCTATCAACACTCGGCCCCAGTTTTCCTGCACCCTCACGCCAAAGCTTTCCAAGTGTTTTCAGCAAATAATATCCAAATAAACAGAAGGTTACTGAATACATTAAACTCACTGCAGCAAGAAATTGCTTTTTGATGCCCAGTATATGCAGACACAATTCTCCCCCACACTTACATATATATGAATATCAGTAGGAATTCACAGACTGCTATGGACATCTAGGCTCTGAAAGCAGAGATCTGTATTCCAGAAATTCCAGCTGTTGATCAGCTCTCCTCACATACACAGCAAGCTATGTGTTTCAGTGACTGGTATTAGGGTGAGAATTTTGGAGCTCATTGTCATATTCTTTCATGCAGACATGTATTAAGACAAAATGCATTTGTCTTTGGCCTGACATGGCTGCTGGTTTTCATGTGATATGAGCCCAAGAGGAGGTAGCTTCAAGCACCCGTAGGAATAAATGCTTCCAAAATCATATGGGCTGGTGGAACCCCAAGATGGGCAGAGATGAAACAGAACACTTCTGCTCTACATGTGAAACACACACACACATACATACTCTATCCTTTTAAACATTTTTTTCCAAATAGTGAAAGCCACTTTTATAATCAACTTTCAAGGTAAACATTCTTTCTCTCACAATAAGAAAATCCACTAAGGAAATAAGTTCTTTTTTGCTAGGACCCCATGGCCCCAAGGTCTAACTTCCAATCTCATCAAAAGTTTAAAAAACATAGTTTTTGTCTTTATGCACCTACTTTATACGTAAAAAAGGATAAATCATCTTACCATCAGTAAAAGTGGGAGGAGAAAGTAATGTTCTCCTCTGGAGACATCCTGTTGCCTGTCTCCCAAAAAGTCACACAGAAAGACACTTGCTCCCTCCTCCTCTGCTAAAAAAATTACCATTAGAACCTCATCTTATCCCTCATCACCTTCACTGTCTCTAGACTAGACATTTGGCTTGTTGATGAACAATGTCAAAAGCAACCAGGACCAGGAGCATTCAGGCCAGTGAGGTCACTGCCCACACTGGTGTGAGCAGGGCTAAGCCTGTGTGCGCATGGCACACACTGATTGGCCTGTACTTTGTAAATGCAGGGGATTTGGGATCCAGGCAAAGAACGCCCTCTTTTGGGACAGACAGTGGTAGTCATCTCAAAGACCACACTTCCTCTGCTCTCCTCAGATATGACAGCTCTGTCCCTGCCCACCTAGCAGCTTCTCAAAAGTATCAAGTCAATACTTGACCTAATGCCCTTGCTGCTCTCCCTGGCCCCCACCCATCTTGTATGGAACCCAGCAAATTTATGCACAATTTCATCACGTTTCTTCCCCATACCCTGCCCCATGAAGTACTAGAAACACATAGTCAAAAACACCTAACTAGAAACCTAATTCTTCTATTTATTTGGTAGATGAAACCGTCTCCACAAATGCCCTCTACCACCCTAAGAGTGAGTGTGTGGAACCCGCGCACCAAAACTGACACCTGGGCCCTGCCATTCTTCCCGTTCCTTCAAGGGACACCAGGCACACAGAGACAGCTCGCAGTCTAGCTGCCAGTGCACATGTAGGAACGCCTTGCCCACTGCTCCTGCGCCCCCCCTGCCCACCCTGTTCTCCTGCTTGCCTGCGTGGTCCTTCTTTTGGTACCATGTGTCGATGTCATTGCTCCCTGAGTGAGATCGAGGTCTGAAGGTGGATGCAGGATGCATTTGCTCCCATGCAGTTGTTTATTTATTTATTTCACCAGAGATCAAACCCAAGGGCACTTAATCATTGAGCCACATCCCCAGTCCTTTTCTTTTTTTTTTTTTTTTTTTTGAGATGGGGTCTCACTAGACTGTTGACATCGTTGCTAAGTTGCTGAGACTGGCTTCAAACCTATGATTCTCCTGCCTTAGCCTCCTGAGTCGTTGGGATTACAGGCGTGCACCACCACCACACCCAGCCTCTCCCATGCACTTTTGAGTGAAGGGTCTTATGCACAGGAAGGCTCTCTGCTTGTGGCTGGGCCAGTGGAATTGGGCCTGGGTGTGGGGACCACATGGGGTCATCTACCACCCTTTGGATGCAGCCTGAACAGTACTGGGTGATAGCATAAATCTGGATGGTGATGCGATAACAATGTGACCTGAGCATGTGTAAATGGGGGAAGGTATTAATTTTTTTTAAACTGGTATCCTGATTTTTTTTTCTTTTTGGTACCAGGGATTGAACTCAGGGGTACTGGACCACTGAGCCACATTCCCAGTCCTATTTTGTATTTTATTTAGAGACAGAGTCTCGCTGAGTTGCTTAGTGCCTCGCCATTGCTAAGGCTGGTTTTGAACTCACGATTCTCCTGTCTCAGCCTCCCGAGCCGCTGGGATTATAGGCATGCGCCACCGTGCCCAGCCAGTATCCTGATTTTTCTACAACTGAGCTAAATGGACAGGCACCTGCCCATGGTTATCAGTTGAACTGGTGGAGTGTACACGTCAGGACTGAATCAGAGGGCTTGACAGAGCAGAGGTATTAGTAAGTACACAGTGTAATATCTCATTTTTGAGTGTCACAAACTGAACCTGAAAATTCTTGAATAAATCTCATTTCTGATGACATTTTTAGAAATGACATCATTATGGTCGTTTACTTGTAGGAAATGTCTGGATTTAAGAAGATTCTACAAAGGGCTGCCAGACCTAACCAGTGAAAAAACACACCCAATTAAATCTGAATTTTAGGTAAAGGCTAACTCATTTTTAGTAGAAATATATCCTATGCAATATTTAGGATGTATTCATACTAAACACATTACTTGTTGTTTATCTGCAATTCAGATTGAACTGGTATCCTGTATTTTATCTGGGAACCTTAAGCCTTCAGAATGTGTGTGTGTGTGTAAGGGGTATAGCAATGGAACTTCACTCTGTTGTGTAAATTTTGGGGAAAATGCATTCCTGACCCCTGACTCCTTGCTTGGATAGAAATATGGTCACTGGAGAGAAGATCAGATGAGCTTTGTAGTTTTTAGTCATATATTTCCAGGTGCCAGGGGACCACTGGAGGGAATAAGGGTTCCAAGTACAACACTGAATTACCACTTTAGGAGGATGCTTTGCTTGGACAGGTATGTTTTTCAACATGGCTCTAACAGAGTACACACAGGTGATTAACATTCCTGAGCTGAGGTTTATGACTTCATTACAATATTTCTCATCATAATTGAATAGGTAAAAATACCTGGCTATTAAATACAAACCTATCCCTCAGGATGACCAGATTATCACTTGAATTTAAAATCTTTCTGAATTTTTAATAGTGCATAACAAATACGATTATTTATGCACTTTCTTCCAGTGCTTAACTTGTCAGGCCTACAATTATTTGGAATGCCTTCAGTTTCAATGGGAGGGATTAAATCGAGCTGTGACTCTCTCCCATCCCTCTAAAATATTTAGCCAACAGGTTTCCCCCTTTCCTTGTGCCCTGGATGAAGCCTGTCCAGAATCTTTTGGAGGCCCAAGCAGGGCCTGGTTCTGCGCTTA
The DNA here is from genome assembly GCA_028644305.1 of Xerus rutilus. Lineage (NCBI taxonomy): Eukaryota > Metazoa > Chordata > Mammalia > Rodentia > Sciuridae > Xerus > Xerus rutilus. The sequence continues at coordinate 13,810,051 of CM053414.1, forward strand.
TTTAGCAACCCCTGATAATTAGCAGCGAGGAGATGTAAGGAGCTGTGATATAAAGGGAGCAGCTGATAATCCATAAAGCTGGCTGATGAGAAAGTCAAGTGGAGGCCTGCCTGGCTGAAACCTCTTCAATAGATCTGTAGTCTGGACTTGAACCCTGCCCTCTCACCTCAGGGTCTGATATTTCTTTCTTTTCCTTTTTTATTTTTTTTTCCTCTGCCCAAGTCCCCTGCCCCCACCTTCTCTTCTCCTCCCAGCTTCTCTATCAAGCAGTGATATACTCAGACTGACTGTGAATAAATGTGAATGACCCCCATCTATCCACCCCCACTTCCCTGAGCCTTCTGCTGCAGAAGAGGGTGGGGGAGAGGGAGAAAGAAAGAAGAGGGAGAGGTACAAGAGAGCAGGAAAAGGAGAGAGAGATAGAGAGACAAGGAGGGTCCCCGACTTCCTCACAGGTAATTAAAGGGACTATTTTCAAGGTTGCATGGGCAAAAGACAATTCGGCCCTAATGAAGCATCGATCGCCTGGCACTAAGGTAGAAAGGAGCTGACATTCATTCAAAGGTACCTCTAACTGATGTAAGATGCTGCACCGGGAATTATCCCTTCTCTGCTGTCATTGCCTAGGACTTGGGTTAGGAAAATAAAATTAAATTAAAAAGGGGCAGTTTGTTTGAAATTTATTTGATTCTGCATCGCTGCGAATGCATGTGTCTGGCTGTTTTCTTTTTCTTTATTCCTTCTAAACAACTGAATGTACCGGAATATGTTCTATTTGCTTGTAAGGAGGGCCACCCCCACCCTTGGGGTGAATTTTCTTCATTAGTCACGTTTAAAAGCCCACCAATCAGGCCTGCCCATCTGGAATTCATGAGGTCAGCGATGGCCAAGCAGTGACTCCCTGGGAAGGGTAGGACCACACTATCTGTCTGGAAATCCAAACTCTTTTTCACTCCACCAGTTTGATCACCGTCTACATTGTGCTGGTGTTAGCTATTTTGTGGCAAAAACAGAAACCTCAGTGGAAAGAGGGGCTAGGAAGTGGGCCAGGTCACTGTGCAGGGGATGATGAGGCTGTATGACTGGGATGGAGAGAGAACAGGACCGGAGGTGCTTGCGAGATGAGGTCTTTGGCAACACATGCGGCCAGATGGGTTTTGAGGTTACAAAGGAACGCCAGGCCGAACCCCAGGTCCAGGTGTGGGAGAGAAACCAGAGCAGAGCCACCTGCCAGCCCACTTTGGGGGACAATTCCTCGGGGCTTCCTAGCCCTGGACATGGCTTCTGGTTTTTCTCATTAGTCCTAAAGATGTTTGCATTTGAACAACATCCTAATGTTGTCCAGATATAACGTTGCTAGTCCAAATACAAAAATGCTAGTTGTTCCAAGCAAATCAGGGCGGATGACAGGGGAGAAAAGTCAGTATCAATTCCAAAGCAAGTTGAGCGTTACGGTAGGGATTTTGCCCACAGCCCCACTCGGCTGGATCTTACAAGAGGCCCCGGCATTCGACAATGGCAGGTCCCTTCAGAGCGAGAAACACAAAGGGAATTTGCTCTGGTTCACTCTCCACAGTGAGGCCCTTCAGAAGCTGAACAGAGTCACTTTTCTTCCCCTGATAAAAATAAGTGGGGGCAGGGGGAAGAATTCCCTTGTACACCCCCATATAGACATCCAGGGTACAATAAACTGAAGAAAGGGGGCCCTTTGACAGGACATTTCAAATCACAGCCTCCTCCTCACAGGTTCTGTCTTTCTTTTTCTTTGCAGAATTTATCATCTGTTTCTTGATTTGGCTCTTAATTTTGGTTTGGTTTTGGAGGGTGGGGGTGGCAGGATATATTATTTAACTTGATAAACAGCATTAGCACACCGCCCGCTGCCTCCCCGCCTCGCTCCCTCTCCTATTTATTCATTTGTGTTTACATTTCTAAGACATCCCTTTAGCTGAAGGAGGACACTTCCCACATATTGCAGTACTGGCCATTAATGCAAAAGGATAATTTATTGGCTGCACCGCCACTGAAGTTGAATTTTGAAAAGAAAAATCGGAGCCCAGTTTTCCTGGGTTTGCTGCATTCGTGGGTATTTACTTTGTACTTTTCTCTCCTTTATCTTTGAAACAGTTTGTAACATTCTATTTATCAATTTGATGCTATGGCATCGTGCTATTTATTTATTTATTTTCAGCAGAAGAACAGGTCAGGACACAGAGGCAGAAATTGTGCGGAACACCTGCTGAAATTAAGGAAGAAAAAAAAAAGTTTTCCCCTAAAAATGGCTAAACCGGAGCCCAGCAGATCCTATCTGCATTAATTTGGCTGAACAACAAGATACTGCAGAGGACAAACTCTGAATAAAGCAGTTCCGAGTTCCCAGAATTGGCACAGCTCAGACTAAACAATGGCCGCTTCCCATTCACCTTAACCCAGCTTTTCAAAAGAACATCCTTAGAAACACAAAGCATCAGCGGGAAATGGCAATTTTATGAATCCTAATCAATCAAAGGGCTTATTAACTCAATGTGAAGCCAGATTAAAATCTTTAATTATAAATCGTGCTAAAAGGAAAAACAAAATGTACTTATGGTACATTGAAAATTCCGGATATTAACATAGTTGCTATTATCTCTTGCAATATTAAATTCCCCCTCCCTTTTCTCCCCCAACAGCCTCACCTTTTTTTCTATTACTAAAGAACAGGGCTACAGAACCCAAATCATTTTTTTCCCCTCGATTTATTAAAATGTATTCTTTTTCTCCCCCTGTGCATCCAATAGGTTGCTGGTAAGCTGCGTTGGTGGTTGTAGGAAGGGGTATGAGAAATCCCGTTACTGAGCCCGGGGCGGGCGGCTAGGGTTTCAGTGAGACGCTGGGGGTAGTTTGGGGAGCTGTTTATTAAGGGGGCAGAGTTGGTGTTATAGGGTTTGTAGGTTACTTTTTTTCCCCTTTTCTTCCTTTTTTGGGGGTAGGGGGAAGACAGCAATCAGATGTGGAGCATATTCGCTAATGAAAGCGGCATGCGTGTCTGTGCTGGTAGGATTGATTGGCAGGAGTGGAGATTGCCAGCCCCAGGAAGAGTCTTCGCTTTAAGCTACGGTGTGAGAAAAGGCTTTGGGTGCTGCTGCTGCTGCTGCTGTTGTTGAAGCTTCGTCTTTGGCTTCTTCTTCCTCTTATTTCTTCTTCTTTTTTTTCTTCTTCTTCTTTTTTTTAATCAGGCAGACATTTGGGAAATGACCACAGCAAATTTAATCCCAGTTGGGGGGTGAAGGAGGGAGGAGGTAGAGCTGAGCCTGTGATTCACATGTTTTATTTATTTGTTCAGAGTCACGGCCATCCTATTGTGTGTCCCTCATTCTGTCATTTCAGGCCCCTCCGACCCACCCCCTACCCCTGTCCCCATTGTTAATGTAAGAGGCAGAGAATATAACCACATTTTATAATAATAACATATCCAACATTGCAAAAGCAGGAACCTCATCTTGAGAGGGGGCCTTTTTTTATTATTGAAATGATAAAAAAAAAAAAAAAGAACAGAAAAAGAAATCTTTCTGTCCTAATGACAACATAGGATGGAGAGATTTGTTCTTTGTGTAGAAATTCAGTGATCTTCAGAGCTAGGGTACATGCCCCATCCCTCCCCTCCCACGCACAGGCTATTGTAGAGCTCTGTTTTTGTATTTACAGAGCAAGCCCCATGTTACCAAATTGGCTTTAAATTAAACAGAGAAAGAAGGAAAGGAAGGAAGAAAGAAAACTGTACAATCAGAGCTAATAAAAAGAAAGTAACACCCTGGTTTAAATTAAATCCTACTTCATTCCTTTTGTTCAAAGTTCCCACTTTCTTCCTCTCAGTCTTTTTCCAGAAAGATTCCCTTTCTTTGACTATTTCTTTAGTTCCAGGGACAAGGAGTTCTCATCCCAAAATTAGGTCTTTTAAGAGCCTTGTCACTTTTCCTTCCTAACCGTAGGACCAGGTTTATCCACATCCAGGGGCCAGGGGGTAGGGGACGAGTGACAAAGAGGGGTAGCCTTTGCCGACAATCTTGATAGTGAATAGGATTTGATTTCATAATACAAGGTTGACTCTGCGCTTTTTATCCAAACAGTAGGTCTAAAATGCCTTATTTAAACCTGAATCAAGAAAAGAGACTTATCCTTAATGGACACAAGCAACGTCTGCCCTGGTGGTGTGTCCTGGCTCCCTCGGGGCTGTGTGCTTCCCCCAGGCACTCAGGACTGCTCCATGCTATACTCCTGTAGCTCCTGTTTCAAAAGTGCAGTAAAACTATGATTTTCCTGATGATTGTGGAACTTCCCAGCATAGGCACCGTGCCCAGTGTTACTTTAAAACCACTGACAAACAGGTTTCTATGCTTTGAGCAAATAAAGATTTAGCCAGATGCTGCTGTAGTATGTGAAAACTTGTAGGCTCCTATTTTGGCGGCCAGCTCTGTAACCACCTGCACTCTCCCAGCTGCAAACAGAAGAGCCAGGTTTTTCTTTTATTCATACATATAATTTTTGTTTGGTCCACCCTGCCTTAATTTTTCTACCTTTAACAGACTGATAATGTCCTAGTTATCTAAATGTACAAATACAGCCAGAGGGAAAAGATTGAGTAAAAGATCCTAAATCAGTTTTCATGGCTAAAGTGCACACGGAATCCATTTTGGCAAAAGCACTCAAATTCTCAGAATTCCTCTAAATCCTTAAATGCCACATGGCTGCGATATTCCTTTGAAGACGAGCATTGGACCTAATAAACCGAATACCCAGGCACAGATCTCGTCTTCTTTAGTTCTTGCAATAGCTTTTCACTAAATTCAAAAAGGCCCTTTTGTGCTTAACTGGGTTTTTATTTCATTGCTTTTAAATTTGTTAACTTGACTTTTGACACTTTGAATGTTTAGCCCTTTTTAATTTTTTAAAGTGCAATTATATAATAAATATTTGTGCTTCCAGAAAGACATTAATCTGTTATTAATGCTAGTATATAAAGAATAAAATGTACTTCAATCTTTTGCACATTTTCTAAGCGTCATCTTTCAGTGACCAAGAGCATAAACTGATTTTGAAATAACACACAGAAACATTGCACAATGTATTTACCCTGCTCCATGAGAAGGTATAAACAAAATAGGGAGAAAAACACAGCCAAGAAGGAAAGATAACCTGTATAAAAAATTACATAAATAACATATGTTTTGAAGTGTTATGTAAATAAATTAGACATCAATGATTTTTTTTTAAAAAACCAGCCAATTACAATTCTTGATCAAAAATAAAACTGACTCTTTTCCCATTGATTTACTTTCTCAGTTGACTTCAGCAAATGAAAACATGAGTGAAGACGGCTCTTAGCTGCCAAAAAGAAAAGAAAAAAAGAAAACAGGTATTTGATTTTAAAAGATGTATATGGAATTTTAGTTTCTTCTCAGAAATTACAAAAGGGCTGCTTAAAATTGCTCAAAAGGTGATGTTTTGAAATTAAATTTTCTTTTGATGTCCTTTTTCCATTTAAATATCCAGAAGTAATCATGCTTAGATAAAGGCTATAAGTCTCTAACAGAATTTTTTCCCCTTTTCTTCCTAAAAGAAAATATTTTTTTAAATTGTTTCATAAAGAGATATTCACACTGAAACCAATAAAAACAGTATTATCATTAGCAAATGGAACATGAATCTTAAACATTTTAATCTACTTATTATCAACTATTTCAAATACATGTGCAATATTTTTCATATATATTTTTATACACCTTGCAAGTCTTACTTGGGTGTTATTACAGGTTTGTATTTTCTTAAGTCACAAAGGAAACAGTGGTGAGGATAGGAAGAGAATATTTACATTTTTTTATCTTCTTTAGTTTTGTCTCAAATCCAAATAAATAGGAATGTAAAAATGGTTTAAATGGTTATTTTAGAACGCTGCAGGGAATCTTCCTTTTAAAAGTATTTCAAGCCTCTTCTAAAGATTTCTCACATCAGTATTATGTTGTTGGTTCCTTTTGAAAAATATGCTGCTTCTTAAAGAACCTTATAATTTAAATTTATTTCTTCCACATATGGTTTTGTCAAAATCCCAATCCAAACACAGAAAATGCCCTGTGTCTCCTAAACACCTACAAAGCTAATGTTTATAGGCCAGCTTACATCTGAGCAGAAAATATTCGCCACAACTCCAGGCTTCACCTCCCCCCCCTTCTTTTTCTGGATCAGTTGAGTTCTACATTTGATATACAGCCTGATTTTTCCCCCATCAAAATTACATGAGAAGCAAAAAAAAAAAAAAAAAAAAAAAAAAAAAAGAAAAGAAAAGAAAAAAAAGCTGGAATCTAAGGCTCAAGACAAACTGGGTGGGTCTCCTCATTCCCCCGTCTTTTTTTCCATGTCAGCCTCTATGTATAGATAAAACAATTTATCTTTATCATTTTCAAGCTGGTCAGACGGGCAAGAGGGTAGCAGTGGTGCAGGGTGGAGGGGTGAGGGAAAAGGTGACTGTCTCACTTGTTGTCAGAGGGCATTGATCAGCCCTGTGTCTGCTGGTCTCAGAGGTGAGGCCAGGTCCCCCAGGACCACTTCGGGGCTGGGCCATGTCAGTGCAAAGCTGTATTGAGTCATGACCCAAATGACGGTTCATTGAGGAAACGGGTATTGGCGTCCAAATCATTCTGAGACACCCTCAGTAACACTTAAACCAGTCCACTCCGTTAATGTCAGGTCACGGGGGACACATTTAGCCCCCTCTGCTGACCATTAGACCCTTTGATGGAGTGGACGATAAACTTGACGGGACAAGCCGGACCTGCTCTGGAGCCAGCCTCTGTTGACAGCAGGCACGGTATGGGGGCTGTTTTGGACACTGTGAGGGGTCCCTGTGGTCAAGGATTCTGTCCCTTTTACACCAAACAGGATAAAGTAGAACTAAAACTAGTTTTAAGGTTACAGTGTCCAAAGAAGAAAAACAAGCCTACTAGATTCCTTGCCAAAGTTTTTCAACAAATGAACGCAGACACAAATTGTGGCTAAAGTAGTCCAACTCTACCATTTTGTAATTTTTATTTCTTGCTTTGATTTTTCTCTTTCTTCTAGGCACCGTTTATATAGTACAGGTATTTTGAAATCCATTTGTTATACCTTGTGTGGCAAAGAACAAAAAGAATTCCTTATTGTTTCCCAGGGAAGTAGAGAAGAATTCTACAAAAATGCACTCCATTGTGAACACAGCGTTTCCCAGGCAGTATTCTGGAAAGGAAGTATTTTATTTTGTATTACCAAACATCAAATATATTTGGGGGGAAGGGAGAATGGGAGCTCAAGCTAATTGCATTTCCCATTGATAGGAGCATTAGCCTAAAACAAACTTGAGCTTGAAAATGAATCTAAAGCACAAACTAACAAAAACCAGGTCTTTGTTAACATTCAAAGGGTGAATTAATAATCATTATGGCTTCTATTTAAACAAATTATACCTAAATCTTCTGTTACACGAGAGATCGCTACTGTTTACTTTTTTTCTGCTTTCCCACCAGCCAGACGGCCTGTGGTTTGACAGAGCAGATTTTCTGGTATTACAATGCTTTTATCCTAGTTTTAACACCTTGTCTGGATTCCTCTTGAGAATTAACTGATATGGCTTTAGATGGGAATATGAAGGGAGATTTTTAAGTGGCCCCCACCATCGAAAAGTGAATCTAACAGAAACCACCTTGCAGTCTTTGCACAATTGCAGTTATTAAGTATACAATTAGAAAAATAAAAGTTAGCACACACGGACTAATTTGACCAAATTGACCAAATTACGCACCTGCTTTATCTTAAAAGTAAAATTCTAATTAAAAAGATAATGTGGTCCCTGAACTATTAACTACCCTTCTGACAAAATAAGGAAGCAGCTGTGAGAGATGTTTAGCCAAGGGTAAGGGGGTGGAGCTAATGTCAGGGTCTGATCGTCTACTTTGCATTATCCAAACCTGAGAGACTTTTCCAGAGTTCATATTCTTTGTCTCTTAATGCAGTCTGAAACCTTTAGAGCTTGCTAAAAGTCAGAATTCTTTCTTCTCAAAGGAGTCAGTTTATCAAACCCTGCAGGTTACCTCTCATTTTCATATCAATTTAAGTACTGTTTCATTCCAGAGAAATTTGATCTATTAAAACACACACCCACACCTGCTTTATCATACCCTGTTCCTGAAGCTTAAAAGTAAGATTTTCTGAGGGATTCAGAGATTTCAAATGATTTAAGGGGCCTTACATTTTTAGTATATTTTTGGAAAGGGTATTGTATGAACTTGATTCTTTTTTTTTTTTTTTAAGAGCTAGAATCTCACTATGTTGCCCAGGTTGGCCTTGAACTCCTGGGCTCAAACAATTCTCCCCCCAGCTATTTGGTGTGCCACCACACCCAGCTTTTGTTTTACTTCAATGTACAATTGATATTGTGTGTACAACGTGCCTGTATACACAACTACCATCAGTATTTGCTAACTCCATCTTGATGCTTTTGCTTTGAGAGGATATAAACAACTCCAGCATCCTAGCACAGATGCGCCTTTAAGTCTGTAAGTAAATGGCTGTGTGTGGGTGGAGGGGGCTGGTGTACGAGAGAGAGATGCTTTCACAGGCACTTGCATACAATCATGTGCATGTGCACACACACAGGTGGGGGAGAGAAAGAGCACGTGATCATGCATCTTTTACTCATCTCATCCAAATAGATTTCTAACTAGAGGCCTAACTCAAGAAATAAATTGCATTGATCTGGTATTTATAATGGGGCAATCTTGAGTTTTTAGTAGGACGAAATACCAAAGGGAAATTACATCATTGCCAGTAACCTCCTCTCTCCACCCTGCTTTCGGTAATTTTTCCCACCTCTTCCTTTCGACTTGCAAAGCCAAACAAGTGTACAGTTAAGAGAAATAAAATATCTATTATGCCCTATATGTGTTTTTAGCACCTAATAAGTATACCATTAGTAATTGAAAAATTAGCCCTGCTATCGGATATGCTAACATTCTGCCATTTCATTCAGAAAAGATCAGCCTATCCTGATCCCACTGTCTGTTTCTAGGACAGAAGCTAGAAAGGCGTTAGACATGGCATCTTCTAAGTTAATAAAAGGAGCTTGACTTCTTAAACAACTAGAAAATGCGACTGCACATTTACATTCTCATTTTCTCACCACAATCAGAATTCCAACTGAAAAGATGACAGAGCTGGGACAGCTCCAAACTAGCACAAAATCTTAGGTATTTTTCTGAGAACTAGAAGACTGAATTTCCTCTGAATTCTGTTCTCTGAGGACACAAGTATAAACGAGGGGAAAAAGGCATTTTGTCCAGGGGCAAAAGAACATTAGATACCTGTTTGTTGTGCTGCATTTATATTGCTTTTTATGTATTAAAAAACAACTTAAAATTTCCTGCTCCAGACTGATCTTTCTGTGAGATTCTTGGACAATAACACAGCTGCTAACATGCAGATGGACAGCAGCTAATTCTGAACTTCACTCTGTTCTTGTGATCCAGGTCTCCTCCTCAGACTCCCAATTCACATCCTCAGCCTGAGTATTGCAGGGGAACTTTACCCTTCCAGTACCTTAGTCAAACTCTCTGCTAACTGTCTTAATCACATTGCCTGTGACTCTGATCCAAGGGGTGACAAATGCTGTGTATCCCATTGGCTCAACAGCTGTATGAACAAATCAAGCATGGATATTTTACTCCAAAAAGGCAATGCTTCTAAATGCTTTAAATTGCTACCTGGAGAAGAAGCTTCGAGCAGCTGCTACTTCTCTTCCTTCTGCTTCTCCCCCCCCCCCAAATAGTGGCTAATGAACGTTACTCCTTAGATTTTTAATTTCAATTTGAATTCCATCTAAATCTCAAACCATTTTGAAATGGCTCACTGAACTTCATTCTCTAAGCTCTAGTTCACTGGAGGTCACAACAAGGTCACTAAGTTATTGTCCAAAAGCATGAAACAATATTAAAGTATTCACAGCTCACAGTTTCAGCACTGTCATCAGGAACCCAAGCCCCTGTGACCCTACTACAGGACAGCATATGACCACCCTTCCCCAGTTAGGGTGGCTGAGGAATCCAGACCAGGGCTCTGGCGTGTCATTTGAGACAGTCTGTGGTCCCTGCAGTGAAAATGATGGAACACTGGTATGTCATGGCCATTTCCCAATATAGCCCCAAACCAGTGCTCGCCTCCAATGTCACTGACAGTACCTTTTTTTAAAAAATATTTTTAGTTGTAAATAGACACAATACCTTTATTTTGTTTATTTAGTTTACGTGGTGCTGAGGATCGAATTCAATGCTTCATGCATACTAGGCAAGCGCTTTACCACTGAGCCACAAACCCAGCCCCTGGCAGTACCTTCTTTATACCCAATTAATTGACGGTTATTAGACTATAGCCTATTCTTCAGAGAATGGTGCTGTTAGTGTGTCAATGATGTCTTAAAGGCAACCCAAAGTCCAAAGCCAACTTGAGAATGAGAAGGTGACTGTGTATTAGGCAGAACTAAGGGTCCAACTTAGTTGAATGAGATGCACAGGAGACTCCAGGTCTGACACCAAGGAAGGGGAGATGGGGAGGAAGGGGCTTCTGCTTCTGCTCGGTGCAGACTTGGGGCTCCTCCCACATAGAGGGTCTCAGGAGAGAACCAGACTTTTCCATTCACTGTGCTTCCTCATCTGATCCCTGAAATGCTTAATGTGGGTTTCCAGAAAAACTAGGGCAGATGATCAGAAAAAGTGATAAATGGGGGGCTGCATTGCACACAATTGTTTATAACAAACTAAGTCTAAAGCGCTACGCCAGGAGTTGTAGTGCAAAGGGGGAAATGTATGCAGGCAACAGGGAGTTAAGTAAATAAATTTTTCTTTTCTTTGTCGATGTGTTTAGTTCTCTTCCTGCCAAGATTCATCTCACTCTGCTATCTTGTGAGAGACACATATGGTGCAGTGAAATTGCCATCCAGGAAAGCATGTCCCAGCCTGTTGAGACATCATCAAATAAGATTAAAGCAAAGTAAAAATAAAAAGATAGAACGATTTTTTTTCTTTTCCTTGTACAGAGAACTACTGATGAAAGCCACTGAGGTACTTGAATTGCTTCTAAAGGTTTTGCAGCCATTTCTTTACTTTGGATGGGTAAGAAAAAGGCAGGAATAACACGATGATCTCTTCTCTTCTTTCTCTAAGTTGGTGGGAGGAAGTGCCTCATAATAAACCAGATGTATATGAATAAAATACAATATTACCTTTGGCACCTCTGTTGCAAACCGCACTTAAACATGCTGTAGACGGACCTCAGTCTTCACGTCCCCTTCTCCTCTTCTGGATTCTCTGGATTGAAACTTTTCCTGGAGGCACAGAATAAAGCTTCCATTTCTTATCTTGGTTATTGTATTAAGATTCTTTATGGTAAAGTGTAGCTAATTTCTTGCTTTATAGACTTCCATGTTGGAATGACTGGGCTTCATCTTCATCCAGTGGGTGGTAGCATTTCCTTCCTGCTGGTGACACTTAGGACCAGGAATGCCAAGGTAACTGCTTGCCTAGCCAGCTCCCCCTGGAGAGCCCAGCCTCCTAGGAATAGTGCTCATGGCTGTTCTTACCAGCCATGCAACATTAGACTGAATGTTCAGTGTGCCTATCCTTTCTGGGAGTGCTCAGGGTAGCTAGCAGTGCCCTGATGGTGCAGGTATGGGGTTGCCAGATTAATATCATGACCACCTCCACAAGGCAGCATCTTTCTTCCCCAGGTTCCCCTAGGTGAACACTGACAATAATACCAAACTTCCTTCCCAGTTCCCTTTTACTTTGATGGCTCTGGAAAATTTATGACAACCGCAGGAAGACAGAGAGTCCACATGCCACTCTCATAAGACTTTTCTGGAACATGCAAGGCATTTCCTATTTTAAAGGGCTTTCTTCCTCTCCCCTTCCCTCCCTGAGTGGGATTCCAGAGAGTGCTGCAAACTTCTTTGAACAGATACAATCAGGAGGTGAACAATACCACACTTCACATCAGAGGGGGCCCCCAAAGCCGGGCTTTGAAATTAAAATACAATTTTTTTTAAGTGTCTAGAGAGGGAGGGTGGAGGGCAGTAAGAGACAAGCATGACCCTTTCTTAAATGCAAACACTCTGTTCTCTGTGAGGTGGAGTCAGTTTGCGTTGGGAAGCAGAAATGAAGGAGCAGCCTGCGTATTTGTTTGCAAACCGTTCTAGGTGAGGAGCTGAAGGTTTGCAAGATCTGGTTTCTGATGGGCCGCCTTAATTGGGCTTCTGCAAAGCAGCAATGCATCCGTGGAAGAGATTATCACTGGCCTTAATAAGCTGTCGTTGGCTTTCATAACGGCCATGGCCTAAGATGAGGCACACTGAGCCCAGAGACAATCTTACCAATCGCCTGGAGCAAGGATTAAAGAGACAAGGATCGGAAGGAGAGACGGCAAGAAGTGGGAGGGGGCGGTGTAAGAAACAGGGGCTAATGTAAAATCGTTTCCATATTAACCTTCTTCCCTTCTGACAATGGTCAAGTTCTGATTCAAAATACAAATTATCTCCAATTACTTCAAAAGAGGCAGTCAGAGAGCTGTCATTTAACCTTCACCATCTGTTTGCCTCAAAAGAAAGCTGTATAGCCTGCCACGTTGACCTCGACTTTCCCGCAAGCTCTGGACCAAAGATGGAGGCTTATTGTTCTCTGGAGGAAAACCTATCTGGAGTTTTATGGGCGGTGGGGTGTGGGGGCCGGGTGGTTAGGAAAGGGGACAGACAGAAAGGAAGGAAGAGTGATATGTGGGGACCAAAGGAAGGAGTGGTGAGAGGTGACTTAATTCAAACTGGGTTGTTGCCTCCTGACCCAGCTTCCTGAGCATCCTCCCCTGGAGCACTGGCTTCAGCACAGGATTGGCTAATGAAGAACTCAGTGAACAAGGACAGCTGATGATTCCAGGATGCACAGGGTGGATGTGGGCCCACAGTGTGGTGGACCCTGGTGCCAGGTCAGCCATCGTGAGAGATCAACTTCAGGAGCACAAATGCAGCAAGCCCCTAAGGCCGGAGAGACACGCACTCTGTTAGTGCCATACGGTCTGTTAGACCACTGGATGGGCTGGGCAAAAATATATACAAGCTGCACCCAAACCCTGCAAATCACACCATTCAAGATGGCCATGTGGAGACCAAAGCTATTCTGGAGTCTGTCAGTGGAGACCCAACATCTCAGTGCACATCGAAGTAATTATAACTAAAAAAAAAAATCAAATTTTACGGTGGTCCTTCATGGACCCTCGCTCTTCCAGGAAGCAACACAGAAAAACCAAGGGAGAACACAAATTTATGAAGCTGTCTCAGAACAAGACCAAAAGGACCTGTAGGAGAATGACTTCCCAACAGGCCACAGCAAAATAATAGGGTGCAAATTTCTAAACGTCTTATGTTTTATAGGAGATTTCTAGTGTTTCTACCCAGGTACATTATATTATTTCCACTCCCTCTGATCTTTATTTTCCATTTTACAGCCCACTGAATAACAGGTTTCTTTAAAGAGAGAAAGAAAGAAAACAGACCCCCTATAAACGAGGACAACATTGACTCATAAACAGTCCGTGAGCTCCGAGAGCAAAGGCACCTGGAACTTTCTAAAGAAAAGCACCCCCACACACCAGCGCCATGTGGTGGTGGGGTCGTCCTTTCCCTTATCCAGTGGGACCGAAGGTCGAGGTTTTGTAGTTGTCATTTTCTTTTGAACCATGATGTCTGGACTCACTGCTGGGGCCTCTTTTTTCTCATGGCAAAAGCAGATGGGGGAGGGGTGGGCCAGTCGATTAAACACAGGGGGCTGCAGTGATGTTAGTGACAAGTACCAGGGTGGTGATGGAGGGTGTGGGGTGAGCTGGTGGCTGGGGGGAACCTCTGTGAAGAGCAGAAATTGAAATCCTAAAGGATGAGCTTTCTGTTCACCAACACCCTCCCCTGCCTCCCCCCAACACACAGAGAACTTTTTATTTTCCTCTCTCCCTTTTCTGCCCTTTCCTCTCTCTGCCCCCCGACCACCACCATTTCCAAATACAAGTCAAGGGTTCAGTTTGCAGGTCGCTGACGGATGTTAAATCCTGCTAATGGAAACAGCCATGTGACGGTGGGCTCTTGACCAAATTACCTTCTTTCAAGTCTTCTCTCAAGCCCGTGAATCCCTTCCTAGTCCAGCTTAGAGGACGGTGTGCCACCTAATGTGTTGTCAGAAGATGCACACACTTCTCTGGGGTCACGATGCTGCATCTGATTTCAGCAGCTGCGTCCGATGGGCACTCTCCTCCCATCCATGCCTCCTCGCCAGCCAGTACAGATGTTCTCATATTTGAAACTAACATAGAAGTATAAAGACAACACAGCAGAACTTCTCAGAACAAAAAGGTTTTTGGAGGACTCCAGCTCTCTCTCGTCCCTCTGTCCACCACCATCCCCTGTGGGGCAAGGGATTCAGTGATGGTGAGAAAATTGTCAATCTGTAGCATCTGCATTTGCTTAATTAACTAGCAAAAGCATTGGTAAACTTGTTAGGCCTGAGCCCAGGACAAAGTCTTGCAAGCAGGGTTGTGTTCAGGAAAGGAAACGGCTGCTATGGTTCATAAGACAAATATCACCTGTTCTTTTTCCAGAATGCTTATTATTAAAAGCTGGATTTAAGAGAAGAATTAAAAGGGCTTGTTTCACTTGACATTTCATCCACTAAAGACCTGGGGGCGGGAGGACCTCCAGCACCATTCTGATGAGGAGCTTGTCTGTCAAGTTTCTTCCCTGCTTTGTTTTCATTGTTCTCCATCAACTGGTTTTGAACTTGGCATCACATGTGAAGTAAGTTTCAAGATGCTGACGATTTCCCAACCACAGGAATCGTTTCCAGGCCTATTTCAGGGACTACAAATATGCAAAAGAGTTTTGGTTTATCATCTCTAAGCAAATACCTCACTCCAAGTCAAGGCCCCTGTCCCTGTCCCTCCTGACACACAGGTGGCGGCAGAAACGAACCAACTCATTACGAGATCCATCCATGTGAGAACTGCCTGTGAAGTCCCTAAAGACACTGACAGGGCTGATTTTTAAAAATTCTAATTTGATGCCAAGATTTCCGGTGAGTTCATGTTTGTTTTTCCATTTATGGTCCTGTGGCTCTTTGCTTCTGTCATCCCATCAAGTCATTTCATAAAACCGGAACCACCGTGGCCGTCTTCTTCATTGCTAGGCAGGTTTGGAATGGGTCCAGGTAAGAATGACAGAATCCATGGGGATTTCCAAGGTGCTATGGGAGTGGCTCTGCTTGGGAATCTGGTGGTTTCTGAATTCTACTTGGGGTCAACAGTACATGAGGCACATGCATACCATGTGTAATTTAAAAAGATCTCCAAAGCCAGGAGGTGGGACACACTTATGTTCCGTGATATAACCTCAGAAAGTCCACTTGTGTAAGTCATTTTTACTTCATGGTTCATCAGGTCCAAGACAGACTCACTTAAAATACTTCAAGAGACTGGGAGGCGGTACTCTGTCCCTTATTTAAAAGACAGAGACCTTGGAAGGTTTAATTAACCAAGCAGGCAAAATGGTATGAAATCATTAGAGAAAAGGTGCAAACATAATCTAAATCACTTCCTTATTAGGGCTGCCAGATAATTTACAGGATTATTATTTTACACAGGTATTATATTAAAGTACTTTGTATACTTATGTTCCATATTTGGGACAAGCTTATACTAAACAAAGGGTTTGTTGGTCATCAGAAATTCAAACTCAGCTGGGCATTTTCTATGTTTTTCTTTGCTAAACCTGCCAACCCAATAACAATTTGAGCTAATTTGATTTTCAGAGATAGAAGCTTGGAGTTCTAGAATTTTCTATAAACAGAAGACCTGAGTCAAGTAACATGTTTCAGTTTTCATACATGTGCAGATGGGAACTATGTGCTAAGGCCATTCTTTGTGAAACACAAAGACTTGCTTTTGTAATAAAAATTCACTTTTTACCACACTTAGTGTGCTTGCAATTACCTAAAAGCCTAAAAAATAAAAGAACTGTTCCTAAGTAGAAGGCCTTAGGAAAGACAGGCAGATAACAAGTGTTAAATACTTGCATATCACAAAACCCTTAAAAGCTGTTCAGTTACTTTAGTTTAGAAAAGCTTCATCCAACTTTGCCATAGTCAATAGTTAGAAAATTAGGGTAATGATAATAGAAGCCTAAAATTTCTCCTAACCAGGTCAAATTGTCACAAAGTGGAATTAGCCAAAATTCAAAATAATTGAGATTTATTATTCTTCTATTTTACTCAAGACAACTAATTGTCCCTCAACTTGATTTCTTTCTCTTTTCCCTTTAGATTACAACAAAATCTCATTGCCTATAGGCCTATTCTTGAAAAGGAAACAAAACTACCAAGACCTATGTCACTGATACTAATCCAAGTTGATTTTAATTGTTCTGAGCCCCTCTGGTGTATCTGATCCCTCTCTGGGCATCAGAGATGTCCTGTGTGGGCATTCTCTACACCTAGAGCAAGTTTGCACTTCTACTCTGAACAATAAAACACTTAAATGGGGCTGAGGTTGTGGCTCAGCAGTTGAGCACTTGCTTCACATGTGTGAGGCACTGGTTTTGATTCTCAACACCACATAAAATAAATAAAGGTATTGTGTTCATATACAACAAAAAAAAATTTAAAAAAATACACTTAAATGTACCCAAGTTCACAAATTTCAAAGAAAGGACATAAACAATATAATGCTTTTAAAAATAGCAAGGTTAAAATCTATATGGCAAAACTTTGGATAAGAGTAGACACATTTTTAAGCTTCCAAACTGGATATGGCCATTGACATCCTCATTCAAAGACAGTCTGGTAAGTTGGCAAGCTGAGAGAATAGTTTGGGGAATATATTTGGGATATGAATATTTCCTAGAATCTGCAGAGATAGCATCCATCTTAGGAATTTCTATGTCTGAGTAGTCACTAAAATATTCTATGGTGGAGGCTGTGCCCTGTAGTTCTGAATTATAAAGTGTCACCATGGAGTACATCCAGGAGGAGGCTGGGGAGAACACTGTGGTTCACTTGCTCCACCAGTCAAGTCAGAGATGTGCCTCTGCTCAAAAATGTCTTTAAAGTGACAATGAGAGCTACAACAAACAAAATTATTGAGAGAGAAAGAGAGAGAGAGAGATTGAGAGAGAACAGGCAAATCAAACACTCCCGTGTTTTTAAAAGGTTTGCCATGAACCTGGTCCTATTTATTAGTAGTGAAATACAAACCATGTTATCAAGAATCTTAAGGAAATGGATTGCTGTTAAGTGATACTTCAGAATTCACCCCCTAGCAAAGCTACTGCACCATTACACGAAGATAAGCGGAAAATCCTCGCCTCCAATAAAGGAGACCTTTGCTTGAAATACTGCAAACCATTCAGTTGCTGTTCTAATGTCAGTGATTCAAAATACTGCTCGGGAAAATCTCAGTTAACCAGCAGTACCCAGGGTCTTTATAAAGGAAGACAAAGACCAAGACTTGGTCGATGCAAGGGCATTAAAGAGAGTGATTAGCCCCTCAACATGCAGTCTTTAAAGCTTCAATTTTCACATGCATTAATATCACACATGATAATCTCCAGGACTGGGGGTTATGATTGGTTCCTGCCTGACTCCATGTTGAGTGAAATAACAATTATCTATGTATAATATCAGCCCCCATCCCCTCCACCATACATCCTCCTTCTATCCCCTACCTCTGTCCTGCTACTCATCAAAATGCAGAGGGCAACTGATTGCCACCTGGAGTAAGTCATGGACCCAGGCTTGGGTTCTTAGGATGTTTTGTTTGTGAGTCCTAGGATTCTTTTTGCAAGTGGGAAAAAAAAAAATAAAGGTACAGACACTATCCTCAAAGAGTTTATCATTTAGGTGGGAAGACTGAAAGTCCATGAGGGAGGTGATAACACGCTGTGCAGATGAAGACCACAAAATCAAACCCTCAAGTGGCTCTTAGCATTTCTTTGGAATTTCTTTATCATGAAGAAGTGGGTAGGGTTATTTTTAAAAATGGCTTCATTTATAGTCCAAAGCAGGACGCATCCTAGGGATAGGCCAAAAGCAAAGTCTCACAGACTCTGTTTTCAAGTCAGAGCATGTTGTTACTCGGCAGGGCAGGTCTAGGGGTAAGACAAGCGTGCTCTTCCTGCTCTGTCACATGACTCCATTTGAATGTCTAGAAGACCTTTGACCTCTAAGTTTGGTTCAATCTCTTTATATCCTAAGCCTCTGGGTAGTGAACCTGACCATGTATCATGACCCCCATCCTCATTTTCTGCAATAGCCCCAGCTACCCTGAGCCAAGGGCTTGGTACCCATAGGTCACTCCACCCCAACCAGTGGTTGAACGACATGCTTCTACACAACACCCTGGTTTACACCTGAGTTCCCTTCTAAGATGACAGCCCCTGCCTTACTCCATCTCCACCAACCCTTCATTCCATCCCTTGGAGGTGGGACTCATTTCCTCTGCCCTCAAATTGAGTTGAGTATCCTGGCAAGACATGAAAGCAAACATCGCCAACCCAGGTTATAGTTACTGCCTAAGACTCTGGTTTCCCTACAGCCTCCTTCCTTCCCCAACCCAGCCAGTTCAGACTCCACGCAAAGCACACCAGACAGACCCAGTGCACCACTGGCCTCCAGTCAGGCCCCCATGCCAGCCCAGCATTAGAGTTTCTCCTGGCTTGCTTTTCTAGTTGAACCCTCCACGTAACTGCAGCATTATACTGTGGAGGTCTCCCTCTGCCTAGTAGTCAAGACTGCTTAGGTTATTGGAATTAAACAGCAGTATTCCAAAACTCTGTCATCTCCACATTGTGTCTTAAATGCTGGTAGCTAAGCAATGCATTTAACTTTGAGCTGTCTATTCTCTTGGGGGAAAAAAATTCCTGGAATTAATAGGTTTGGAGGTGCCCTGCTTTCTGGGCAGTCAGAAACATCTGTGGTCAAATATTTGTATCTCATGCTACTTTTCAAAGAATAGAGAGGGCAACAATTTGTTGAATTTTACTCTTTTATGTGTTCACTGATGGCATTAAGAAGAAAACACCAATGAATTCTTTAGTGGTCCATTTTATTATGTAGAACTATAAAAT
This sequence comes from Xerus rutilus, assembly GCA_028644305.1. Taxonomy (NCBI): domain Eukaryota; kingdom Metazoa; phylum Chordata; class Mammalia; order Rodentia; family Sciuridae; genus Xerus; species Xerus rutilus. Next base: position 13,829,258 of record CM053414.1, read on the forward strand.
TCAGGTAGTAAGTTGGACACAAGATGGTGCTAAGGAGTAAAAAATGCACTCTGGGTCCTTCTCCCCACAGGTTAGCTCCAACACTTCAGGTGTTCAGGGCGATTTAGAGTTTACAAATCATTTTAGTATACATTACCTTGTTCACTTCTCAGAACTCAGGGAAGAACAAGCCAGTCCTGTTTTTTTTTTTTTGTTTGTTTTTGTTTTTGTTTTCCCCCCAGAAATAAGGAGAATAAAGTTCCTGCAGGTTAAATGACTTGTCCAAGATCACTCAGCCAGATCCAGGTGTCCCTTCCAAGTTTAGGTTTAGTTCTTGGTTTTCTTCTCTTTACTCTACAGGTAGTTGTCTTATGGTTAAAAACAAAAACAAAAACAAAAAACCCTCTCATTTGGGCTTTCCTACATGGCGAGCTGGGGAGTCCTGTTATATTGTGTCCCTAACCCACACCACTACCTTAGAGAATGAGGGCACTGGAGGATGTTCTGTGTTCCCAGAAACCCTCAGCCAAATTCTAGAGTACAAAAAGTAACACACCTAAAAATGTTTTTCTTTTCTCTCCTTCCTTCCTTCCTTTCTCCCTAGGAAAAAAGATTTGTTCTTGAGATTCTTGGATTTGTATTAACTTGAGTATAAGTTGCTTGGTCTAAGCTTCCTGCTCAAAGCAGGCTGGGCTGGTCTGGAGCTCCAGGGTGTCCCCTCCTGGGGCTGTCTTTCTAATCCTTCCTGAGAGACTTGAAAAACTGTCCAGGATGCTGGTCATCCTGCTAAGGCCCCAGTAGCCTTGTGCCTGTGCAGATGGCAAATAATAGTCACATTTATGTCCTGTTAGGATTCTCTCCTGGTAGGTTTCATTATGCCCAAAATGAGGACTGGATTTCTGCAGGTATTGGTTTCCTAGAATGGCCAGAACAAATTACTGCAAACTTGGTGGCTTAAAACTGCAGAAATGTATTGTGCTGCAGTACTGGGAGACCAGAAGTTTTAAATAAAGGTGTCAGCAGGGTTGATTCTTTCTGGTGGCCCTGAGGGAGAATCCATCTCAGGCCATTCTCCTAGCTTCTGGTGGCTCTGGCAGCCAACGTCATCCTTGGCTTGTCATTGCTCCAGTCTCCACTTCTGTCTTCACACAGCTTTCTACTGTGTCTGAGTGCCTCAAATCTCCTCCTCTTCTTCCTCATGAGGACACTAGTCATTGGGTTGAGAGCTCACCCTAAATCCAGGATGATTTTGTCTCAAGATCCTTAACTAATTACATCTGTAAACTACCTACACTTATTTCCAAATGAGATCAGATTCTGAGGTTCTAGTTAGACATAAAATGTATGGGGGGGGGTACTATTCAGTTCCAAGCATTCTAAGCAGTCTTAGAACCAAGTCTTCCTTTGAACTCATTCTCCATGTGAAGCAGAGGCTCAAGTTCCTGTCCTGCACTGGAAAAAGATGCAGAACTGTCACTGTCACCCTTGGAAGAGTCCCTCACTTACATTCTTTGGGACACTGCATGGGTATAACCTCCAACCAGCTACTGTCACCTGCATTTTCTCTAGACAGAAACATGACCAGTTGCCAAGGTCAAGAAATAAAATCAAGATCCACCGTCTTCTCTTTCCTCAGAACCCACGCTACCTATTCAACTGCCACGTGAAAACAAAACATCTTTTCAAAGCTAGAGAAGACATAAACAGGCCCCATCCATTTGTTTTTTTTCCCCATTCCAAGTCAGGATTAGCTTGTACATCTTCTAGCCTAAGAGCCCTTTTAGTTAAGATACGACTCACACATCATTTTCATGGCAACAAGATGCGACATTATATGCCTTAGAATTTTGCAGCAACGAGGGGGACTTGAACAGAACAAACTCTCTGTTTCAGTAAGAAATGCTCATGGAAGGATTTTTTTTTTAAACCAATGTACTAAGCAAAATGCAGATGTTGGCTCTCTTTTTCCTGCTGTTCCTTCCAACAGAAAACCAACCAACCACTCTGAAAGGAAAAGGAAATAACCTCCATACTGATGTTCCCCAACAAAGTCCACGAGGAAGGAAAAAAGACCAACACTGCAAAGACCATTCAAAGCACTCTAGAAAATACCTACTTTGGTTTTTCTCAGCAGCTGGAAGAAAATGTCTCAGCAGCCCCCTCCTCCACCCGTCACTTTTTTTTTTTAAGTTACCAAATTCCTTTGTTTCTTTTCTTAGAGAAGTGACTTTATAGGTCATTAAACAACTACTAAAAACACAAGTAAGCAAATCCCAAAGCATGGGTCTTTTTCCTTTGATATGCTTTCCTCTTGTTTTTAGAAGTTTGAGACTTGGAATATTTGGTTAATGTCTTTGTGGCTATTTAAAAATAATCTTTGCATTGGTAAGGTAACTTTCCCTCAACAAGGCAGTTAGAACCTGACTTGCATTAGCACACCTGCTGGGCCAAACAGAAACATGCATTTCCCCAAATGGGACACCTCATTTGCTGAACAGACCTGAGCTCAAAATTACCTGCGTTTTTGGATTGCTACACCCGGTTTTCATCAACCGGCATGGAACTTGGTTTTCTTCCTCTTCTCTTCCTCCCCCATTTGTACAGAAAGAGAGAGAGCAAAGAGAGAAGGGAGGGAACCACCCCCTGGCAACCTGGGCAAATTCACGTCACTGCCATTCGTAGCTCATCTGCACCAGGTTAAGGCATGGTGTAGCCCATTCTAGCCAAAGGATCAGCTGGCTCCTGGGTTTTCAGTGTCCCTGTTCATTCATCGGCTTGCAAATGTCTTTGCTGGTGAAATCTATCAAAGGAATCTCAAAACAAATTACATGGTAAATTATTGTCTCAGTTCTGGCCTCCTCTCTGTGCCCCACCGTTGGGCTCCGACAGGCAGCGGTGGGTGAGCCGGTGGAAAGCCTGCGAGATAAGCAGATTACAGAATGTCATGTGCCCCGGGCGACTCAACTTCACAGCCCAACTTCTCCAGCCCAGGCAGTTCATCTGATTCACATGGGTCACAGGCTGCTTCAATTAATGCCCCTCTAATGACTCAAGTTGGTTCCCTAATGGGGAGGGGTAAGTGAAGGGGGTAAGGCCAGGGACCTGAAGCTTCCTGGGCCTTCCCAGCCTCCATCTCTGAAGGCTCTTTCCCAAGCTGACATAACACAAGAGACAGTGTACTAGGGAAGATTCCTCTCCCCAGAGAAACCTTTTATGTCACTTTCCTATTGTTACCAGTGCAATACTGTGAGTCTGCAGCGGGCTGTGGATCCTAGGATAGTGAATAACAAGACCTGATATGAAAACAGAATGCAGAAAACAAATTAGCATTTTGAAAATAAAAAGCCTGGCTTTTAATCCTATTAAGATCATGGCTGCTTCTTTTTCCCCTCTCCCTCTTGCTAAAAACTCTGAAAGAGATACTGATGTTGCCATTAACATAAATGCTGAAATCAGCATTTCCTTTGAAAGAAGTTGTTAATATTTGGAAATGGTCGGATTTCCAATCTGAGCTTTGATTGTTATTCTATACTAGCCAGCAAGTGCCAAGGTCACAGGGAGATTCACCTGCAGACGGAGCTAAATGAATCCACTCGGCCACAATGCATGTATAATTTAACATTCTCCTCTCCAGTACTTCCATGCATTCCTAAAAAAAATTTTATTACAATAACAAATTGGTTTCAAAATCATGCATTATGTATTCTAAAATTAGGTCTGCCAGCGAAACTGTGTATACAAACATACACACTTCTAGGCAGGTCTTGGAGGAGGACCCCAATGTTGTTGGTGTCAAGGGTGGGGCTTGAGAAGAACCATTCATTAGATAAGGAACCCACCATCTCTTCTTATCTTAGTCTGCATATTTGGAAGAAAAGGAACAAATCCATCATTTGCTGTAAACAGCAATCATGAATTTTCCTTGCGTTGCCTCCTCTGTGAAAAGGCAGAATGTGCCCAAGTCTCTCATGTCCTAAAAATAGGCTGGCCAGGCGGTCTTCCAAGCTTTCCTTAAAAAACAATTATTCCTTGAATATTAAAAGCCTCCTTTTCCTGTGATCTGACACTTCACGTATACATTTTACAGGAACTGGACTTTAACAAAGCTGCTTTGAAACATTAAAGATAAAGATATCAAAGCCATCCTCACAAATTTGTGTTCAGAAATACACTTGCTCTGCCATAAGCTTTCATCACTGAGTTATCCAAAAAAAGTTAACATATTCAGAAAAATCCTTAGGATTCCCATCACAAATACAAGCCCATATAATATTGCCCTAATAGATGCTTATTTCTGCTGGGAACTTCCATCCCAAGTTAAACACACATTGATTTAGCATTCTTTCACAACATTGGTATGGTTTTCCTCATGCACATTTGAAAGAAGTTGTTAAGATTAAAATGTTTCTCTGATTCCTTTCAAATTTTTTTCTGTTTTAGATCTTTATATCACACTGACAAAAGTTCCATGAGTGAATTCTAAGACGACTAAGGTCCCTAAATAAACAGAGGTTCCATGATATAGAAGGGATTCGATCTTAAAAATTTTAAGAAATTTAATTGAGATTTTCTCAAGTTTCAAAAGTTTCTTAGGCATGATCTTGATCTCTTAATATTAAAAGTAAGAAATACTTAGTTTATTTCAGTAGGGAATTTGTTTTTCATTAACTTGCAAGCTAACCATCATTGGTCTGTTTCTATTGGTCTCCGAACTTTTGAATAAAACAACAAAAATTCCTGAGAGATCCACTATAAATCTCTTTAAATTAAAATCAGTCTAATTTTTATTATGATGCCAATTTGATAGGCTTTCTATTTTTAAGGCAATGCCCAGACCTAAAAAGTTTGATTCCCTGACAGGAGTTTTTAATAAGAACAAATTATGAGTAAATTCGATGCTACAACCTTTCCGTCTTAAAAAAAAAAATGCAAACACTATATTAAAAAATCATTTCTTAATTCCATTTCAATGTAGTGATATGACTAGATGTATAGCTTTTCTATAGTGGAATTATAAGGAATAATTTTCTCTAATCTAATCAGTAATATCTAAAAATGGGAAACGTTAACAGCATAATTTCTCATTTCTCTTGTATTGTAATTTAGGCTGACACATGAAAGCTTCGCTTTTCAGAAGAACAATTAAGAAATTGTTGATAGAAATTAAATATTACTGACAAATGGGAAATACATTTATTTCTCGTTTGCTGTATCTAGACATACCACTCCCACCTCCCATCAAAGATAATCGAAAGTAAGATAGTGTAAAAGTAAAGATGAATTAAAAAGGCTGATATTTTGTGCTAAGCAAAAAGGTGATTTATATAAATAATAAGCAAATTTTGGAGTATGAAATATATATATATGTGATCCTCCAACAATGCCTTAAGTTGTAATCTGTAGGTTAAATGATTAAACTCTGGGTTTGTTGGCTATAGAGCTATGTTCTTCATTTTAGCTGTGGGCTATTTGCAGCTGAAGGCAAACAGCTTTTTTTTTTTCCTTTTTAAATTTTTTTTTAGTTGTAGATGTAGTTTTTTTTGTAGTTGTAGTTTATTTTATTTATTTTTATGTGGTGCTGAGGATCGAACCCAGTGACTCACACATGCAAGGCAAGCGCTGTACCACTGAGCTACAATCCCAGCTCCAGCAAACTGCTTTTTTATTTGTTATTAAAGGTAGTTCACATATGATACCAGTTCGTGTGTACAGTATGCAGGGTGCTACACACTATTTAAGAAAGTGTTAGGATAGATTTTAAAATGCATAAAATGAAAAGCCTTTGGTAGTAATTATATTGCATTTCCACACTTCAACAAATACTTATATAATCAACTTTTCTAATACTGACGTGAAAATACTAAGTGACAATTCATGTCAGGAATGAAAATTCCTTTTTGGTGGTCGTGACAGGAGCATACAAAATTAGGTGTAAAAAGGTGTTCTGATAACTACTTCATGCTGAATTATAAATACAGAGACTCATGGGATCAACTATAAAAACTGCTATACATAAAAAATTAGAGAAAAAGACAAAGTAAAATGACTAATAAGAAGTCTAGAAGTTCTAAGGAAGTGGCAGAAGTCCAATATGTTCTGATTCATCTTAAGCAGAGCATGGGTTTCATTCATCTTAAGTATGAGCTTTCCTAACAGCTACCCAGGCAAGATTCAAGAAAAATAATTCCCTAATGCCACTTAAAAAGAAAAAGTCAGTGGAGAGCATCAAATAGGTTTTGAATCTAAATATTCTTTAAAACAAAACAAAACAAAAACTTTTTCCTGAATTGGCAGCTCAGAGTATCCAACAGATAAGGTTACAATAAGGTAGGCAGCCAACATTCTTTGGTTGGTTTGGGCTGTTTTATTAAGGGTGTGCCAAGAATTCCAATTCTTCAAGAGTCACAGCCCGAATTCAGTGGTCTCTACTTCTGTCCCCAGTCTGGCCATTTGCCAGAGAATGTCACAGTTGTCTGAAGGACAGAGTGAGAACAGTTTCTGCATGCTCCTTGGACTCCTGCTCCTGGCTTCACAGTGAAAACTCTTAGGAGCCTTAAACTTGGTCACTTGGAGCCGGTGAAAAAGGGAAAGGAAGGAAGGAAGGAGAAGGAGTCTGTAAAGCTGTGTTGAGCCACCCCACTCTGTAGGTCTAATGAGGCTTGGTCCACCAAACAATCACAACAATAAAATGCAATGTGTCCTGGGGTCCCCTCTGAAAGAATAAAACTGGAAGCCTGTCTGTCATGCTGAATGCAGAACCAGAAGCGTGCACCGCGGGGTCCGATGCCTTGTGCCTGGCTGTATTCACAGCCGAGGCAGACAGATGCGTGGCCTTTGACAAAGCCAAGAGATGGGCATTTCAAAAATAAAATCATCTCCCAATTACAGGGAACCCTTCCTCCCTGGGATCCCAAAGCACTCTATCAACCTAAATTGGAATCCTGTCTACCAAGCTGCCTTCCATGCAGCTCCTCCAGTATAAATTGGATCAAATGCTCTCAGATTAATTCCTGGAAACCTATATTCATCTTTGTATATCTTTATTACAAAACTAGCCACAAGACTGCTTGACAATTTTCATTACCAGAACAGCTTTCGGAGCTGGATTATGGCATGGTTTATCCCTCCGTGACCCCAAACCATCTTGTTAGCCCCATTATTGTATATTCATACAACACACCTGAGCCCAAGATAATAAGAGAGTTATAGTGAACAAGGGGAGGGGGAAACTTTATTGCATCTTATGCACTGCTATTCTGCAAGGATATTTAACCTGCTGCAGGCGCCTCCAGAAGTCCATGCCAGGGTCTGACTTGCAACCTAACACCAAAGACCCTCATGGCCCTCCCTACTTGGAAAGAAAGGGAAGGGAACCTGAGGAGGACCTGGACCTCTTGATAGTGCTCAGACCTCATTTCTCCCTGTCTGCTTTGGGTAAGGGGATGGAGGCTCTGCCAAAAAGAGAAGCCAGGGGGTACAGAGGACCCCTGGCATTTCACAGCAAAAGAGCAGAATTTTTGCCTGCAAAAGGAAAATGGGACTTTTGTATGCAGAGACTTTAAGGTGGGGAATGAGGGCGGTCAGTGGTCTTAGTTGTAGCTACATGTGATTTTTAGATATTTGTTTCACTCAAGTGTGTTAGAGGTGTGGTTCTCAGAATGCTGCTTGCCACTGGCAAGTATCGAATGAGGCTAATTTTGTGATGATGATTATGATCCAGCATTAGATTATATTTAACTATATTAATATTATAGATATTCTAGGTAACTATAATATTTTTAAGTATTATGTTAGAATTAAATGGCTTACTTTTCACCACCTTAGTTGTTTCTTGTCTCTCTATCCTCCATTATATAAAAAATATACACACATATAATAAATATAAAATTATGTATAATGTGATTAATATATAAATGTGCAGATGTACATGGCTGTGTCTACGCATGTGTACTCTGTAAAATTTCCATGGAGCTTTGTCTCTCTTCTGTCTCACCAGTTATACTCTTCTCCAGTCCAGTACAGCAATATTTTCAGTGACTCTCCAGCCTGCTAGCCCGTCTGCTGCTCTCTCTCCCTCCCTCCCATCCCCTTTCTCCCATCTCTTCTCTCTTCTTTCTTCCCTTTCTTTTGAAACAATGTCAGCTTAGTTTTTAAAACAGGAAGCATAACCTAGATGAATAATCCATTATTCATACATTCCATGGAAACTTTAAGACTTCTTTTTTCTTATCTCTGTCCACTAAATGTGATGCTGAAGTACAATGAGACTGGTTTCTTAGATAGAAAACAAAAAACAAAAAAACAAAAGAAAGACATAGTCTTACTGTTTTATGGTCATGTTTTGGTCCTGCTTTAAAAAAAAATCATCTCTTTATTTCCCATTGCTCAAAGAGAGCCTATAAAGTGCCTTTCAGATAGGGAAGTCTGCCTCCTGGTCCTCTGGGGCTGAGGTCTTCTCAGGAAGGGGGCCTGGCAAATCAGAACCTAATGCATCAGAACCAGCTTATCCCCAAGATCTCAGGCCATCTGTACGCAACAGGAAGTTTAGAAGCTCTTAGGTGAGAGGACTTTTAATTACCTATTTCTGGGCCCTCCTTCAGACCTACAAGATCAAATTCTTTGGGATTAGAGATCAGAAGCTTGTACATTTCTTAATTCCCTAGGTGATGTGATATCAGCCAGTTGAAGATCTGCTCCATTAAGGTTTAACTCTGTGGCTTCTAGCTGGGCCATTGGGGATAGGCAAGGGAAGTCCTCATGTAGGGCTTTTCCTCCTGCCATCCCTCTGCTGGGATCTCTGCAGGGCATTCTGTCACCTCTGCTTTCTGTACCTCAGTCTGAGATTTAAGGTCCTCCGTCAAGAGCCCACCTCCCTCAACCATCTTTCAGCTCCTTTACCCCCTGCCATCTTGTGCCTCCACTAAGCCAAACGATCACTACTGCCCCAATTTCTTGGATTTTTCATTTGTTACTCAGTAGGTTCCCCCTGATTTCATTGCCTTCCTACTGACCATCTCCAGAGGAGCCTCTGAAAGCCCCCAGACTCCCCAGATCCTGCTCAGCACTCAACTTTGTCCCCTCCTTTTCCACTTTATGTGTTAATTTCAAAGCTGCCATTTTGCACTTATTGACATGCTGTGTCAATTTTGTGTCTATTGTTATTTTAAAAAACCAAGCCATCAGCTTATGTAAGTTTACTTCTTACCGATTCCTATTTCCCATGTTCAAATCACTCTTACCTATTATGATGTTCTACCCAGCCCTTCACACATTAGGGGTTAACTAATTTTCAGGATCCCTTTCATGGTTCATATGAAAGGAGAATAGAACTTCAAAAGGCATCCAGGATTCCAACTAATTTGTCCCCAAAGAAACCTAGGAAAAGTGACATTTTCCCAGAAGTACTTAAAAACCAGGGGTTCATTCTGACAAGCCACACAAGGGGCTGCTGGCTGAGACCTTCAGCAATCTCCCTGCTCTGGGCACATGATGATTTGTCGTCCATTTTATTGTTTCTTCTGTATGCTGATTGCTTTTGATTCATTACACGACAGAGAGTCTATGAGAACGAGTCATTTTTCAAGTTAACAGGTGCACAATGAAATTAGATTAAAGTTTTGTAAATTTGTAGGTGGAAAAAAAAAACATCCACATGGGACCAATAGAAGAGGAGGTGAGTAGGAGAAATACAGAGGGCAGGGCATCCAGCCTGCCGTGGGCATGCGGTTCCTTCCCATTTGTATGGAAGGGTTTTCAGGGGGAAATCCGGGCTCCTCCCTCTTCCATCTTTATTCCTGCCAGTTTCCCTCCTGAGCTTTTCTTGACTTGCCCTTTCTCTGGACGAGGGCCGGACTCTGGGTCTTGTCACATCTCACTCATGCCGTGGGGCTCTCGGGTTCAGTGGGCAGAGAGCTGTGTGACCCGGGGGCCAAGAGAGTATATCTCACTAGAGATGCTGCACACGCCACTCAATTCCTCTAAGCCTTGACCAGTTCAGACTTCGATGATTGCGTTCCTGTCCTGTACCCAGGGTAAAATATGGCAAGCTTCGCCATGGGAGATGTGCACACAAAGCATATTTTCAATATGAATGGAAGCTAAGCCCTTTCTTCCTCCCACATCCATTTCTTTTTGTCTTTCTCTTCTGACTCTTTCTGTATCTACCTGTTTTTTTTTCCTGAGACCCATCCCCTTAATTTTTCTAATTCTTTTATACTGACCCAAGTACATGCCTGCTAAAGTGATTGCAGCACCCATTGGAAAGAAAACACTCCATAGCCCGATCTTGTTTTACTTTTGTTAAAAAACAATTCCCATTGAAGCAGTGACAGCCAGGCCTCTGTAATCTGTACATACAATTTAATCCTTTAAAGAATCAGCAGGGCCCACATCAATCAAGAGCCTTCATCAACTTGTAAAAACAATATTTTGATTCAATCAGATTCAAAGCCCTGAAATTCTCAGCTAATTAATGCAGGGTCACTCGAGGGCTGTGCAATGGTGGCTGGAACAGTGGTCAAATATTTACCCTTGGCACACACACGTTCACATCACCACAGGACCTGGGTGATGGTCAAGAATAGATAATGCATCTAGGGCTGCAGCAGGTTTCATCTGGCCCAAGTATTTGGATAAATAATTACTATGAAAGGAGACAAGGAGAGAAATGATTCTTCCAGACCCATGTGGAAGTAAAAGTTTGATAAAGAAAAATGCACAGGAACCAGCTACTATCTTGCTGATGATTTGAACACTCCAAATGTCCCAAGCAGAGAGGTACTTTACAGAGTCCTTCCTGTAATACTCAGAATAAATGATGAGTTCAAAGTTTTTTAAGTCTGTCAACACACAGGATCTTTTAGTTAGGTCTAGATTCTAATGAATTGCTTTGGTTTGCGCCTGGAGACATTTTGAGAAACAATGTATTCTGGAAGGAGGGAGGTACAGAAAATCATACTGTATATGCTTATTTCTTTTGGTGGTTGCTGAAATGTTAGTACTCAACAACAAAATACACATGATTTGCTTATGCAAATGCAGAAAGAGAAAGCATCAGGATGCCTCATTCCTGATCAAGTATAATAATTTGGATTTTTTTCTTAAAACACGTAAGTAGGCAATCTGAAAGTAGGTTTGTGTAGAATTTTTATCTTGACCCTTTACTTCTCTGTCCCTACTTTTGACATCCATAAAGCCTTAAAATATTCATACACTGTCATTCTGGTTGTGATATTATACTAGATAGTTTTGCAAGTTAGTATTAATGCAAAGCACTCACCAAGGAGTAGATGGGATCTCTCTGTATTTCTTATGACTACAGTTATCTCAAAATTAAGTGTTAAATTTTAAAACTTATTATGTGTATTTAAAACAGGGACAAAATTGGGCAGTCTTTTTAAACATTTCCACTCATGTGCCTGTCCCCTGTTCCCAACTTCTCAATTCTAGGAAGAACAAGCATGAGAAAACTTCAATAGCTTTCTCTTTCCTTAAAACTGGGGGTTGAGAGTGGAAGCTTTATTTCAGTTTCATAGGTTCTGCATTTATCATCAAGGAGGAACATCTAAAAAAATCTAAAATTTCTTTTAGAAGAAATTATTTAAATGATGGCCATCCAGACTTCCTGATGGACTCCACATTTTTATAGTTATCTCCCTATGAATTTGAACAATTGCATGAAGATTAGCAACATTATCTGCATTGAGAAAATATGGTGTTTACAAATATGTTCCAGGTCAAAAATCAAATCTGTTCCGAATTAGGCTATGGTAGAACTTCAGTGACTGTTGGCAATACTGAAGCCACCCTTACCTGTGGTTTCACTTTCTGAGATTTCAAATACTTACACACCACCACAGTCCAGAAATATTACATAGAAAATTCCAAAAATAAACAACGCATAAGTTTTGAACTGAACATTGCTCTGGATAATGTGATGAAATCTCACACTGTCCCACTCCATCCCACCTGGAAAGCAAATCAGCCCTTTGTCCACACTCTGTGTGCTACCTGTCAGTCACTTGGTAGTCATCTGGGTTATCAGATCGATTGTGATATCATAGTGCTTATGTTCAAGTAACCCTTATTTTACTTAATAAAGGTCCCAAATGAGTTGTGATCCTGGCAATTTTATTACAGTATATTGTTACAATTGTTCTGTTTTATCACTTAGTCCTGTCTGTTCATATTTTACTGTTACTAAATTAGAAATTAAACTTTATCATGGGTATGTATGTATAGGAAAAACTGCTCTCATCTTCAGTTTCAAGTGTCAATTGGAGGTCTTGGGACATATCCCCTACAGGTGCAGACCATGAACATTTCTATGACTGAGATTTCTGATTGACAGCAATCACTGGGGCCAATCTGTTGAACAATCAGCATTGATCACTGTGATAGAGCAAATGAATGTTGTGGCTTTGCTCAAGCTCAGCATTTCACAAATACAACAAAGCTTGGATTCGTAGGATGCTGCCAAGATTTTTTTTTCCAACACTCAAGCTGGTCTACCTGGGGCTACTTGATAAAACATTTGGACTGAATTAAATAGGCACTTCTGTCAGACAACTGATTTGATTGATTTTTTTCCCCACTGTATTAACTGGTTATTTTGATTTCTGTAGACATTTAAAAGACTTATAAAATCATAGACTCATAGAATTTTAGCAACAAAGGGTCCTTAGAAATCATATAGTCCAGAGTTTCCCCCAAGTTTCAAGGTATTAAATGAAATGAATCAGGAAAAGGGTATTTACATTAAATATGTTTGTGAAACACTGAGCTGAAGAGGTTCAATTATTTGATTGCTTCCTTGTTTGCTACAGAAGTTCTCAAAAGCTTTAAAATGCTAATATGCATTATGATTCCAAAAGAAGGGAATATAATATAATGAGTTCGTCCAATATATTCAACACAGAATCTTCCTCCTCGCTTCCTTCCTCAGATCAAAATTAACAAGTTTGGAAACTGTGATGTAGTGCAAACTTTACAGATGGGAAAACATATTCAAAGAAATTTGTCTTACTTAAAATACCTCACCTGGTATGAAACAGAAACTAGAATTCAGGGCTTTAAATTCCCACTCTAGTCCTTTGAACTTAACCAAAATCACTTCTTCTACTTTTTATTGTGAAAGTTTTCTAACATATTCAAAAGAAGAAAAAATAGACAATTTCCATATTCCCATTACTCAGATTCTGTAATTCTCTAGATATTGCTTTACCTATCCCTTTTTCCTCTTATGTATTATATATAATATTTTATTTAAAATATACATTATGTATGAAATATTCTCCTTGGGCAATGTATAAAAATCTTACATGTTATAAGAATTAAATGAAGCATCCTGTCTTTATCATTATGAAGTACTAATTACAAATGGTCTTAAAATAATGAAAATCCAATTTTGTAATTTCTTCTCTCTGTGTTAGTTGGAATTTCCCTATATGAAAGAACTTTTCTTCATTAATTGGGACTATTGAGTTACCCAGAAATACAATTCATGGAAGAAAGACAGAATAAATACTTACTTATGTATTTCCTTTTGGTTACCAATTTTCAGAGTAATAAGTTAATCTAACACATTAGTGGTTATAGGGTTAATTTGGATTGTTTTCTCTCCCTGTTGCTTTTTCTTTTATTTGCATGTCATTTGACTTTATGTTTCAATAAATTTCATTCCTTATTCTTTTTGATGCTGGAAGTGTCCTACTTATTGCCAAAGGAAGCCTATTCATATTGATTTTATATCCTTTTGACAGCTTCTTTCTGGCACAATAAGCTATTTTGGTTCTACCCTGTATATTTCCTACCAAAGAATGGAACCAGCTAACCCTTTAAGAAGCCTGAGTTCCTTTGAGTGAGAAATGGTATTTAGAGATCACAATCTGAACACAAAATGTGCTCACTGATTTTGGGTTACCATTACTTGCTCAATGGACAGTTCTAAGAAATATGCCTATTGCCTTTTAAAGAAAAAATTATTTTTCTCAGTTTCTCAAATTCTCCCAAACAGTGTTCAAACTCTTGGTCTTCTACAAATATTTTCAAGAGAAGGGAATTATATATTGTAATTTAGGTACTAGCCTACCAGCGGAGAATAAACTGGTAGCATTAATGCAGGTGTGGTTCAACTTTGTCTATGTGTATGATTGCATATGATATATATTAATTTTTCTTAAAGTCCTACCTACATTAACATTTCAACCACAACAGTGGGAAATCATGATTAATTATTTTTACATTGATGTACTGGCTATGTGAGTAGCAAAATTCTAGATGCCTGTGTTCACATCTGAAATTAGTCTTACTTGCAGAAATAATTTTTTTACATGACTGGATCCTTGTTACTTTCAATCAGGGATCAAATTAGAAATCTTTCAGTACAACAGTGATGTTTTTAAAGTATTATATTTAAATTATAAGAACTGTAAGGGTTAATGTTTATATTACCATTTTTATCACTTATGATTTAACCAGTCATGGATATTAGATCAAATTTTCCATTCAAAACAGTGGGTACATAGTATATTCCTCTTCTTTTTAAGTTCCTACTGAAGCAACTGAAAATGCTGCTTTTCAAAAGATTGATAACATAATTATACTATGAGACAAGCTATGAATCTAGACAATGACTAAAAACTCCTGAAATAAAGAAAGCAAATGTAGTCTTGGCTTATTAGAAAAATCAGAGGAAGAAAAGCTGTAGCATAAAACCCAAGAGGCAAGAGTATCTGTTCTGAAGGAGTTCTGAAGAAGTTTCAAAGCCCAGTCAATAAAGACTGGGCCACTCTGAATTGGGAGTCCTTATGAATAGATTCTTCACCTTAGCTTTGATTCATCCTCCATGATTTTGTGTCTAATCTTCAAAATGCAAAGTTCTGACATATTTGTTCCTTAGAACCTCAAATGGACATACATCTCATTCCTTCAAATATCCAATCTTTTTCACTGGTAAGACAAAGGAAGATCTTAACCATGAAGAAGATTGGAAGTTTAATAATAACTACTTGTTATTGGCATTTCCTATCTGGATATGGCTCTTGCCTTGGAGTGACATCAGGTAACACACATAGCAGATCTTAAGCAGACAAATAACATGCATATGCTCAGGTTTAGGAATTAGTTCTACATACTAACAACTTTATGAAGCTCTGGTCACTGCTATACTGACCTGTTTTAAATAAAGTATAGTCTTTGGTTAATCTGAGCATAAAAGACTATGTGATTCATCTCTTGCACATTACACTAGTTTTGGAATGTAGCAGAATTACAGCTATACTGTTGTGGGAAGTGTCAACAGACCACAGCTTTCCCCAGAGGACTCTGACATAGTCTTGGAAATTACTTCAGAAAATCCCAACATGCACTGTTTCACCTAGGCTAATTAGACCCTTCCCTTTTGTCTACTGCTGTATCTGCACGCTTCTTCTCCAACAAAGTGAACCTGTGAGACCTCTTCTAACTGAAAATCCTCCCACTGAAACAAACCTAGGTAATATGGACAAAACATATCATTTTTAAAAATCTCCAACTAATATTTCAGAAATCTTCAGCACCAGAAAGAGTGGGCTGAAAATTGGAGAGTTGCTCACATGAGCTGAACATTGTGGATAGTGTAGTGGGGAGAGGGGCAAGTGTTTTAAATTTAGGACCCCAGTGAATTTTAGTGACCAGGTAGGCACAGAAAATAATGTTGTGTGCCCTGTGTGCTAGGCAGTTAAAATGACCCACACATAATTTTGGGTCCTCAGAGAGATCATCCTTGGTGACAGCCAGACTAGAAATTTTGCCATGCCTTTATGGAGTTAATATAATTTATCTATACCTGGGATTTGGGTAGAAAAAAATAGTACCTGTGCAGGAATGCTAAATCTCAGATATTAATGTACTACAACATTCTTTTAGACAGACAAGCTATAATCCAGGTCATGAATGTCCCACAAAAGAAAACACAAAACTTATAAAATGCACCTCAAAAAAAACACCTAGCACAAAAGGAAAATCAGCAAATCTCATCAAATGTGATATTAAGAAACCTTAGAACTTCTCCCAGAATCAGATTCTAATTAGATTCTGACAAAGATTCTGACATGAACTTCTCTAAAGTTATTAAAGTCATATAAGGAAGGATACAATGAAAAGAACAATTCACAATGAAAAATGAATGGGCAGTGGAAAACAAGTTAGAAGAAATATTTCAAAATTGGAAAAAAACTAACTTTGACAGTGAAATCTAAAAACTCAAAGAAGAAGCTAAAGAGGGGGGTGACAATAGATGAAGATAGAATTAATGAACTGGAAGAAAAATCTCATGAACATTTGAGAAGATAGTAAAGACAGAGAGAAACATAGGAAATGCAAAAAAAGTGGTTAAGATAAGTCAGATTTAGAGGGAGAAATCCTAATGTACATCTAATTGGAGTCATAGGAGGAAAAAAGGAAGGAAGAAGAGGAAGAAAGGGGGTAAGGAGAGGGAGAGAGAAAGAATATAAACAAGGCAGAGAATATAGTTGAAATAATAAGTAATATAAATCATATTCATAGAGCCTAATAAACCCAAGCAGGGAAAAATGAGAGTAAATATGTCAGAATAGCAAAAGAAAAATAAAGACAGAAAATTTCTTAAAGCACACTGTTTACCTTTACCTTGAAAGGAGTAACAGTGGTAACTGACTGCTGATCACCAGTGATGGGGGTGAGAAATTGAGTAATTTCAAAGGCTAACAGTTTTGAAACATACCAACGTCCTATTTTGCCACAATTGGGCAGAAAAATGGCACCCATAACAAAGTTGCATGTGTTTACTAAAAGACTTTCTGTCTCCTGATTTTTAATATGTCAATCAATTTTTTAACCTTATTGTTTTTAAGGAAACTCACTTCTTTGTAGAATATATTTGTGTTATCAATATGCCAAGTACATATTTTCCAATTAAAAAAGAAAATGTTACTGTCTATATTTTATGAAGAAGTCTTTAGCTTCTATAAAGTCAGATGGTTACATATGAAAATATACATATGGATTTTTCTTTAAGTAATCTAAGGGACATAGAGGAAATAAGATATTATAAATTGATAGTTGCTAAAACTGGTGTACATTAAAATTCATTATACTATTGCCTTTACTTTTATATATAGATAAAATTTTCCAAAATAAAATATAAAAAATGGTCACATTTCCCTATAATTTAGATTTATTAAGATGTTTGTGGAGCCAATGACATGCTGGCTGGGATTGTGCCCTGACCACAGGGAAAATTAGGTTAGAGATATAGAGGAAACAAGACTGAACAAATGTCAGTAATTGCTGAAGGTAAATGATGGTACCTGAGAGTTAATCTTCCTCTTCTACTTTTGCATGTGCTTCAGGTTTTCCATAATGAATTAATTTTCTTAAAAAGAGAAAAGTAGAATGAAAAAACCAAGAAAAATGAGAGTAGAAATAAATGGAACTTGAAAATAATCATGGAGGGGAATGATTCAAGAAAATTTCATTCTCTAAATTTTGCAAAAATCAATAAAATCAACGAGCCACTGGTAGGACAGATCAAGGAAAGAAGGAAGAGATAAAAATAGTAATATTAGTATTGAAGATGAAAATTATAGATGTCATGGATATGAAAAATAAAATATATGAGCAACTTTATATCAACAAATTTAAAAATTAGCAAAAGAATGAGAAAAATGGTAATGTCAGAAAGGGGTAAGGGAAAGAACTGATAAAACAAAATATTGATGGAACTGATAACATTGATATCATGGGTTTTTAGTCATGAAAGTTGGGTACCATGTCTAAAACCAACACAGGTTAGTATGAAGACTATACAATGAACAAAACAATGTGAAAATGATAGCAAACTAATCAGGAAAAAATGGACAGAGGATGTGAGTAGGCAGTTCAAGGAGGGGAAACATCTAAATGTCCATAAGTATCCAAATATATAATCAATACCTTATATCTGAAGGTATATATGCCTTTTCTATTTTGGCTCCATTCACATTCCCTGGGTGATAGTATAGGTGAAATGTATTTTAAAACAACAATGAGATTCCCTTTACATTTACCAGATGAGTAAATGTTAGCAAGTGAAATAATACCAAGCATTAGTAAAGATATGTACACACAGTTGGTGAGTGCATTAAATGGGAGAATGCTACCAAAGCATATGGAAATACTTCCTGGTGCCAAATGTCCTTATAACCTATGTATATGACTTGTAGTTCTGTTTCTTGTCCATGCCCCAGGGAAGTTCTTGCACAGGTCTCCAAGGGAACATGCATAAGGATGTATGTCTCAGAGTTGCTGGTATAGTAAGAGGTATTACCTAGGATGCATTCATTGCAAGAAATGGAGCTCATTATTTCTCCTTTCCCACAAGTAAATGACTTCTCCCTCTGAGTCTCTCCCTGTCAACATCACCATCATTTCTATTACCCACGCTCAAGACTGTTTACCTGAGCATTAATCATCTTATTTATTTCTGCCTCCACTCCCCTCTTCTGGATCAGCACATCCCTTGGGCTTGATAATGGTCTCCAATGTCCTCTAGCAAAGGGCACCAAGGACAGCTTATTTGCTAAATCCGAGAGACAATTTTCAGTCCTTAACTTACTTGACCTTTCACATGCAGCAAAAGGATCAACTCCCATATTGAAATTTCATCTTCCTTTGGACTCCATGATTCCATTCTTTCCTGGTTTTCTTCACTGGACTCATCTTTCCCCTTTGCCTGCACATTCCTTAACTGCCCTTGCTCCTAGGGGTTCTGGCCAAGGCCCTTTTCTATTTTGGCTCCATTCACATTCCCTGGGTAACAGTATCTACTCTCTTGGTAGTGATTAGCATTACTATGTTAATGGCCTTGACACTTATATGAGTCCAGCTATAAGTGGACTGATATCCAAATTGATCACTCTTTACTAGATGTTTCTTTCTAAATATCTCCTAAGAGCTTCAAATTCACTTAAACTGAATTCACTATCTTTCCCCAACCCGAGGCCCACTCCTCTCCTACTGGTCTCTGCCTCATTCAACTATGTATTTGGTTGCCTGTGCCTGAGAGCCACCTGTGACGCCTCCCTCTTCCTCACCTCTAGCCCCCATCAACCTCCAGCCCCAGTGGATTACATCTCCTGATCAGTTCTCAAACAGGAGTCTTGGATCCATTTCCACTGCTTTAGGCCAGGCTACCATTCTCTCACTCCCTACCATCACTTTCTAATTTCTTTTCCACAAGTAAGTTGGTGGAAGTATTTCTAATGTGCAGTCTGGTCTATATCATTGCCTCCAAGATAGAGTTTAAACATGCTCCTGTACCTTTGTCTAGCTTAACTTGTAACCTCTTTTCCCACCTCTCCCCACACTGTGCTGACCACTCCCAAGCAGCACCCCACCATTTAGGGAACTTCTTTAATCTTCTACTGCTGGCCCTACCCCAAACACACTGCCTAGAGCACTTTAGGTATCCTCTTCACCACCTGCCCTGCATCGCTCTTGCTGAAAAGCTTGTCATGGTTAGGGTAAGCATTTCTCCTATATGTTCTCAGGACACCCATTACAGTACATCTAATTGTAACATTCAATTCCTATTGTCTATTTCTCGATATTTATTACTGGGTAGTCAGCTTCCAGAGGATAGAGAACATCAGTGTAACACACCATCCCATTTTTCAATCTACTAGAGTCCTCATTGTTTAATAGACAATACCTATATGTTACACAAATGAAGAAATGAATGTAGGCATGGCCCATATCACTGCCATATTGATTCTACTTAAAGCATAGAGTGCAATCTACCACCTTCCTAAAGAAGAAAAAAAGAAAAGACTCCTCATGTAGCTGAACAAAAGTCATTTTTTTAAAAAAAAAAATCTATGTGTACTAGATAGAATCATGTTCTACCAAAATTTGTGTCTGCGTAGAACTTCAGAATATGACCTTATCTGGAAATAGGTCATCTTCAAAGATGTAATTAGTTAAGATGAGGATATATGGGATAAAAGTGGGCCCTACATCCAATGGCTGGTGTCCTTATAAGAAGGTCTTGTGAGACAGAGGCAGGCATAACGTTGAGGTGGAGGCAGAGATTGGAGTGATCGCCTTATAAGATGAGGAATGGCAAGGACTGCCATCCACCACCAGAAGCCAGGAGATTCTCCTCTAGGGCCTTTGCAGGGGGCATGGCCCCGATTATACCTCTTAGACTCCTATTCTCTATAACTGTGAGAAATTGAGTTTCTATTATTTTAAATCACCTAGCTCATGATAACTTAGCATAGCAGCTCTAGAAAAAAAATATGCTCCATCATAATTCAGGACAATCTTAGAGTGCTAAGTTCAGTAACCATTGCTGGAAAAGAAGATGAACACTGAGGCCCACCTTGTGATTCTGTGCACACTGCATTTCACCCCATAAACATCACTGCCTCATTAACATGACTTCCTGAGTAATCCATGTAGCCTCATCTTGCACCAAAGTTTAGTAGTAAGTGACTTTTATTTGATACCGGCACAAATTTTTTTTTTTAAAAAAAGATTTGTAATGGTTACACCTCACTTTTTTGCAAAAATAAACATTGCATAAAATCTGTGATGATTATGCAGTAAAATACAGTAAGTGACATTATCACTCTGACTTCAGGTTTTTGTGATGGTCAATCATGGCTCCCAACCATCTCTTCATGGTGGGGCATAGAGAGGATGAACGATTCAAAATTTGATTCAATATAATGGAGGGTTCCAAGGGCTCTTGTGAAGTTACTCAGGAACCCTGGGAGACTTGGCCTATAATGCAGCTCAGAAGTCAGAGTAGGACAGTTGTGGAAAGATAGGTCCTGAAAAAGAGACATGATTTCCCTATAAAAGCAAGTCCCCACACCTCAGGAAGCTCAGCAACTTGTATCTACCTTCACTTTCTCTGTTGTGCCCTCTCCATCAAATACCTCCTGCACAACAAATTCTGCTGGCCCAGCTAAGTCAAGCCACACCAGCTCTCTTCCAAGAAATCTCAGTTCACATCTCTTTTCTATCATTGGTAGAAAATGAGTGACAGTGACATGGATCACATACTTCTTAAAATACCACCTTGAAGAGTAGTTTTCTTCACACTTTCTTAGTTCTACTAAGAGAAGGATGAGTTTGGGCTGTGACCTTTCAAATCTGACATCATGAACAATAAATACCCTGCCTTCCTGCTCTGGGCCCTCCATAGACTCTCACTGCATGTCAGTTCTCTCTCCATTGGCCACATGGGTGTCAGCAGAAGAGAGCCACAAGTTAGATGTCAGCCACTCAACCTGCCTTTGGGTGGTATTTTCCTTTTGTCAGTGTGGATGCAAAATCATGTTGCAATCTGTCCAAGAAAAGTCCATCTGAAGCCAGGATCAGCTGTGTAAGTTGCAGGGCCCAGTGCAAAATGAAAGGGGGGTTTGTTCCAAAAGGATTCAAATTGCAATACAACAGCAGCAAAGCATGAAGCCAGGAGGGAGTCCTGAGCGCAAGGCCCAGTGTGACTGTACAGGTTGTATGTCCAGGAAGCTGGTCCCATCTGCAGTTGAGAACCAGGGGTTACATTTCATAAGCAAACACTAACAGCATTTGGAGTGTAAATTGCTTTGGATTTTCTCCACGACTGCTTTCCTCCATTAGTACAGATCATCAAAAATGATGGCAGCTGATTGAGAACTCCATAAATGGTTTACACAATGAATAATGAATTCCAGATTAAAATGTCATTAAAAAAAAAACTCTAACAACCCACTGGTGAATATGCTTCTTCTGGTACAAGGAGGCTCACTTTCAGGGCAGAGAAAGATGAGGACTCTGTTTAGAAAACTGAATCCTTATTTTGTGGATTCTTGAGTCAGTTGCTACCCAAGTCACTGGGTATGTGGCTTATCCTCTTTGGGCAATGTGAGGCTTGAATTTTGTTATGGATTTAGCCTCATAGCTACTGCTGATCATGGTGGCTCTTCCCTCCTAGGTATCTCTATCTCACACTATTGGGGGAAGGTCAGGAGGGCTGGGGTCGCTGAATGATGGAGTACAAATATAATACTGAGCATCTTACATGTATGTGGAACCATGCCAATGTTTATAAGGAAATTCTGAGATCTTTATTGTTTCAGATTGTAGGATACCTTGCCCCTGCACACCAAGTAGACCAACCTCCAAATGGGAATAAGGTCACAATAACTGGATTCAATCAAAGGCCACAGAGAAGGATCCAAAGTGGGCTACGTCTAAAGAAACAGCATCATCCCTGGTGAGAAATTATGAGAAACCTCCCAGGAGATGGTACGTGGACCATTACCTAGGAATATGAAGACACCTGACGTTTTCTTCCCTGACTCATTACCCCTTGCCCCATATTTCCAGGCCTTCCATCTTTCAGGTAGGTGTACAGACCTTGGTTTTTCCTTTAGTAGCACAGTAAATCATTGAAATCCACAGCACTTAGTGTGTCTTTGCCAAGGCGGGCTTAGCCTACCACCCCCACCTCACCCGTTCTAGAACAGGATGTGCATAGTCCAACCTGGTTTACCATGGAACACTGTGGCCAGCAAACAGGCATGGGAACCTGCCCTAACTCCAGACCTGCAATGTACCTTCACACCTAGCACAAAGCCCTGCCCAGAAAACGGTCTACAAGTAATAGACCCTTTTTCAGAAAATGTTTAGGGTTTTATGAGCAAATGTATTTCCATTCTGGCTTTTAAGTGTTATAGAATTCAATGTACCTCTTTAACAACTTAAGCACATATCACCTTGTGACATTTAAGAAGTTTTCTTGTACTATTATTTAAAATCGCTTGGCACTCTTTTTTAAGTGCTATGTATTTATTACTTCTCTTTTTCTTCAATTAGAATAAAACTCATTGAGGGCAGAAAATAGGTTTATGAGGTTTCCACCCACACCGGAACCCAATAGAACAGGCATTTAACAGATACTTCCTTTGAGGTCTGACTCTGTAGCACACTAGTATCCCCTGTTCCATTCTGTCACCCTCCACTTTTGCCCCATCAGATATTTCTTGACATCCAGGTATTTTTAAGTGTACACTTTAATGTTTCAAAACACAAAGCTATCTTGAAAATAATGTTAAATAAACAAAAAGCAAGCTATCTAAAATAGATGCTTAATACAACATTTAAAAATGTTGTAAAAGCACAATATGTAAAAGCACAATATGACCAGGGACAAAACACATCAGCTTCAGAAGAGAGGGAGGGGAAGGTGGGGAGCTATGAGTTATTATTTCTTAATACAAAAGAGAGAAACATTGTTTTGGAGCAACTATGACAAAATAGTACAATTTTAAAATCTGGGTGGTGGGTTGTATTATGTAAACTTTTATTCTAAAACAATGTTTTAATTATTTCTTTTGGAAAAACATAAAAATTTTGGTCTCAGAAAGCTACTGCCTGCAATGCCCAGATTGTACAGATAGGACAAAACTAGGAAGCATCTAGTTTTAAATGAGATGTGGTGAACAGATCCAAGCAAGGTAATACCTCCCCACCATGAAAAGCAGCCTCACCCTGGAGGGCGGGCAGCAGAGCCAAAGTCTTCTTCTCACAGTCTTCTTTACATTCTCCAAAGAAAGGCTTTTAGAAAGAAGCACTTACATTCATTTAAATCTCCATGAATTCCTAATTCTGACTGCTTCTACTTGGCTCCCTTCATTCTCCTTGGAAGAGTAATTTACAAATATTACTCTCTGATGGCCATAAGATAGTAGGTAAGACAATCAGAAAAAGACAGACACTGCAATACAGAATGGGCAAAGGGCCTGAATTGCTAGCTGTTAAATGTAATGCAACTGGTTAACAAATCCATAAAAATTAAATAAAAAATTCAGACATTGAGTTGCTCTTTAAACAATCAGAAAAAGAATAAAAATACAAGGACACTGAAAGTTGGTGACATGTGGTCTCACGGAGATATAAATGGATTCAAATTTCTAAGATCTTAAAAAGGGTTTGCTCCTGGAAACCTATAATCCCACCTCCAGAATCTCCTCCTAAAAATTTCATCATTATTTCACCATTATTTATTATAATGAATGAAAAAACTAAAGTGAATTACATGGCCACCACTAGGAGAATGAACACATAAATTATTGTATAATTATGATGTGGAATATTTCGCCATCAACATACTCATTAAAACCTGAGTAGAAAATTTATACTATATCATTAATTAAAACAAACAGCAGGCTAGAAATCAAATGTAGTAGAATCCATAATCTCAACATTATTTAAAATTACCTGTGTGTGAGAGAGAGAGTGTACACATACACACGTACATGCAGAGAATAAAAATTAAACCTAAGTGCACTGGAGCAGTCTGGGATAGTGCCTCTGGTGGCTTGGGGCAGGATTTGAATTTTAAAATAAATTTTTTTCTTTTTCTTCTTTTTCAATTTTCCCCAAATTTTCTGTATCGAGTTATATGTTATAATTCTGGAAAGAAAGCATCACATGACCACTACCTTAAAGAGAAGTCACTATTGGCCAAAATTACTACCTAGGCAATTACAGATCAAAGTCACTGGAAACGTAGGTGGGCTGGTCTGATGCACATTAGCTTAGCCAGCTGCCTTTATAACATGATCTGGAGCCACTGGGTATTCTGCATCCCTTGCAGGAAGATGGCCTGGCCCAGCACCACCTATGAGATATCATACCTAGAGTAAGAGACCATACTTACTTGGTATGGATGGTGTCAAAGAGCAAGCATTCTCTTGAAGTGCCAGATAGTTAATATACTGGGCTTTGTGGGTCAAGAGGTAAAATCAAAGTTATTATATGAGGACTTATAAAACCATTTAAAATGTAGAAACTGTTCTTTGCTCACAGTTTTTTAAACCCTCTCCCAGGGTGAGATTCAAGAAATCCATTTCTCACCTGTGTGTTCCCTATTTACTTTCTGTGGTTATTTGGACCCACTCCTCTGGTGGACTAAAGAACTGCCACTCCCTGCCTCGGATTGTCTGACGAGACCCCATCCTGCTTTACATGTTGTGTGAGTTCGACTATAAAAGAAAAACAAAAATGATTTAGGCCTGAGAGCTTCATCTCAAGAAACGTCTAAGGGCAGGTGGAGATGGTTATTCCAACACGTTCAAGGCCCTCTAGAAATGGAAAGCATGTCTAGCAATACTGTTTCCTCTGTTGTCTTTAGTTAAAAATGGTTCTAGCAGCAGAAGAGCTAAGAAGTTCACTGAATGACCTCACCAGGGAGGGAGAAGGAAATTCAAGGCCATCCACTTTCCGTTTATTTTCTGTTATAAGTATGCCGAAGAAAGCTCTACCTCTGGAGCCCTAGGTTTGACCGAAACCAATTTGATGCTGGAAATCAGATACTAAAATGAAAGCAGCTACATCTTTTGAATTTCCATCACATCCCTATTCCTAACCTTAGCCCCAAATTAAAGTCAGGATTCCCAGCATATGTGGCATATTTGGGATTGTCTGGATAAATTAAATGGTCAGAGTGTGTTAGCTGAATTCCTACATAGAGTTCCTTACTTGGTATGAGGGACTGGTGGAGGAGGAAAGAGCTGATGTCTCCATTACAGGGACCATAGTCTGATGTGGGGGTGTCTGGGGTGGGATGGACTCTGGATATAATTGAGGGGGGCTGAGGATGGTGTAGAAAACAGCAAGCATTCTCTTAAAGGGCCAGATGGTCAGTATATTGGGCTTTGTGGGTCAAGAGGTAAAATTAGAGTTATTATATGAGGACTTATAAAATCATTTAAAATGTAAAAACTATTCTTTGCTCACAGAGCCTTTCAAAAAATGGGCTGACCTCAATTCTAGGGCCTTAGTGGACAGTGATATTAAAATCCCATATCATATCACTGTTTTATGGTTTCTGCTCCATATCATATGGGATTTTAATAGCAAGCAGTTCTTACATGTATAAAATGGGAAGACACTTTCAGTAATTATCAACACAATTTTTTTCAAAGTCTAATGAAAAAACAACCCTGAAAGAATTTCACATTCCTATATACAAAGTGTCACTGCAAATCCCCTGCCACTTACAACCAAACTCCATAATGACAAACCCCATATGGGTCATATCAGTGGGAATAGCCACAAAAATATCGAAGTATATGCCAAAGACTCTCATATAAAAATATGTAGGAAGGGTGTACTTCATAAAGATGACCCAGGAAGAGACACTGCAATCTCCACTGCTAATCTTTAGCATGAAGATTAGAGAGAAAAATGTGCAGAAATTGGCTTTAAGCCCCAGAGAACTTCTTTTTGTCCATGAACCCCACATATTCCCTCTATTACCCTGCATGCTATCTTGAAGCTGGTCCCATTTTCCCACAATGACGTGTATTTGGGCTAGTCATACCTGTATGTATCAGGCACTAACAACATGCATGTTGAGTTTGACACTCTGTGCTTTGAATAAACACGTTACAAATATAGACCAGGTGATTACTTATGTGCTCAGTTTCAGAGATCATTAAAAAGCTGAAAACAACAATAAGCAACAGCATTGTTTTGCATTTCTATGAAAATGAAAAAATTTCTCCAGAGCTCAATCTGTTAATGCTAATATTCTAAAGGAGGGCAATGACAAATTTTTTTCAGGCAAAATGTTTTCATGTGGCTTTTCCTCATTTGAAGTGACACAATATTAACATGTAACTAAATACATGGCAACTACCCTCCAATAGATTCATGCTCTATCTTCAAAGGACTGCAAGTCTCAGTGAGTTTCAACTTTGGTCAATAAGCTTGTTTTATGGTTTCTGCTCCAGATTTAAAAAGCATTCAAAGGCATTTTACAGAAAAACAAAAACAAAAAGCCAAAATCTCCTTCAGTGAACAAAATGGAGAGCTTTGAAAATTGCCCCTCGAACATACATATAACTGGATTTATTATTAGCATGTCTTAATTACTCTTTATTCCTCAGGTTTTCTCATCTATTTATTTTCTCCTCAGTGCTTGCACATGCCCAGAGTCCGTAAATTCCAGTAGGCAACTGACTTTCACTTATCCATGAACTCCAGAGCAATCACGTTCTCCTCCTCTCTAAATGGCACGAATCCCTCTGCTTTTTCAGTCTCAATGTACACAAGCTGAAACTTGGGTTGTGGTAGAAAAGCAGATGTTTGGAATCCCTCTCATCAGATCTCTGACTATTGCATTGCACAAGTGGGCAAATCAGCAAGGACATTTGATGTGCTCATCCTCACTATCCCTCCACCATCTGATTTCTGCATCTCCCGGCCAGTTCACTCACCGCGGCCCCCTGCAGAATGCACTATGTCACTCACACCACGTTTACTCCCTGCTCACAGCAAATGAATGATCAAGACCAACTCGAAGACTTGACATTTCCTCCACTTTAAAATATAAAATATAAAAGGATCCAAATTTAAGCCCTTAATTACTTGCCCCTAAGAAAAGCAGAGGGGAAAGAAAAG
Source organism: Xerus rutilus (assembly GCA_028644305.1). NCBI lineage: Eukaryota > Metazoa > Chordata > Mammalia > Rodentia > Sciuridae > Xerus > Xerus rutilus. Next base: position 13,856,696 of record CM053414.1, read on the forward strand.
TACCGCGAACAGCCAAAAGGAGAAGGGGCTCTGGATGAAGTAGAGGGTATCGAGGGCACCATTGGGAATGCCCACATTTTTTTCCCTCCAGTGTTGGGGATTGAACCCAGGGCCTCACACATGCTAGGCAACACCACCATGGAGCTACATTCTCAGCCCCTAATCACATTTTAATTTTCAAATTAAAAGGATTCAGACTGTGGATTTTAATCTTAGTCACTGGGGGGCTATTTAAGAGGGAAAACTCAGGGACCTTGACAGAAAAAGATGAAAGGAAGGAAAAGGAGGAGGACTGGAAGGAGGGAAAGAAAGAAAGGAGAGAGGGAGGAGGATTGTTCAAAGGCACTCTTCCCATTGAAGAAAACTTTCTAGAAATGCCATATGACAGCAGCTACATTCAAAAATTCAAATCCAAACAGATCAAATCCTAATTTTATTCTAGTTCATGGCAAAGGAAGAAGAGACACTTATTTAAATTGCTTAGGCTGTGAAAATTCCAGAGTTGTTACTTCAATTGGTCCATTTGACGTGTGTAAATGTGCGTTTAAAATTTGTCAATACTGTGTTAGACTGTGTGTGGGAGAAAAATCCGTTCTTGGTGAACGTGTGGGGTGGAGCACTCGTGTCCAACAGGCCACGGTCTCATTCCTCGCCATCTCAGCCAGGCCTCAAAATATCCTGCTCCACTGCCAGAGAAGAAACAACAGTGGGCTTTTTATTTTCCAGAGGGATTCCTGCACTCTGGATTTTTCAAGGTCCAAAGAGCAATGGCATTGACTCTAGAGAACAAAACTACTACGGTACTCAAAGGGAGGAAGACTGGACATGATGGAGTTAGTTTCAATCTAGAATGAAAATCCGATGATTTACAGATTCTTTCTGACTTACAGAAAGAAATGGTTTCTCACCTCCATCGCTGTGTTTTCTTTCTGGGGGTCTCCAGTGTGTAAATGTAGGATCCAGAAAGGAATGTTTGCCGGGGAGACACCACTCTATAGGAACCCTGTGCATATCTCGCTCTGCTTCCTACATTACTTGCTCTGCAAACGCATCACCTTGCTGGGGCTAAAAGCACTCTGAGGTGCACTGTGTTGTTTGCCAACAGGAAAAACACCCGTGACCCCAAATGTCAGATTGAAGGATAAACTTGTTAAGCACTGAACTCACCAAGTGATGTTCCCCATTCCTCCCATGCTCCTGAATTTATGAAATAATCAGATTAAACAATTCTTTATTAAAGAAACAGGATAATAAATAGAATCTCCTAGTAAAACTAATCAGACTGGGAGAGAGAAGAACTATTAAATATCTCAGTGGGAAACAAGCATGTTTATGTTCTTACCACTAGTCGAGGACTCTGTTTATGGGGTTAGAAAAATTTTGGCTTGGAGATAAACATATATATATTCCGAATTCAAAGGACTGTCAATAAAAGAGGGTGGAGAGCCAAGCGAATGTATCTCACTCAGGGCTTGAATGACAACTCAGACTGTGGACAAGGTGACTCTGAGACAACCCTTCTCTTGCACTTGATATAGCCTTTGTCGGCCACCATTGGAATCTCAACTGGAGCCACAGCAGCTGGACCATCAGCTATAGCTGTCACACTGTACTAGGTTTTATAACTTCAGATTAAACCTTTCTGTTTGTTTGCTGGTTTTGTTTTATTTTTTTGGAAGTCAGATGGCAAAACAAAAACAAAAACAAAACCAGTTCCCTTGGTTCTTCTCAAGTGGGCAGGACAGTCACTTCTCGATTTAAAAAACTTTTTTTGAGTCGTGGAGACTGTGCTGGGATGGACAAGACTTAGATGATGGTGGGGGGCATGAACTTCTGGGGCTTATTGTCTCCCCTGAAATGGACCTGAATGGAAAATGTTTTTGTCTCCAGTATTATAGGTATTTGGGGGGAAGAAAGAGCTGTTTACCTTCAAATTATTATGCATGTTAGAACTCAGTGTCATTAATAAAAATTCATTCATTGATTTCATCCATCTTCTTCACACAAAATATAAATTTGCATGAAAAAGTTTAATAACTTTAATTAATTAATTAGATACAATTGGTGAAACTCGGCTTCTGATACATACAGTGATGTTTAAGCAGATACATACTAGTCTGTGTTTGAAAAGTAAAACATTTCTTAAAATTATCTAGTGATGATCTGATTAGAAGTTTCTGGCAATTGTGTACAGACAGAGTGAGGATTCTCAATTATACTACATTTAAATTGACATTCTAATATTGTATTTCACTCAATAATCATATATTTCCATTCTTTAACATCTAAAACCAGTTTAATAATTTATGGTTGCTTCTGATTCCTCTACCACCTGCTTTTATTGTTTTGAAAAGGGCAAAATTGATGCTAAAAATGTAAATGGTTTTCTTTCTAAATATTTTAAACCCTCTATGTCATGAGATGTGACAGGTTCTCTGTCTTTTCAAGCCATTATTAGGCTATATTTTAGACTGTAAAATAATTCTGTTAATAACAGTGAGAGAAAAATTGTATATAACATGTTTTTTTTTAGTTTTTAAACCAAGTTGGATTTAGGCTTGTAAATATTTGAGGCAAATAACATTAATCACAAACTAAACTAATGGTGGAGAATTTTTGGAAAAGAAAAGCAATTAAAAATTGCATTTACATTAAAAAAGTTATTTGGGAAGAAATTTCTGCTTAGGCTTTTTGACACTTGCAATGATTTTTTTTTAAAGGGCAATGTGGTGTTTTAAAATTTTAATTTAGTTAAAGAAAACTCAACCCCAAAAAGCTGCTCTATTGCACAGAAACCTCATGAGGCAAGCTTCAGTCCTGAGCAAACAAAAGCAGCTGCATTTATAAACCCTTGAAGAAAGGGTTTATAATGCAAACGCTGCCATGACCTTAACTCCAGAGGTGCAAATATGCGGCTGTAATAGGAAAATTATGCATTAAAACGGACGGGGTTCCCAGAATGTTTTAAGATTTCTATTTGATCATGTTTTGTAGCTTTTCCAGTTTCAAATAATAAATAAACCTATGCAGTTAAATGAGAAGGAAGCTTCTGTTTCCTCGAAACACTTAAAATGGGAAAATTGCATGGTATGTAAATTATTTTGCAATAAAACAGCTTTAAAACAAAACAAAATGATGTATTTCTACTGGGAACAAAAAGGAGTCTGAGACAGTGCAAGGAACATCCTGTCACTGCTTGGTATAGAAGGACAAAATAATTATAGCATTTAAAAATTTTAAATGAAATTAGCTGCATTCTCAGAGCAAAGAAACACACACTTTAAACATGGGGTAACAATTTGCTTTTGATATTACCAAAAAATAATGAATGCATTTTAGAATCATTTTCTAAAGCCCTTAAGAGAAACATAGGAAGCTTATATCTGAATTTTGAAGGAAGGAAGGAGAGAGGCAAAGAAGGTACATTTCAAAAGAGAAAATGCAAAGACAGTGGCAAAAAAGGAAATACAATTTAATGAAATGAAAAAAAGAAAGTAAGGATTTAAGAGAGTTAAAGAAAGGAGAGGGAATATTTCTAATGACACCACCAACATTTATTCGGAGAGGTCGAAAACTGTGAGAACAGAAACTCTAGAATAGAAGACAATAAAGTATCAAAATGAAGAATTTAATTCTATGAGAATTTGGAAAACAGAAGAAACAGAAAATGTTTTCACTAATATTTTTGAAGATTAAAATCCCGATTTCAGAAAATTAACATTGGTCTTCTGTTACACAGAAACCAAATCCAGATTTTCATCATTGTCTGTGGGGCAAGAGAATATTTGCAATATTTCCTCTTGGGGGTGATGAGCTTCCTCAGGACACAGGCATACCCTCCCCCCAGCTCTAATTCACCCAGGACTTGCATTCTGGGTCTTTCCTTACAGCTCAAAAGAGAGAGAAACATCTGGATAAGCTAATAATAAAGAAATGCTATCTCTATTTTCATTCATACAAATAAAATCAAACATGTTTTCAATTTGTACTTTTTTTTTTGAGGTGAGGAATTCTAAGACTCATAGTGAAAAGTATACTTATTAGGAAACAAGTAGAAGCTTCTAGAAGCAGGATGTTTGTGATTTTCTCTTTTGGAGGCGAAGCTAAATTTTCATTTCTATGAGAGTCAAATTAGTAGGAATTGCCCAGATCCAAGCCTTATAAGGCCTCAGTCCTTCCTAAAAAATCACTTCATTGGACCATATTATGTCCCCAGGGGTTCCTGATATGAAGACACAGCTACTTTGAAACGTTGCTATAGAGCTTCCCACATAGAGCCTTTCCATTCCTCTGCCTTGTGAGCAGGGCTGTGTAAATAACCCTGAGCCCATCAGTCTTGCTGGAACAGAAGACTTAGCTCCTGACAGTGTGGTGGCGGAGGGTGCAGTCAGAGCACTTCTAAGATCCTTATCAAATCTGAACTCTTGCCTAGCATGTGCAAGGCCCTGCATGGAATCTGACAATCTGGATCTCCAGAAGCAAAGCAAAACAAAAACAAATACAAACATACCAGAAAATCCGAGCCCTGACCTCTGGCATCTAAACCTTAACCACTTTGACCCCTGGTCACTCTGCTCTTTTTCTATTACAATTTATCTTTGCATCCAAAGATCAGGTAATACAATGCTTCTGGGCTTTCTGCTACCTCCATCTTATGTCACTTGAAGTGAAGAGGTGAACTTGAAGGTTGATGCCATGTCCTTAGTGACGTCTATGTCTGGAAAGAAAAGATAAAATGTACTTCCTGACAAAAGAAAGGGAGAGAACAGGTGTGAGCCAGGGAAAGCTGTGGTGGGGACGTTTTATGGTGGGGATGGGATAAAAGTGAAGTTGGCAACAGGGCCTTGATCTCTCAGGAGCATCTCTGACTGGTCCCCCAGCCAACGGAAAACTAAAAGTCAGGGGTGTGCACGGAACGTAGAAACAGCCAGTGCTCTGAACACAGTTTTCCCGGGAGTGGATAGATAGCTGGCTCTGAAGCAGAGCCTCTTATTTTGAACATCTCATTTCTTTCTCATGTTGGTTTTTGAAAGATGTAAACACCATTTCATCTCCTTTTCTCTCCTTTTCTTTAGTAAAAGCTTAAAATGAAAAATAAAAAGATTCTGCGGATGCTGTATATCTAAGAGAAAAACTAACACTGAAGGGGAATACATGTCTCCACTTTTATTGCTTCCTCTCAGGGCTGATATCAAGGAAGATCTTAAAGGATCTTATTTCTTGGCTCTTTTTACTTGAATCTGGAACTTCTGACTGACTTGCAGGAGGAGCTGGGCAGCCTGCTTCTCTTTATGAATGGGAAGCGCATCTGTGCTATTTTAACAATGAAAACTGGCCTGAGTAGGATAAATTCTTTCTTCCAATCTGAAATGGGATCCTCCCTTGGAGCAAGCTCAGCTAAAAATCTTATTCAAAGGGGCAAAACTATTACCAAAAAAAAAAAAAAAAAAACTTGACATATGCTGGGCCCAGTGCAGAAGACAGGCCTACAGGGAAAGTGAAAGGAAGGAACAGGTAAACGGAATAAGCATGTCCCAAGACAGGACGGAGGACTGACCAGGATGGGAATGGCTGGGAAGTGTGAATGTGATAGGGAACTAAGACAGGGAATTCCCGATCTTGTGAGGAGAGGGAAATCATAGGTCTATGGCAGAATTCCATTGTAAAATAAAAAGTGTTTTTGAAATCAAAATACAAAGTGGTCCTGTGCAACATCCCCTTTCTCAAAGGGACTGAGAACAGATGATGGGCAGCTACCTTCTAATTCACAAAATAGCAAAGTCCTTCTATAAACTTGGAATCCAGAGCAAATGTGAAATAAAATCACTATCTGCTTACAATTACCTGTCAATCATAGGGTTCCTCCAAATCACAAATTGAATAGAGTTCGGAAGATATAACTAAAACACGGCATTCAAATTCTGAATATTCAATGGATGATTCACATCATCTCAGAGCCAAATCCTGGATCTTTGCTATATTTGCAGAGACATAATTTTATGCTGCTCGGGTTGAGCACAAGAAGTACAGCGGTACAGAGACAGAACAGGGACTGACACTTGCAGAAACACCTTTCAAGCATGTAGATACAAATAAAAGACATAGCAGAACAAATTGTAGCCGTTCGCTCCGGCTACAGTTGTACAATTTCGGTGCTCACATGTTACCTCTATGATGCATTTTTAAACTCGCAATTTTGAAAATCTGCAGCTTCAAGTGGGTTCGAGGAGGAGATTCGTATGGTTTCAGACCAGAGTGGTTTGGGGAGACATAAAAGCAACATGAAATTTTAAATGCAATTATTTTAGATTAGAATATTTGGATTGAAAGATCTGGAGGGTATTGTTTTTGATAAGACAGTCCCACTTGACGAGAGCTGTCACCACTCGGGGGCTCTCTGTTGTCAACTAAAGATGAAAGGCCATCAGAAAGAATTAACTTCAGCTTTTAAACAGTTTGAAAATGTCAGAGAGGTCAGAGAAGATCTATTTCTTTATGTGGCATATTTACCTGATGAGCTTTTGGGTAACAATGTGCTTTTACTTTTCCATTCAGGTTAGTCTAAAATCGTGGTAACTGATCCCAGGTTAATGACAGCTAACAAGGAAACATGATTGGCTGAGATCTGTGTCAATCATTGCTATTTTCGGTCTAAGCAGAACAAACTAGATCTTCTAATAGCAGTAATTGACAATTATGAGATAAATTAAAAAAAAAACCTGCTAGATCTCCTTTTGCATTTTCCATAGCCCTTGATTTTGTTTCCAGTTACATGGACGTCAATTTAAAAGCTTTTATAACTTGCACCTCACTAGTGGACTTTTCGTTCCTATGTTGACCTGGGGGAGCTCAATCGCCATTGCAAAATTCAATATATCTACATACACACATACATACATAAAATGCATATCCTTTCTTAATGCAAATAGCAGTTTGTTTAAAGAAAACTAAAAAAGAAATCTTGGATGCTGTTTACAAATCATCTTAGTAAATTCTTTTGAAAGACACATTCGATTTAATATTATAAGGAGATCCAGTTTCATTTTAAACAACATGAGGCTTGAAGGTGATTTCCCATTTCTAATGTACATTCCTCCTTCTAAAGAGAAAAGTGATAAGTTAAAGCAAGTTCAAGTGCTATTGTAGCAGGCTAATTCCCTTTTTCCACATGCGATTCAGAGAGAAAGGTCAAGTTCGCTGTCACTTCTCTCTAACTGATGCTTGGAGTCTGTGTGCACCAAGCATGATATATTTAAAAGAAGCCAAGCACTCGGCCATTTTCTGTGTCAACTGTATTAATCATAAACCCTCCATCTTGAGCTGAGATGAGAGATTAGGTGCAGATGAGTTTGTAAACAGCAAATGTACAGAGAAGTTGTTTTGGCTCAAAACCAGAATCTTGCTTCTCCACCATTTTGAAATGTAAGTAACCCTTGCAACAGTGAGAATGGAGCTGTGACATCAGATGTAATTTATAGTGGGGGCTTCTCATAACGTGGGATCTAGCTGCCGACCAGACCACGCAAGCAGCTGAGTCCTGATCCAGTCCTGACCATGAAGTGAGGAAAACAGCAAAGGACAAATAAAAGGGACTGAATATTTAAGACAAATACAAGACATGAATTCTTCTTGGGGAAGCTGCTGCAATACACATGGAAGACTCTGCAGGTATATGCAGACATGCCATATAATTATTTGTATTCCAAATAGTCCTTCATAATTTAAGAATTACAGAATGCACTGAATAAAAATGTGAAAAACAATATCAAGAAAACTGACCATCTACCTCCATGCTTTTTACCAGGAAGATTAATTTCTACAATTTACTAAACAGAGATTTACAGATGAGATGTACATGCCTGAAAAATATAAATTTCTAGAAAAATAGATACAGTCACTGGAGCTATTATTAGTCAAATGCATTGTCTTTGTGAGGACTGTTTTTGCAGGAGAAACTCACCGAGAAACCTCACTGATGGGAAATTATGTCATGAGAGTGTCCCACAAGGAGGATTCCAAAATGTTAACCTGCTTTTTTGAAAAAATCATTGAAATCATTATAAATGACATATTTTCTGAATGGGAGAATGGTAACACTTCCCTTCAGCTACCCAGGTACCACCCCTTCCAATCACCTGGGATCTTAAATAATGTCATTGTGGTCTTTCTTTGATGCCTAAGGCCTACTACACATGAATATCTTCCAGTTCTGTCATTGGCTCACAGGGCGACAGAGCCACTCCTGTGTCTTTAACTATCAGGTTCTGTCCCATCACTCATAATGGGAAAAATCCATGCTTTTGCCGAAGAATGAATGTTACAACTGGACACCAGCAGCGCTGTCTGCCATCCACATCTCAGTCAATGGTGATCATCATTAGCATATTCTATATTTGGAGCAGTTCCTCATATTTGAGTTATCCCAGAATCCCATGCTGTTAGAGGAGAGATGGGCATCACTGTCCATGGGGGTTCCTAAATGTCTGCTCGTTTCTCATGCATCCTGGGATTAGAAAACTCAAATCATGCAAGGATACATAAGACACGGAGGAGCTTTTCCTCTGAGCCAAATAAATATTCAGCTAGATTCTTTACATCTTTTATGTCATTTCTCATCACAAGCCAATGAGGAATACTATCAATTCCCATTGACAGATGAGGGAACAGTGGCTCAGAAAAACCTCAGTAACTTACACAAGTTTCCACTGATCCTAATGACAGAGTTGATAGCATAAATCAGGTCTCTTCCTGACCCCTCACTGGAGGATTAAAGAACTTAGGAGCATTTTTGCAAGACTCACATGGATTTCACTCCACAGATGTCTGCAACTCTAACTTCTCTATTCTATACCATAAACCAGACTGCTGTTGATGGAATGGTTCTGAATTTCTAAAAAGGAAACACAGGCTCTGCTAGAACTTTGAAGACAAAGCAGAGGCACCAAATTCAAGTTGGCCCCAAGGAGGCCAGGTAAACCCCAAAGATCTTTGTTTCCAATTAATTCAATCCTAGGCGTCTATTCACTTTCTATCTCTCTCTCTCAGTAGCTCAGACCACAAATTTGAACCAGAATACTGGCCTCATATGTGACAAGGGGCATGAGGTATGATGGGCCATAACTTGTCACAGCTGACTATCATGGATAATTTAGATGATGCTTATGGCGGGGGAAAGAGTATATTTGAATTCAGAAATGTCTCAGTCTATTAAAACACTGACCAGCTCCCATATCAATGGCGTTTAAGATGGGAAGATAAGGAAAATTAAATATAAAAGAGGTCTTAAGATTCAAGACAAGAACACCTTGAACATTCTACCCAAAGCTATAAAATAATTAATAAAAATAAGGACCATGTGGAAAATGAAAATACAGATCTATAAAGCTATCAGCATTTCTGTTCATAGTTTTGCCTTTTTGGAACTCAAAGAGTCCTGGTCTTTCAGTGCGTCATAACAAATGCCTTGCAAAGTTTCCCATCCTTGGCTTCCTTCTCCGAGTTTACTTCTGCTTCATCTTTACACTCAGCCTGAATATAGATCATGTGACATCCCACTTCTGGCTATTTCCTGTCTCCCAAACCTCAACCCCACCTCACGCAGGTGGTCTGAGTGTCCACAGTAGTTTCTATCCCACACCTTGAATTTTCATCCTGTGATGCTCCGTGAACCTGTGAGTTGATTCTTGGACTAGATCAAGGAGCACAGCTTATGGTTCTCCTGCACTGCCCAAATCCCTAGCCCCCTAGTAGTCTGTAACAAACATCAGCTATTATCTGATTGATGAAGTTAACCCAGAAGCCACCTTTAAAGACCTCAAGCTACAATTACATTTGATGGCTGGGGGCACCCAGGATACTAGAGAGAGCAAAGAAGGCTCTGTTTTGGTTGCACTTAAAGGACAAAAATCACAGGTAGAGTAGCACACATCTGTTTCTCAGATTGGGATTTATACATGAAAGCATTGATTTCCAGGGTCAAAGAAACATAAACATTGCTCTTAGGGTAATAAATGAAAACAAAACCCAAAATACTTCGATGACATTTCTACGCATTGGCTGCCACTCACCAACTCCAAACTTCTTCCCCTAATTTTTGTTTGCTTTGAAGTAATCAGCAGGCTTCTGAAGCTGTTGGGGTGGAAGTATGGTAGGTATGAGAAAAACTGTCTCTGCAGCTAGGACAGTCCCTGGTTTGAATGGATAAGAACCCACAGTAGTTTGCTGAGAGGGTGGGTACATGTTAGCCCACCTTTCTGAAGAGCTGTTTTTTCCTTCCTAAACTCATTCTTGACCCTTTCCCCTTAGTGAGGACAATGCCTTAGGGACCGAAGTTGGTTGAACTGCACCTTTATTCAACCAATGATGGTATCTCCCAAGGCTATAAGGCATCATCGCATCATCATTCAGGAAAAAGTAAAACTGGTTAAAAATTAAGGGTGAGCATTTCAAGACAGCTCAATGCTCAGCCACAGAAGGCAAGAGGGAGGTACTTGAGCAGAGAAGAAATGAACCAGATCTTTGAGCAAAGTACACTTTGGTGGGAATCCAAGCCAGGCCCTAAAATGACTAAGCAAATTGTTAACACTTCTCTGCACCTTGATCATTTTAAAGGGAAAATAGGAATCATGTTATCCATCTTACAGGGTGGCTGTGATTGTCAAATACAATGCTGAATATTAGTCATCCAGCACCAAGGACCCTTATTAAATGAGGCAGGGAAGTTGGGGAGGAAGCTGGGAAGGATATCTACTTTCACATGCTCCATAGGTTTCCTCTGCTCTGTCCTGAGTCATTATCCCTTATTTCTCCTTCAGGACTACCGACTGCCTACTGTCTCCCTTCTGCAGCATTATCGACAATTCTTTCCCATTTAGACTTGCCAAACTGCCAAATTTCCAGGTCTCAACAAAGCATGGCAGGATAAAACAAATATTTCATTAACAATCTGTCCCCAGGTGCTACAGATGTTCCACCTGAAATGAAAGTAGAAATTCATATGGTCTTCCCCTCCAGCGGTCTCATTCTCTGGCAAAATAGAGGTTTAATTAAGGTCAAATCTCCCAAGCCATAGCAGAGGATGAATTTAGGTCAGTTGAAACAGGTATTCTAGTTAATTTGATCTAAATGGTTGTGTTTATTTGGGGAGGGAAGGGAAAGACCTTAAAAAATGGAGGCTTCTGGCTAGTACTGAATGGGGAAGAAGAGGCCGCAGCCGCAGTCTGAACCTTGTAGAATTACAGATGTCTCAGGAACATAATTCCAGAGAATTTACGAGGAAAATGTCTGCATATTCTCAACTCCAGGCTAAATATCTATGATAACAAATTATTAGTATACTCTTCATAATGCCAAGAAAGACAGTGATCTGCCTAAGGACCCCAGATTTTCAATTTAAAATGAGCTGAGATCTTCTACTAACAAAGCTGAAAAAGCAGACACACAAAGCAGGAAGTCAGACACAGTACAGGAGAGGAGGGTTGCAAATGTCACTGGAGCCAGGTACTGCTTCAATAAATCCTAAAGGAAAAGAATCCCATATCAACAGGACACTGGAAGATGGGCATGTCCCCTCCACAGGCCTTGTGTTCTTGCTTAGTGCTTTTTTTCCCCCATGTGTTTCTATCCTGGGCTTTCCTTGTGCATTATGCTTGCCCATCCATCACTCAAGGAGTTTGAGATGGAATTTTTCCTTCTCTGCCTCACAGGTACTTCCTCTCCTAAACAAATTTCTGATTATTAACCAGGATGCAAAGAAAATTAGCATCCTAAATGAGCAGGAGATTCAGGTTTTGTGGGGTTCAAAGCTGACAGAATGTGAACAGTGATCCGAAAGCTAGGAATACAGAATCAGGTTCCAACATTAGTATTTGCCAAAAATGAGAAAATGAATAATGACAGAGAGGTGGGGCCTTGGACACTCAGGTTCCTTCCTTCCAAGGTTTCTCTGAGTTTCCTGGGGACATCCTGGCAACCCCACCTGGAGCCCTCTGCACCTTCCAGAAGCTCTGAGAACACCAGGTCAGTGAGGGGACCGGGAAGTCTGAGGCTCTCACGTGACAAAGGAAACCCATTCGGCACCAACTTGCTTTAAAGGAACCTAAGAAACGTGAACATCTACCTGCCCAGCTCACTGTCAGCACCTGGCAGACATGTTTTACCCTTGAACATAACATCGCTTGTTTCTTCTTTGAAAACTAGGAGTGATCTATGTTGTTTCATTTCTGCCCCCAAAGCATTACAAAACAAGTTGCCTAATTGTCGAATTCAGAGGGACATGTTATATTTTTAAAGTGCAACATATTTTCCCCATCTAATTCAAAACTGCAAATGTTAAACTTAAAGTCTGTTTCTAGCTTCTGTTAGTGACAGTGGAGCTCCCCAAGGGGTGGCTGCCTTCAAAGACAGGTAAATGAGGGCCCATATAAAACAGCCAAGTATTGATGTTGTAGTAAAATTCCAGAAAAATACATTGGCAGACAAGTAAATTTGTCACTAATAATTTAATGTAATTTCCCTAAAATGGAGGTAATAGGTACTCAGGGAATACACCTCCAGGGTTTACATCAAATGTGCATGTGGAAAATCATGAAATAATATATTTTTTTAAATGTAGATGCTTTGTCTGACATGTTGGTTTATGAAGAAAATTATTCTTCCAAAATGAAAATGGGGGGGGGGGGCGGAATATAATGTCCCCAATCCATTGTATCCTTTAGCTTCCAAACCTTTCCTGGTGGTGGCAGTTGAAAAGCAATGACTGACTGGAAGCTAGGAACATTTGTTTGCATTTTATTTCCCCCTTAAAATGATGTACTACAATTACCAAATATTAATGAACCAATCATGTTGCAAATAGTATTTCCCGTGTCACTCTGAGTTATAGAATCTAATATTGGGCTCATTTGAAACATTCCAAAGTTGCATATTTTTTTCCCCTTTGCAAAGTGACAGCTCAAATTGTGTTTAGTTGCATTCGTCCAACCATGAGCAAATCAAGTATAAAAATTTCATTTTGTCTAAGTGTTAATGCAATTTTTTAAGCTCATATCCTGGGATGGCTCACTTTGCACTATGCTGGATGATATTAGATGCTGCTTAAACACTATTATCAATTACATTACATGGTGCCAAAAAATTTTAAAATAGCACTTGTTTGAGACTCAAGTCATGAAGTTCCAAGAAAGGAAAAACACAAAGCAGAGGAAAAAAATTCCTTCAGCTGTTTCCAATGCTCCAATGTTTATGTTTATATTACAAATAGACTGATTCCCAGCTATAAATCTGAATTTCATTGCCATTACTGTGGGCTTAATATGAGAAAAGACGAGCAGTATACTCAGGCAATAAGGAGAGATGCAGCTGTCATGGGCTCAGCTGCTTGGATGCAACAACCTGAGACCCAGAGTCAGGGGCATAAGGGAGGAGAATGAGGGAATCTGTGTGTATGTGTGGGGAGGGGAGAAGGGGGGGAGGAAAGACACAGCACGCAGCCCTAAGGAGGAACCGTCAAAATTATGAATATCAAAGTCAAAATTATAAAATGTCCATCATGTTTCTATAGAATATTGACAGTAAAATGAATTCAGCAGATAATAAAGAATCCATTCCCCAGAAAAAAAAGAAAAGAAAAGAAATAAGCCAGCAAAATAGGCCGACTTCATAAGCACATTTCATCAAATGTGTGAGTATAATATAACAGCCAGGGAAAGCCTGGTCCAATTTTGTAGGAGGTCACCCGCAGAAGTCCCTGGCTGCTAATGTGCCTCAGCTTTCCCTGATTTCTTACTCCAGGTAGTGAGGGCACATGCTCAAAGACATTTCTCTTACCCTGCATCCAATCCCACGTGCACTTCTACGCACCGGACAGATGTGACTGTAGTAATGAATGCTAATGGAGAAAGTTACCAAAGAGCGTCGATTATGGCCCCATTTTCATGGGCCCAGACCATGGAAAAATTTCATCTTTCCTATTACCACATATCCAGTGGCTGTTCTACATTCTCTAGGGTAAAAAATATGATTTTTATTTTAGGCGTCTGAGAAAAAATGTCTGGACTCCAAAATCATTTAAATACAACATAGACGTGGAGCTATGAAAAATGCGTGCCATACTTTTATTTGCTTAACTCAGCCACAGCTAAGTCTGCACCATTTGGATTTGTAAATCAAGCGTGCGAAGTCTGTTAAATTTTTGGAATGCTGCTGTTTGTGCAAAGCTGGTTATGTTTTCTGATAATTCAGAATAATATTTAAAAAGCCACTTCACCCAAGGGAAAGCACACATCTCACAGTAGGATTACAGCTCACACCTGCCTCCCTCACTGCGTTCCTACTTAATGAAGTTGAAATGTAATAGATGCAACTTGAATTTTCCTTCAAGTTCAGGATTCTGGCTTAGGAATCTATGAGAGAATTAAGCCCTAACCCTCCAAGGCATCTATGTGTACCTAATGAATTAACTTCTTACCTCTGCGCCTAGAATGTACTACTCATGTACTTATCTCTGGAAGTGGAGAAAAGAGCTTTCAAGTCATTTCCCATGTCTGAGGTTCAGGTAAGAAGCCTGGTTGAAGAGGGCTGCAATCTGATTACCTAAAGGTCCATCTGAAGACTAGTGGCATCTGTAGCTCTTGGTAGTTTGCTCAAAAGGAGAGGGTGGGGCCTAAGATTCTGAATTTCTAATAAGCTCCAAGTGATGCTCACACTAGTGGTCCTGAAACCAATGAGCGGCAAAGCTGTCAATATTCCCTGACTGACACAGAAGAAAATTCTTGAAGGACATCAGCGTAAGGCTAAATTATATATGATGGGGCTATAGGATGTTGGTTTCCTCTTTGTGTTAGCCAGAGATATCTATATAGCTTCTCTATCCAGAAAAGCAACAATTAAAGAAGAAACAATAACCAAAGCAAAGCCATAAGAGAAAATGCCAAGGCCTTGGTTTCCCTGAATCCATTTGTGGCCCCAAGAGATTTTCACCTCTACACACAAATATTCATAGGAAATTTATAACCTCATTTTCTGGCCTAAAATTGGGATATATACTCTGCTTCATAAATCTATTTACATGAAAATTCTAAAAAGGTATGAAAAGCAAACTACATTTAGATATTCTTATGATCATTGATCCTCGTCAAAAAGACTTAAGAATTGGGACCATCTAGAAGATCTAGCCAATGTGATTACCAAGGGTTGGTCTGCTGCCCTTTGCTTCCAGAACTGTTCTTCTCTGGAATTCATCCTTTCCATGCACCAAACATTCTTTCTACCATTAACGTCCAACTCAGGCTCTTCACTTTCCTTGGAGACTCACCAGCCTCTTCTCCTACACCAACATCATATCCCTCTAAAACATGGAAAATTCATCCCTGGGACTCTACATTTCACATCATACTATTGCTTACTTTTGTTTTCATTTCTTTCATCTAACTTGTATAATCTCCTCCAATGTTCATCCCAATGAATATTTTATTAGCATCTATTTTGTACCAGGCTCCATGCTTGGTGTAGGAGATAAAGGGATAGAAAGGGTGTTTTGCTTCTGATGTAGTAATGAATATCTGGGTTCCCAACATCAAAAAAAAAATCCATAGTGTTATTGTAGAGAAGACTGACATGAGAACAAAAATAATACACTGTTATAATTAAGAGAGTAGAAATGTATACAATATTTAGAAGGAGGTAGAAGGTTTCTTCAAGTAGGAAGGATACTTAAGCCCAGGAAGTTTCACTAAAGGGTAGGGGGCAAGATAAATATGAAGGCAGAGATGGAGTCAAGAGCAAAGAGAACTGATATTCTTGAAGCTCTCTACGATTGCTAGAATCTGGAATGGGTAGAGGGAAGAGGAGAGAAAACCAAAGAGGTAGACAAGGGTCTTATGAAAGGTCTTATTTACTAAGCTGAAGAAAAGATTCCAACAAGGCCAGATATAACCACATCAGTCTGTTGAGGCAGTAGAAGAGATATCGTAAGCTCCTCTGTTCCTTCATGAACTGGAAAGTTGGAGGCCCAGAGACAGAAACAACTAAAAAACTGACCCATGAGCTTGTCAAGAGAAACCTCACTTTTGGTTTTTATGACTTATGCTCTTCTGAATAAAGAATCTTGAGTAAACTTGCAATGGGCATCTTCCTAAACTATTTATTCATATTATGGTCACATTTAGGAAACATTTGATATGCTTTTAGAAAGAAGCTACTAATGAGAAGGAGTCTGAAGAGGCAGAACAGAAGAGGAGGATTATGCTAATCGGCTAGTGCAAACTATCCCCAGAATTATGGGTATCTTTCTTGAGGTTAAACATTTGTCTTGTTGACCTTGCTATCTAGTTCCTGGCACAGCGCCCAGTTCCTCTACTTAATAACTACCCAAAATGTCCCCCTCCCATCCATTCACACCTTTTATCACCTATCTGGGAATAAGGAGAACGGTTTACAAACTTTCTGATGATCAGCTGTATCACTGGGCTATGTTAGAATCTTTTAAAAATCACTGTGCTATTCCAATTTTCCCATTAATTTCCTTTGAGTTTTTCTTTCCAACAGCTTTTAAAAAGTTAGATGATTTGGTGTTCAAATGTATTGAACTATTTATAGAAAACATCTCCTATAGAAAGCTTCTTTATCTTTCAAGCTTGGTAAAACAGTCTGCTGGCAGGGGGCTCCAGCCCCAAAGAGCTTATGTTTGATCCTAAACAAGATTTCTTCACCAGAAATTAGGGTCCAGAGGGAGGGAAGAGAGTAGAACCATTTACATTCCAAGGCATCAGATTTTCTCAATTCTGAACTATCCTGCACAATTTATAGCACCGTGCACTATACCTACTTTGCCCTCCAATAGATAATAAATTAGCACTCGATTTGACTACGCTTTTAGCTTCAGAGCACACGTGTTTAATTGTTCTGAATCACATAGGTAAACCTCTGCATTTCCTTTTGCACGCTGTGTCTCCCCTATTGCTTTCCATTGCATTTATGTCCCTTAAGTAATATAAAAATATTGAAACTAGAAGCATGAATCATTGAGAACCAAACCTTTTTAAATGTGCTCCTGGTCCTTGCTGGGGTGTGTGGAATCCTGGTTCGGACTCAAGGGGCATTGTCCTGGAGATAGGAATGACACTACACCAAGCCCTTGGAAAGAAGGGGGTGTGTGGCTGTATAAATCCTGATACAGGCGGACAATGAATCTACAATGCACGTACAGCCCCACACCTGCTGTCACACGCTGTAATAAACCCCCGCCGGTGTTCCCGTGACAAAGTTGATCCCAAAGGACAGAAAGCAGCGATGGGAACCATAAATCTGTACCAATAGCCAGCCATTCCTCCCACCTCCTGTGTGCCCCACGTGTGTGCACAAACAAGGCCGCCCATACGTAAATACTGAGAGAGGTGCAATCCATCTCCTGCCGCAGTTTCCAACCCTGCTCTGTATGTGGCCCAGAATTTCATATTCACGAGGATTGAGAATGTCTTTTGTTCAGAGTAAGCAAGCTGGGGACTCTGACTCCAGCAGATTCAGAGATTTTATTTTCCTTCCTTCTTAGGAAAAAAAATAAAATAAAATCAGCTTCTTAAAATTGCCTTGTTCGTGTTTATGACTCGTATTATAGGCAGGGCCACCTCTGCATCCAAATCAAAATTTCATTTATGATATAATGGACTTAATATGAATAAAGGCCCAGTGTTTCCCAAAGATACCAGAGAAAAATGCACCTGCCCCAGGGCCCA
This sequence comes from Xerus rutilus, assembly GCA_028644305.1. Lineage (NCBI taxonomy): Eukaryota > Metazoa > Chordata > Mammalia > Rodentia > Sciuridae > Xerus > Xerus rutilus. The sequence goes on from CM053414.1 coordinate 13,874,428, forward strand.
TCAGAGGAAGGAATAAGAGGAGGGAGGCTGGAGGAGGGCAAGAGAAGCCAGAAGCAAACTCAAACACTATACATACATATGAAGTAGAAAAGAAAAGGTAGGGGGTTCCTCATGGCCTGTCCATCACTGTGCTTGAGAAATGGACAAAAAGAGATGGATTTAAGGCAACACCTAAACTCCTGCCACTTTCCTTCGTCAGCCTGGAACTCCTACTAGTTAAAAATATGATTGGGATATCTGAAAAGGGGCAAGGAGGAGACAGGCTGCCTATGGAATACGAGGTGGTTTGAACAGATAGTTTCTTTCAACTGCACAAGAAAGAGATAATGGGGAGAGAGGTGCAGCTTTAAGCAGGCGCTTGATGTAAATGAAAATAAAAACCACAACAACTTTTATATTGTTGTAGCATTTGGTTAATGAGTCACTAAATCCATCCCTGGCTCATCCATCATTTCTATTGCAGAGACTCAGCCGCTCTCTCTCCCTAATTGGTCTAGACAGGTGTCATGATATTTCAGCACACTGAAAAAATTCCGGAGGCTTTCTTCAGTGAGACTGAAAGGTAGACACTTTGGAAAATGTTAGTCTAATTTCAACCTTCTTTGAAACAGTTTACATTTAACAAGAAAATCAAGACAAATGAAAGTTTCCAAATTTAACTCCACCTCCAAAAAAGTCCTTAATAGGGTCAAAAGCAAAGTTGGAAATGAATGTGATGATTTGGGGGGGGGGCTCTGTTGGCAGAAGTAACAGGTTTGATCTTGAAATTGCATTTCACCTATATTGTTTTTCTGTATCTATAGTGAACAAAATTAAATACATCATCTTCAAATGTCAGCTTCACCTTGCCATGAAGTCATTAAAAATCATTTCCCATTACCAAGTGATTTCAGGTATTGCTCTGTAGGTTTCAGGGTGCTGAAAAGGAGACACTGTTGAAAAGGAGACAGATGCCACATGAGGAGAAGGCCAAATCTAAGGAATGGACCCCTCATCCCTTTATACCAGCTCATTCGTAATTTTAAAGGTACATTGCCAACAGGTTGTGATGTAAGCAGACAGTCAGGAAGTAGTTCCTCTGGTATCTCACTGTTCACTCACGGACTTGCAGAGGAATGCACGTGACTGGTCCAAGTGAAGGACAAAGCATTCAGCTCAACTTTTTAATTTCCTGGTTGTTGTCAGGAGGAATCACAATCATGTCACTGTTTGAATTCTGTTTTGAAATGTCATTTCTGTGGGAGAAGTGTAGGGGGTGGCCGTGCAATACAGAAGCACTCCCAGGAGAAAGAGGGGACATGAGATTCGACTTCTGTTTTCCCGTGTTGGTTTTACCTGCGGCAGGAAGCCTCCGAAACTGAAAACTGAGCTCCCATCCTCTGGTCTCAGAGATTTCCCTGAGACCACTGGAGCAGTGCTTAGAAGCCATGAGGCTGAGAGGGTGAGACTCAGGCTCTCATCACAGAGCCGATGAGGATGCCACAGAGAAAGGCAGAGAAGGGGTCCTGGGTCAGGTAGGAATTTTAAGTGTGGATTCTACACCTACCCCAAGGACCTGCATGCAAAAGCTTTGAAACTAATATGACCCACAAATACCAAGTGTTTTCTATGGATTTTAATTCCTTCTTGTAAGTATCTTTTAAAAAAAAATTGGGTTTTAACAACTTGGGATGCGGCATTCAGAACTTCAGATTTTGAAAAAAAAAAAAATAGTTTTAGAAGTGAGGAAATTCCAGCTTCCATCCAGTAGTGTTTGTAATTTAAAACACTTGATCTCTATCTCTCTTATCTGTATCAGCTATGTATCACCTAGCTAGAGATCATTTCTCTCTAGTTATACAC
>CM053414.1:13881269-13989168 GCA_028644305.1 Xerus rutilus
GCCAGGAGATAATTCCTAATTCATTTCTTCAGATGACAAGTTTACATTATGAATTAGTTCAGACAAAATGGCTCAAGACCCAGAGATCCTGGGCCCTGGAAGAAAATAGGAGCATTAAGTACAAGTCTGTAAGCTGCACAGGAAGGAAATTAAAGGTGTTTCCCTAGGGAAACTGAAAATTAAGAAAATTAGAAACTACATCCATGTGGGTCCAATATTTCATAACAAAAGTCTATGCTAGAAGAAAACATAAAAAAGAAGATATTATCAGAGAACTACATCAGAAAATTTTCTCTAATCCAAAAGATATAAAACTTTAAAAGATTCCAAGTAGGTGTCCAGCTCAGTGAATGTGAACAGACCCACATTAAGGCACATTGTTGTGATACAAAATCGTGGAAAAGTAGAGAAGATTCCAGATGTTTCCAGAATGGGAAAGGTCATAAAAAGCTAGCAGAGGGGCTGGGGTTATGGCGCAGTGGTAGCATGCTCGCCTAGAACGCAGGAGGCACTGGGTTTGATCCTCAGCACCACATAAAAATAAAATAAAGATGTTGTGTCCACCTACAACTAAAAAATAAATATTAAAAAAAAAAAAGCTAGTGGAACCAGAATGGCATCCATGCTCTCAGCTAGGCAACAGGTTCGTGCCTTAAACAATCTCAGATAAGATTATTTTCCAGCTAGAATTATATATCGTAAGTATCATGCTTCAGGGTACAATGAATATCATTTTGGGTATTTAAGTTCTCAAAACATTTACCTCCAATACTTAATTGCAATGCTGGGGATCAAACTCAAGGCCTTACAAATACCAAGCAGGTGCTTTACCACTGAGCTACAAGCCCAGCCCTCAATACTTCATTTTTCTGAGGAAGCTACCAGCAAAGTACTCCAAGAAAATGAGAGAATAAGCTGAGAAAGAAAAGAACTTAAAATCCAGAGAAAGTCACAACAAAATTCCACAGCAAACAACCAAAAATAGCAAATAGGGTATGGTGTTTTCAAAATGACAAATAAAGATTGAGATCAAAAGGATAAAACCTTGAAGGAGACCTAGAAAGTAACCATCCACGCTGGAGTGGAAATGTGGAACACATACAGATCCACCACCCAGCAGGTATGAACTTCCATATTTTATTAGGATAGGGTTGGAACATACAGAAAAAATTGCTGAGAAAATTAAGCAAATGCAAAAAGAAAAATATTGTGTAAGGAAAGTAAAATAACAAGCCTTACAAATACTTACAAATACTTTCACAGAATACATTATCACACTCAGCAAAAAGAGATGAACTTTCATACCGACTTGGGTGGCTAGGCAGGGGGAGGTCAGGGTGCTGTATGCCAGAGCTGGATCCTCATTCACTGAAATGGAAGCTGTTATGGATTTGGGCTTGAGGTGTCCTCCAAAAGCTCCTGTGTTAACACAGGAATGTATAGGGTGAAATGATTAGATTATGAGAGCTATAACCTAATCTGTGGATTAATTCATTTGGTGGATTAATTTGAATGGACTAATTGGGTGATAACTGTAGGCAGGTAGGCCTTGGCTGGAAGAAGTTAGTCACTGAGGGCATGGGTTTATATTTGCGTTTATATTTCAATCCTGGCACCTTGCTTGCTCTCCTTCTGCTTCCCAGCAGCCATGAGCTGGTAGCTGCCCTCCTCCATGCCCTCTGCCATGATGTTCTGCTTCATCTCGGGCCCAGAGCAATGGAGTCAGCTGTCCATGCACTGAACTTCCAAAATCATCAGCCCAAACAAACTTTTTCTCCTCTAAGTTGATCTTGTCATATATTTTGGTCACAGTAATGAAACACTGACTAAAACTGAAGCTCAGAGATCATCTCTCTGATGGATAAATTGAGGAATAGCGGCATTCCTTGGAAATACAGAAACGAGAGATAGCTAGATGAATGAAAAACAGCTTCCTTTCAGGGGTAGGATGGGAGGTGGATTAGGGACATGCGATTTGCATTTGTAGGGTTTTTAGTATTATTTGAGTTTTTCAAAACTATGTGCACACATTACTTTACAAAAATGAAAATCAGTAAGCAAAAGTCTCTGCAAAATCTCTGGATGTAGATGAAGGAGGCAGGGCTGGTTCTAAGCTAGGGTAGAGAAAGGGCAGGCTCACGTGCTCCTCCAATGCCTCTCTGCATAGAGTATGGGATTCGGGCAGTGTCGGGGAACCCTCCCACCTCATTTGTTCCTCCTCTTCAAGGCGGCTGCTTAAGTAGGGAAGGTGCTCCTTGGGCCTGGGTGGCCTCAGGTCACAGTGATTCATGAACTCAGAGTTATTTCAAGTCTCTCATGAAAGCAGTTCTGACTCCCAATGAAACTCCATCCTCTCTTACTTTATCAGGCAGTTCATCAGACTTCCTACCCTAGGCATGATCCTTTGCCTGCAGCTCTGTGCAAAGTCTTTGAGAGGCGACAGTGCCTCTCTGTAGCTTTTCTGGTTCCTACCTCCTCATCTCCCAGCTTCAAGGATCTGCACACACTCTCTTTGTACCTCTGCTGCATTGGTGTGCTCAGTGATTTCAACAGGAAAGGTATCTATCCACAGGAGGACGCATGAGGGCACAGTCAATGTATTATACCCCTCTATTCATACAGAACAATTCTGTCGTATATTTGGTCAAAGATAAACACCTCTGTTAACATCCACACAAAATATTCATATATACCAAAATGCAAAATGGCACATAAAAATCTAATACACACACTATTTACGTATTCCTGTATGTGTCAATGCATCACATAAATACCATATGCATCCTGCCCCGAGAAGCTAGATTGAGTGTAGGGCACATTTGCACACTTCCACGCAGGCACCCCAGAATAGAACAGCCTGAACAGACGCTGTTTTTCCTTCCTGACAAATGGGCATGAAATAACAGGCTGACATCTGCCTGTGCGGGTCATTCAAGTCAGCCTGCTACATGTCAGATTTCAAACTGCTCCATCCATCAATGGCAAACCCAAAATTAACGTAGCTTGGAAACTCTGCAGCAAGACAGTAACAGTCCAATTCAAAGTCTGACCTTCGAGGAATGGTGGGGTACGATGGAAAATTATTTCATGCCCCGCACTGAAGCCAACAATACGATTTGAAGAGATTTTCAGTTAAATTAATTTTAAAGAAAAATCCCCCTGAGTAGCAGTTTAACTCTTAGGGTCACACAAAAGCAGTAGGAAGCACGGAGGTTGTGCTACCTGGTGGCTCTGCCAGCACCTTCTGCAAAAGAACTAAAAACAATATTTTAGGCAGAAGAGTTTTAAGACATTTATGCTGTAGCACAGCTAGCTATAACTCATTACTGATAAGTGAAGAAATCATCAAGAGACTTAGTTCTTCAAAGAAGTTTTGGAAAATGGCTGTTAAAATTGTCAATGAGATCAGCCCTTCAAGATTACAAATACAAATGAACGCTTTTCTGGAAATAAGCTTAAGAGTAATAATTAATTGCTCAATTGTAATAAAATTTGTGTTGGGAGATTTTATGACCAGTACCAAAGGTGACCACCAACTTCAATAAGCTAAAATCTGATGCATACAATTATTTTACCTACTACTTTGGCTCGATACCATGCAAAGTGCAATACTTTAAAAAATGCTATTCATTTATAGCCAGCGGCATATTGAACTATGCTTTAAATTGATGTTGTTGTTTTTTTTAAATATCTTTTTAGTTGTTGATGGACACAATGTCTTTATTTTATTGGTTTGTATGTGGTGCCGAGGATCGAACCCAGGGCCTCACGCATGTGAGGCAAGCACTCTACCGTTGAGCTACAATCCCAGCCCCTAAACTGATGTTTTATTAAAGCGAAGTTTTGGTTTTTCCCTCCACTGACAGCGGCTTCAAAACTCAACCTCTTCTAGTGTTCCTTTCCACCAATTCCAATGTTTCCACTAACACGGGGTCCAGGTTAAAATTGAGGAAATGTTTCATAACTTTGTTAACAGAACACTCAGTCTCAAAGTCCTCTCTCTCTGCTGGGTCTCTTCTCACCATTTTTCTCTGTAGCCCTTTGTCCAAAATCAGGTTTAAGATGCCCCCACAACAAAAGCCCCTCTCTGGTTCTATCTTGCTCTTGAGCTGCAACTCATCTGGCCTCCTCCTTTCTTCACCTGTGTTCTTAAAAGGGTAATCCACCCCTTCTCCCACCAACATTGTTTTGTTCTGTGGCTTCTATCCTTACCACCACATGGAAAAGAACAATATCCAGGTTGCCAAGTTCAGTGGCCTGTTGTAGACCTGATACCCCTTGCTCTTTTGATGGGTTGGAGCATTATGTCTTTTGTGAAACTGACCTACAAATCACATCCCTATTTTTCCTGTTCTGGTTGATCCTCGTTGCGGGGGAATGGATTATTCTAGGATTCTGGCTTATTCCCCTTCCTTCCTCTGTCTATCCACATCCTCTCTTGGGTACAAGCACAGGTCAGTGACTCCCACGTCTTTTCCTTGCTCAGAAGCTTCAGAGCATATTTCTGTATTTGCAGGTACTAGAGACAGAGCATACTCCCAGTCTCACATCTCCTTCACTATCTAGTCACCAACAGATTGAAAGGGGCACAGTTCCCTCCTAAGACACATGCACCCATGTCCTTATGACTACATGCATTGCGACCATCCCCCCAAAGTACCCTTGGCCCTTCCATGGGGGCAGATGCTCCCATTCTTGTGTTCCTAGCATCTCACACGGACCTGTGTGTGGCACATGGCACTGGAAGTAGCAATCATATGTGTGTGACTTTCCCCACAAAGACACAATATATATAGTGTTCTTCAAAGGAGTCACAGCAGAGCCTGCCTGGCACAGAGATCATCAGGACCCACTTGAGGAAGAATGTCTGGCTGATGACTGAATTGTGCTGAATCCATTAAATCAACCATTTGAGGGAAGCAGGGGAAGGCAACAGAGTCGATTGTAAATTTTGCTACAGTGTCTCATGGAACTAAGAGGATGGATTTTGGTTAAGCAATCACGAATGAGTAGGAAAGCAGGTGAACAGAAAGGCTTTCATGATAGAAATCCTAGGTTATTTATCTATTAATAATAAGTACCTTCTTGAGGATTCCAAATGTAGCATTTGAATGACCATCTCTAACCATAAAATTTACCTAAGTGTAACTTTTACCTAGTTAGCATCCAACAAATATGTTATTAATCAGTAGATATATACATATGTCATATTTTGTCTTTATAAAAGTAAATAACATGGCTAATATAATAAGCACCGATTATAAATGCTTTGAAAACATTTTATTCAAAAATGTTTTAGGGTAAAAAAATTAAAGAGCATAAAAAGCCATTTGGTTTAACTTCCTGATTGGTGAAAATATGGCAGTTGAATGTAAGTTTTGGGTCCTTTGTAGATCCACATTTTAGTTCCATGATTTCATCTCGCCCTCTCATAATCCTATCAGTCTTGGTGGTAACAGTAACCCCATAGGGATGACCATGCTTTGGCCTAAAATCAGTCTTTTTCAGTGTTCTAGATGTGAGGAAATGAGCATTCCCATACTCTGCTGATATCAGTTTGAAAGTCAATATAATCTTTCTGGTGGGAAATTTTGAAATGCAGGTCATCAAAAGACTAAACTCTTGACTATGTACAAAGATTGAATTTTATGCTAATGAAATAAATGAGAAGTAAACAAACACATTCATTGTAACTTTGTTTACTATAGAAAAATACCCACAACAGTCTCAACTTCCCAAATGAGGAGATGGATTAAAGAAAGTGGGGGCATGCCCTCACAGTGGAACACAGTGACGTTTACTGATGTGAGAAGACAGCTGTGAAGTGTCAACCACTTACAGATGAAATAAGGAAGGTACCCACTTCATAATCTGAGAGACCTGGCCAAAGTGGTCCACAGATCAAACGTTATGGTTTACACTAAACTTTGAAGAAAATAGACAAATTAAGAGAACATTCAAGCCAGTCGCGGTGGCTCAAGACTGTAATACCAGCACTTAGGGAGGCTGAGGCAGGAGAATCGTGAGTTCAAAGCCAGCCCCAGCAACAGCGAGGAGCTAAGCAACCCAGTAAGACCCTGTCTCTACATAAAACACAAAATAGGGGTGGGGATGTGGCTCAGTGGTCGAGTGCCCCTGAGTTCAATCCCCAGTACCAAAAAAAAAGAGAGAGAACATTCAAAACAAAAAGCTAGAAAAAGATAACAATGATACATTCAAAGAAAGCAGAGTTGGATGAATTACAAAATAAATACATTACATTTTACAAATGTAATGCAAAAGTCTGTAAGGTAGAGAAATGTCTGCCACAAAAAAAATGATAATAAAATAGACGATTTTTAGGAAATAGAAAAGGGACTTAGCCACACAAACATAAGAACCAAAATACTTAAGATGTCCTTCAAAACAGATGTTTGTTCAAGTGTATAGGGATAAATTTCAAAACCTAAGTGAAATGATTTTCTAAGAAAATATTTAAATTTCCAGCCAGGCGCAGTGGCGCAAGCCTGTAATCCCAGCACTTAGGGAGGTTGAGACAGGAGAATCACAAGTTCAAAGCCAGCCTCAGCAACAGCAAGGTGCTAAGCAACTCAGTGAGACCCTGTCTCTACATAAAACACAAAATAGGGCTGGGGATGTGGCTCAGTGGTAGAGTGCCCCTGGGTTCAATCTCCAGTACCAAAAAAAAAAAAAGAAAAGAAAATATTTAAATTTCCAAATTGACTGAAAAATAAATTATACAAAGATCTTAACAGACAATAACCATGTTTTTTTTTAAAAAAAGGGGAATCTGTGAAAGCCCCACACAGCTAAATGGCTCTGGCACAGCCAGCTCCACAAATGAACTCATCCCAGGGGGGACCCTAAAATTTATTGTCCAAACTGAGACACTTTGGAGAGTGAAAGTCAGTGCTATTAATAATTAGGATGGGACAATATGAGGAAACAGAATGGTTTAAATCAGGAGAAATGGCTACAGTGGTTGTATGAACTCACAAAGGAGACATCATTCTGAAGTTATGGAAATTGTATCCTAGTTTAGAAAAAGAGGTTTCAAGTTCATGGTCAAGAAAAGCAGAAGAGAAAAAGGAGAGGAAAGAAGATTGATGCATACTGACACATGTTCCTAAACAAACAAAATGTGTATGTTATGTACACTTGTGTTATTGATGAATCAGTAAGAAAGAAATCAGCCCATGAAAATGGTCAAAAGATGCAAAATCAGTGGGCATAAAATATGAATGAACCATAAACATATGAAAACCCATAGGCCTGACAGAAATAAAAAATAATGCGATTTTTTCACCCATCTGATTTAAAAAAAAAAAACAAATGTTAATAGGAATAGTAAATGTCAAATGTGTGGTCTTTTGTACTCTCTTGTTAATATAAATTGGTCCTACCCTGTGGAGGATAATCTGACAACTGTTTTTCCAAATTTTAAGTATGATAAAAACTTAAATATAATTTTTCCCTACTGGGAATCTACTACAGAAACATTGACCAAATGAACAGAGATATATGTGACAGTCCTCAATGCCACACTTTTTGATAATAAAAAATAACTGGAAGCAAGTTCAACTACAAATCTTTTCAGGTAATAAAATAGGCTCAGAGAGATTAAATGATTTGTGCAGGTTCATACCCTTATATGTTTAGCTTGTAGGACTAGTAAATGTTATGCATTAAGCAAGGGCTTCAAAAACCATGCAATGCCAGGCGCCTGGCGCATTCCTATAATCCCAGCGGCTCAGGAGGCTGAGGCAGGAGGGTCGCCCAGTTCAAAGCCAGCCTCAGCAAAAGCAAGGTAATAAGCAATTCAGTGAGACCCTGTCTCTAAATAAAACACAAAATAGGGCTGGGGATGTGGCTCAGTGTTCAAGTACCCCTGAGTTCAATCCCCGATACCAAAAAAAAAAACAAAACCACACACACAAAATAACAAACACACCATGCAATGGTTTACTTCTAAAAAGTAAGAATATTAGTTTGATTTGAACATTGTTGGACAATCTTAAGATTTCCATGGTTGTTTACAATCCCTTACTTAAAACATATATAGTCTGCTTTCTGTATCTATGGTTTTTTTATCTATGGATTCAACCAACTATGCATGGAAAATATTCAAGAAAAAGGTTACATCTGTACTGAACATGTATACTTTTTTTTAACCATTAACCTCTAAATAATATGTGACAAATATGTATGTGACATTGACATTGTGTTTTATATAAGAGATAACTTGAAGCACAGAAGAGGACATAGGCAAATATCACACCATTTCATATAAGGGACTCTAGTATCAGCAGATTTTGGTATCCACAGGGGAGTCCTGGTCCTAATTCCCTGTGGGTATCAAGGAACAATTGTACTAACTTTGCACTAGTCAGTTCTTGGCCTCCAGAATCACTTCCACCCTTGGGAGGACAAACTTTGCTTTTCAACATTTTCTGATTGTCAAATGTCTAATGGAAATAAAGAATAATTTTCTCTGGGCTTTTAGGTGCTATCTTAAAAAGCTCCCTAGATGCAAATATCTTTACATTTGAATATTATGGTTATCATTTTCAATGTTATATCCTTTGAAATAACTACTGTATTCAAAAGGAAAAAAAATCAACAGGAACAAAATGTCACAATAGCCTTAGCCACATGGGACAATACTTCCTATGTTAACCATCATAAATATCTCTACTTTATAAAAATAAGTGTTTTTATATCAATGTTCCATAGGTAAGCAACGATTACTGCATAATATTAGAAAACACTTAGGAAAATAAGACATTTTATGCTTTTTTTTTTAAGTGAAGCTTGCAATATTTTAGGAAAGTCTTCTGGGTCTGGTTTCCTGTTGGTTTCTGGCTTCAGTTTCAATTCATCCTATTTCTTACTCAACATATAATCATCATTAAATCACATGACACAATGCAGCCAAAACCTAGCTACAAAACTGCATGTGTGGCATGATTCTTCTTTAGAATATAAATGTAGTATGCATTTGGAAGAATTTCCAAGTCATTGTTTTTGAGTATGATTAAAGCTGTTCTCTATTTTCTCAGTTTTGCTCATTTATATTTTCTGATTTTCTATCATGAATACATATGAACTTCGTATTTTAAGTTTTTTAATAAACTTGTGCTTATTCTACCTAAGGACCTTAATGTTTACTCATAGAGAATCTGAGTCAGCAAATCAGATGCACTGCACTTCTGAGATAGTTTCTTCTTCATAATTTGTTTGTGACAGAAATAAACTTTCTGAATGGCTAGTACTCAAATTTCTGAGGCTAGAATCAGAACTGGGAGAGTCCCCCCAAAACATCAGCCTAGTGCGATTCTTTATAGCAGCAGTTCACAAGTGGAGAGGCAAACTCAAAAGGACAGTCAGAATAATTTTGAATCCAGCAAGAGGAAACATGTGTGGTTGCAAGCACAGGTTGGGGATCAGACAGAACAAGTTATCTGATGCTCAACAATGTGCCTGTGCCTCACTACACTCATCTTTAAAATGAGGAAAACAATTACAACCACAGCTATGAGGACTAGGATTCCCACAGAGGTGGGGTTGAGATCTGAAAATGGCAGCCGTGTAGTCTCTGTCCTTGGTCTGGATTTTCTCCAGAAAAACCCTGTTGAAGATCAGGGTTTGTTTTTCACAACCTGAATGGTGGTTCAGATAAAAAGTCTCTTTTTAAAAGTCAAGCTTCCTGTGCTGGAGATGTAGCTCTGTGGTAGGGCACTTGCCGGGCATGAGCAAGGCCCTAGATTCCAAGCACAGCCCCAGAAAAAAAAATATGCTTCACACTTCACTTTCTGTGCATGTGACAGAGTAGGTTATGTGGATCAATTCTCCCAATAAAAGAAATCACAAATGATGTTAGACTTTTTAAAAAAGCAACTTATGATTACTGAAGATTTTATAAGGGAATAAAGATCTTACTTCAAAATATAAAAGAAAGCAGAAATACAAGGAAAGACACAAGGCACTAAAGTTCTGTTTGCTTTAAGGGCATCTTCCAAACAAGCAAAACTCTCCAAATTAAACTGTATTCCCAGAGGATCGTTCCTCCTAAGAGAAAGGCAGAAGAAACTCATCGAGCCCTCCTCTACCGTCAGGGGACTGAATTAAAGTCGTCTGGGCACTAAATAGAGCAGGGGGTTGGGAAACAACAACGAAAAAATAGTAAAAGCCAAGCTCATCCAGATTTGCAGACTAAATTCACAAGTGAGTAACCCCCATGCAACACCAAAATGAAAACCTAAACCTAACGCCAAGAATTCAGTTTAGGATGGTCTTGAAAGACATTCTTAAGTGCTTAGTTGCAGCAAACTCAAATCTTCTATGGAGGGAACCATCTTTATCCAAGTACTCAAATAAAACTCACAAATAATTACTTCCAGAACAGTAAATAGCCAAGAATTTAAAATCATCACCATTCAAGGGAAATGGAAAAATCCACAAGAAAAATAGAAAAGGACAAATGACGTAAAAGATCTGTATTGGAAATATCAGGCATAGATTATAAAACACCACTGCTTATCAAGGTTAAAAAAATACAAACTAAGCTTGAAAATACATGTACAAGCCAGGCGCAGTGGTGCACTCCTGTAATCCCAGTGGCTTGGGAGGCTGAGGCAGGAGGATCACAAGTTCAAAGTCTGCCTCAGCAAAAGCAAGGTGCTAGGCAACTCAGTGAGACCCTGTCTCTAAATAAAATACAAAATAGGGCTGGGGATGTGGCTCAGTGGTCGAGTGCCCCTGAGTTCAATCCCCAGTACCAAAAAAAGAAAATACATATAGGGCACTATAAAAATATAACACATTTGATATAGTTAAAATATAGAACTAGTATAGAAAATATAATAAATTAAAAACACAATAAATGAGTAAATCAGTGGATTAGAAACAGGTGAAGAGAAAATAAGTAAAGAGGAATATGGATCAAATGAAATTATCCAAAGTATAGCACAGAGAAAAAAGAAAGAAAATTTTAAAGAGTTATAGGGTGATATAGTGAGAAGGCCTAATAAATTTGATGAGAGTTCAAGAAAGAAAATAGACAGGAATGGGCAAGAAGAAAAATCGAAATGACAGAGTTCCTTTGAAGTGATCAAAGGCAACCGTCTAAAGGTTTAGATCTCAAACACCAGGACAAAAGGAGGAAAAAGCTACATACAGTGAAACTAGAGAGTACCAGAGATGATAATATTTTTATAAGCAGCTATATATTAATAAAAAAGACAAATTATATTCAAAGTTTCAACCATCAGATGACTTGTGATCTCAGCACAACTAGCAGTCAAAAGAGTAGACAGAGACCTCCATTGTGAAGAAAGGAAATACTTGTAAAATAATTTCACACCCAGAAAAAGTATCTTTTAACTATGTTTTAGAGGTTCTATGGAGAGTCAGGATAGGCCCTTACCGAAAATTTGATTTTAATGTTGAGACTGATGATGCCACATTCTCACTAAGAGGTGTGAAAAAGTTTATTTACATAATTGAGATTTTTGGGAGAGAAGAGGGCAGGCCTCCTGACCGGATCCAAAAGCAGCTTTAGAGAATATTAAGGAGAGGAGATGGTGGGGGCTTTCATTGTGGTAAGGAACTGGACCCTGAATGGGTGCTCCCACATGTGAGCAGGACTTGTGTGGTCTGAATATACTGGTGGCACCAAAGGACAGCGCACCTGGGCTTTCTCATCAGTGTCCAGAGGGGCTGAGGGAGAGAGTGAGGCTCAAAAAGCTATTGGCCATCAAACATTGAAAAGTAGAAACAGAATTCTTATTATAAACTGAGTTGGGAGAAATAAAGACATTGTTTAAACAAAAACTGTGAAGGCTTACCACAGAATACCTTCAGTGAATGAAACTATACAGGAGGAAGTTCTGAGACATAAGGGAAAAAAACTATCTATGAAAGAGCTAAATGTCAAATAAAAGGAAGCCGGTGGAGTGCGCAATAGGCTCTTTAACAGTTTACATGGAGTCTGACCTCTCAGGCAGTGGGCAAGAGCATCCAACTCTAGTCACCAGGTACTCAGGAATGGGCAGTCCCACCACATATGGCCCTATGTCCCACAATAATCCCTTTTATTTTTTGGTCTGGTATTGGGATTGAACCCAGGGCCATTTAACCACTGAGCCACATCCCCAGAACCTCTTTTAATATATTTTATGTTGAGATAGGGTTTTGCTGAGTTGCTTAGGACCTCGCTAAGTTGCAGAGGCTGGCTTTGAACTCTCGATCCTCCTGCCTCAGCCTCCCAAGCCCCTGGGATTACAGGTGTGTGCCACGGAGCCGAGCCCATAATCATTCTTTTTTTTTTTTGGTGGGGGGTACCAGGGATTGAACTCAGGGGTATTTGACCTCTGAGCCACATCCCCAGCCCTATTTTGTGTTTTATGTAGAGACAGGATCTCACTGAGTTGCTTAGCGCCTCTCCCTTGCTGAGACTGGCTTTGAACTCGTGATTCTCCTGTCTCAGCCTCCCAAAGAGCTGGGATTACCAAAGGCATCCCAGGCATTACCGAAGCTGCCATCCCAAAGGCATGCGCCACTGCACCTGGCTCATAATCATTCTTGAACCTAGACACTGGAACCACTCCCCTGGGCCGAGGGGCCTCCTCCCTGGACAGCAGGGTGGGTCCACACGCATCACAGTAGACATTGGGTCCTGGGGTGAGGCAACAATGAGGGGTGAGATAAATGGCGGGAACAGGGCCTGCCCAAGCTCAGTTATTCATTTTGACTACTGAGCAGCAAGCGGCTTCTTCTGAAGATGACCAGGAAGCTCCCTCTGATTTCTCCCCATAAACCCCAGCCTCGTCCTCCTCCTGTCGCTTCCCACTCTCCTCACCCCACCCGTCTTCCGCCCCTGTCCCCCCACTCTTCCAGCCCTCGCCCTTCTCTCCAGCTCAATGCAAACCTCTCCAATTTCTGCCCTACCCATTTCCCATCTCTGATCAACCCTGTTCCTTCCCACTACCCTCCCTTGAGGGTCTCTGCATCCAATTCTTCCTTTGTTCCTGCCAGACCTCCCACTCACGGCCAGGTAGGTCTTGTGCCCTTTTCCTGCTCCTCCTCCATCTTCGCCCCTCCTCGTCCTCCGAGCCCTTCTCTTCAGTGCCCTATTCTCTAGTCCTGACCCATAGACAATCCAGCCAGCCCCAAGCAGACCTGATGACCAACAAATCTTACCCTGGGGGATGGTTTGTTTACTTCTTGTGCAGTTCAGGATGGCCAGGACTATGGTTTCCTAGCAGCCTGACCTAGTCAACACCAGGATGCAGGACAAACACAAGCCAACCTTCATCCAGGATCATCTTTGTGTGGATTTTCCTGTTGGCTGGGTCTCTGCATGTGATCTTCACTGAGAAGGAACCCAGAGATTTTGAGAACAATCAGCCCTCTGAGGACATTAATTCACACCATCTCCAAAAAGCCCACGTCTTGGCAAGGTAACTTTCAGGAACCTGATCAAAGTTTTTGAATCTCATCCTCCATGTTTTGTTTTTCTAGGAACCAAGAGAAAAACACCCAGAGACACGTGCACGGAAGCCCAAAAATTGGAAGGGTTGCAGAGGCTTTGAGTAAAGGCCTGGTTCTTCTGGGTACAAAGTAAGCATGGGGATCTGCTACGTCACAGACCTCCAGGACATCACCTGGCAAACTCAGCATGAATGAGAGGAAGGACAAACGCAGTTGGTCCAGCCAGGCAGCCCTGTACAGACCTTCCAGGCCTTGCAGATAAGAGACTGCTTTTGTCTTCATTACAAGAAACCTAAAGATGCTGTAGAACTTCTCATCATTGTACACTTGGAAGCAATGCCATGGCATGGTGCTGGGGCATAGTAAGTGTGCCTCTCCCCGCCCCCCAAAAAACAAATCTGGATCCAGATGTTGTGGAACTTTACAATGTAATAAAGCTGGAGTTCCAGAATGATGCTGTTGGGGCAGCAGAGCCTCCACTGGTCCCAACATGTGGCTCCCTACACTGCGGGGAAGATTTGGATTGTTCTGTGCCTTTTATAATGTTTTTTTTCAAAGTTTTAAATGTTCTATTAAATGTATAAGAAATAAAAAGTGCAGAACTAAAGAATAAAGATATTAACTTCAGATTTTTATGTGTGTTGTAATTTCTGGGACAAACAATAAGGTAATGAAAACAGAGTGCATTAGTTCCAAACTGATACAAGAAGAAAAGGTAATGATGAAAATAATCCAAAAGATGTCAGGAACAGAGGAAATAAGCCTATGATTGGAATGACAAACAGAAAACACAAAATGTGGCTAATATAAGTACAGATCTAACAGTGATTACATTAAATGTAAATGAACTGACGGTGCTCATTAAAAAATCAATGTTGGATCAGACTGAACAGAAGCGAAATTTATGTGCTCTTTATCAGAGACATTAAAAAAAATAAAGATGTTAATAGCTGAGAGACAGAAAAATACTATCTTAGCAAAAATACATTAAAAGCATTGATAAAAAATGTTACTTTATAGTGATAAAGATGTAATTCATACTTGGTTAGCCAAGTAATGGATTGACAGAAAAAGACAATAAAGATACAGAGGATTTAAATAAGATGATTAACAAACTTGGCCCTAATAATCTGCCTGCAACAGTGTTCTCAAGAACCACACTTTTTTTCCCCCACACTCACATGGTACATATACAAAAGTTGATTTGTTAATCCATAAAACAAACCTCAAAAACTTCTAAGAAATGAAAATACACAGAGAATGTTCTCTGATCAGACCTCATTTAAACTAAAAATCATTAAAACTAGAAAATCTCCCATAAGTTTAGAACTTAGAGAAACAGTTCAAAAGCACTATGACCCAATAAATCTAACGGAAGCTACAACATTTAGAAATGCAAGACAATGGAACACATAAAAACATGTTGTAGCTGTGGGGCTAAAGCATATAAATTTATAAGTGAATAAGGAAAGTTATGAAATGTAATGATCAGGTATCCATGTCTAAAATGTACGAAAGTAGCAACCATTTTTTAAAAAGAAGTAAAAATAGAAGAAAATAATAAATATAATCTGCTGGACTTAAGTATGGATTACAAAAACAAAAGTTGGTTCTTTGAAAATAATGATAAAATTGCAAAACATTTGGCAATGTACATGAAAAGGAAAAGGGCAGCGGAACAACATGAAGAATGAGCTAGAAGGTGACTAGATGTTACAATCATTAGGAAGAGAAAAGAGAATGTTATGAAAAATGACCTCAGTGCTTTAGATGTCTAAACATCCCAAAATGCAAAATAAGTAAAATATTAGAAAATTAACAAAATTGTGTAAACCTTGAATTGTCCAACCTACTGAGAAAATACAGTACTGAAAACTTTCCCCACAAATAAAAGTTCAGCCCCAGATAGCATCATCAGTGAGTTGTATCAGACATTCAAGGACAAAACAAAAATAATCTTTAGAAAATTAACTCCAAAAATAGAAAAAAGGGAAATTATTTTTATGAGGCTGACTTTACCCTGATGCTAACCCCTAATCAAGACAAGCCACACAGTACATCTACAGTTCAATGTCACTTATGAACAAAAATACAAACGTCCTAAGGAAATTATTACCTCAATAATTTCAACAATAGAAAAAAGATAGTATAGCCAGGCACGGTGGCATGTGCTTATTACCCCAGTGACTCGGGACTTGGGAGGCTGAGACAGGAGGATTTCAAGTTCAAGACCAGCCTCAGCAACTTAGCACTACCCCTCAAAACTTAGGGAAATCCTGACTCCAAAAAAAAAAAACTGAGAAGGTGGCTCATTGGTTCTAGATTCAATTCCAGTACCCCCGCCCCCACAAAAACATGTTATGATTGATTTGGGTGTACACAAGGAAGGCAAGGTAAATGTAAATTTAATATTAGTAAATAATATGTTTTATCACATTGATAAAGGAGAAAATCATTTCAATAAGATATAAAGTACCAATTGGATTTTTAATAACTCGTTTATGTTGAAAAAGATATCTTAGCAGATCTCAGGAATTTAAAAAAAAACTTAAAAATCTGAAATAGCAAAACTGCAGCAATCATCATTTAACACTGAAATATTGAATATTTTCTCCCTTCAGATCAGATAAAAGAGGAGGATATTCATTACTATATATTCATTGGTCTAGCACTTACAGCCAGCATTAGGAGGCAAAGAAAAAGAAATAAAATATATAAAGCCTAGCGAGGAGAAAGCCCAACTTTCCCATATTTGCATAGTTTACATAAAAAATCCAAAATAATATGACAAATTATTAGAATTAATGAGACTCTGCCAAGTGTCTTGACACAGTCAATATACAAAAATCAATTGAATTGGGATAAGCAATAGAAAGAAAATGAAATTAAAATCACAATAACATCAAAACTTTAAACAACCAAGAGTAAATCTAATGAAAAATTTATTTTGAAATATAATACATAGAAATATGCAAAATCTCAATCATAGTCATGATTTTTTTTCTTTTCGCTTTTGTTGTTTGATACCAGGGATGCTTAACCACTGAGCCATGTCCCCCAATCCTCTTTCTAAAAATTTTTAATTTGGGGGACAGGGTCTCCCTAAGTTGCTCAGGGCCTTACTGGTTGCTGAGGCTGGCCTCGAACTTGTGATGCTCCTGCCTCAGCCTCCCGAATCACTGGGATTAGGGGCGTGCAATACAGCACCTACCTGGGCTCATGTTTTGCATTTTGAGACAGGGTCTCACTAAATTGCTTAGAGTGTCCTCAAACTTGTGATCTTTCTGCCTCAGCCACCAAAGTTACCTACATTTCAGGCCTGGTCCACTGTGTCCAGCTAGTCATGATTTCTCAATAAAATCCATTACCTCTATATTCACTAAAATTTAAAAATCTGATATTGCCCAGTAATAAGAAAGCTTTTGAAGAATGAGAATTCTGGTGAGTGTAAACTGAAAAACAAAAACACTGTAAAAAACTATTTGACATGGAATTATCAAGCTGAAGGTATCAGTGAGTTCAGTGAAGACAGTGATCTGCTTTTCAACCTGGGTTTATGCATCTCCAAAAGGATGTGAGGTAGGGGAGAGAAAGAGAGGGATTTCTGAATATATGCTAAATTTTACATTCAAAAAAACAAAAAAACCCCAAAAAACCAAGAGATACTGCTGCCATTTGCTAATTTATACTTTTAAAGTAAAATTTAATGTACAACAATCTAACTACATTCAAACATAACTGAAAAAGGCTTAAAACCATAAACATTTTAAACATATTTGAATTCTAATTACTCTTGTCTCATTCTCCCTCAATTTCAAAAATGATTTAAATCAAAATATTGAAGACAGCCAATGGAAAAAAATAAACACCATTTTCAGAGTTTCATTCACATAGAAATTATTTCTTTTCTAATAGAAATGCAAGTCCTCAGGAAGAATACCAAAAAGCATAATGTTAGCTAGAGTTTTTACCTAGAATTTCACTCTAGGCAAAAAAAAAAAAAAAATACCTTTAAGCAAATGATAGTTTTCTTTTTCAAAGGCAATCAGATGGCTTTCTTTGCTTATTAGCCTTTAGTACATCAATATGTTTTAATTTTTTCCATGACAGCTTTATTGAGGTATAAGGTGTATACCCTACAATGTATCCACTTAAAATGTACAATTCAGAATTCAGTGGATTTTAGTAAATTCAGAATTATACAACCATCACCACAATCAATTTTAGAACATTTTATCAACCCTGAAAGAAATCGAGTACCTTGAGCCACCATCCCAAAGCACCCCATCATCCTAATGTCTTGCTCTGGGCAACAGCTAATCTGCTTTCTTTCTTTCTAGATTTGCCTATTCTGAACATTCAACATAAATGGAATCAAATGACATGTGTTCTTTTGTGTCTGTCTTCTTTCCCTTAGCACATTTTCAAGGTTCATTCATGTTGTAGCATGTATCAGTACTTCACTTTTTTTCAGGGTTGAATAGTATTTTATTAGAGACACACACATATCACATTTTCTTTATCTGTTCATCTGCTAACACACATCTGGGCATTTTTAAATTTCAGCTCTTATGAATAATAATGCCACTATGAACATTTGTGTACTACTGTCAATGGGGATATGTTTTTATTTCTCTTACATATGTCAATAAATGGAATTAGTCTTTTTAATATTTGATTTATGCCTAATTCTAATAAGCTATTATTTTGAAGCCAAATCACTTCTTCATAGTCTTTAGGGAGTATATTTTGTGAAATAAACTTAGTTTTCTAGAGCTGATAACTACATCACTGAAAAGTATATATAATTTTTACCACAAGGCTACACTATTTTGATTAACATTACATTTATTTTTCAGACCACTATGATTAAATTTGTTCAACTAGAACATATGGATTTCAGGAAAATACTAGTCTTTTAAATTCATGGAAAGTTTCTTAAAATATTCCAGGCCAACAAGAACACCCTCCTAATTTTCTTTACTGAAGAATATTTTTATGATCTATTAATGCAAGCTCAAGTAAATAAGTCCAATTATGTTGCCATTTTTAATGATACTGTATCAAATGCAACCCTGCAAGATTTAAAGCAGGCAATGAGCAATTTGAAAACTGAATACCAAACCATTAACAGAGACTTAAAAAAAGTATTCCATAAAACTACACCTTTGTTCTAAATTTCTCTCTCTGCATAACTGTCTAACAATCCAAATGATTCCCAGCATTACCGTTATGATTTAAAAAGTAGAAATAGAGACTGTGGTATTTACTACAAACTACGTCTCTTCAATGAGGTAGTGCTAATGTCCCCCCAAAACCCACAGAAATTCTAAGATGGGTAACCCAAAGGAAATGAATGAATTCTCAGCCTCTGTCTCCTGTCTTCAAAAACACAGATTTTAGAACTAGCAGTTTCCTCTTGAAAATTCAAGGAGAAAAAGAAAGGCAACGATAAGAAGAGAAAGAACGTGCAAGAGAGGCCAAGAAGAATTAAGAAGACCAAGAGTTGATGGGAGTTCCAGAGATTGGGGAGAAAAAGGAAAAACTATGGGGGGAAGTTTAGTTGGCGCTCTGTAATGGTGAGGAAATCTGCCCCAAAATGTGTGGTATCCCCCGGGTGCAGCAAGCCAGGGTATACAGGTAAGGGATAGAAACCCAGACGGATGCTGGTACAACAGGAAAACTCAGCATCCCCTGGGGCCCCTGGGCTCTGATGACAGGCAGGACATCACACAGAGTGAAGGAACAATCTTGCAGCCACACCTACAGGCAGGTGCAGAGAATCCACCTCCTCTTGCTGGAGGAAGGACCTTAAAGAAGCCTCAAAGAATATACGCATCTTTTGGTTTCATTAAAACTTACTTTTATGGTTTGTTTGAGGGTGACAAGTTTGAGTAGAGATCACAGACAGTTTGGTTCTGGGAAGAATGGTGGCTTTTTTCATGGAGAGAAATGAGCTCTAAACGTTATCATCAGAGGTTCCCAGGGCAGTGCGCCTACTCACAGGCTCTTAATGTCCCTGGGGAGGGGACTAGAAGCTCTGCTGTCGGCCACATGGAGGGATTTCAGCCTCCTCTGAAATAGAAATAGTTAATTTTTTAGTTAACTGGACACCCAAGTTTATTAGGCAAGCAAAGAATGGCAGATTCTACCCTCCCTTTGTGATTCCATGCCCCAAAGGGAGAAGAATGTAACTGTACTCACTCGGGGTCCCCTATATCTGTGCATGCTCATCGGGGTGTATATCGGGTAACAGGCCTTTTTGCTGCACACAGTTCCGAAATACTTAATGCAAGTTTCCTTATTAGCAGCAAGTGGGTCTTGTTGAAGCTTAAGAAAGCCATTTAGTAAAAAATAGAGCCACCCAAATGAACGTGGATGGAAAAAAAATTTAGATTGATGGAGCGAGGCTGGTCACTGTAATTACGGAAGGTGTATCATTTCCTAAGCTCTCTTTGCATTAAGTGTATGCCATACATTTATCAGGCATAATTAGCACTTTAGGTGACAATGATTTGATTTCTTTCCTTGTAATAAAAGCCCTCTGTGTTGGCATATACATTCAGAATGGGAAATTGAACACTGCTGCTGTTTATTCCCCTGGGGGAAAATTTAGGACGAACTGGGGAAAAGAGGAAAGAGGGCTTACAGAACAGCTCTTTGTGAATTTTGCAAACAGAAAAAGAAAATAGTTCAATAAAAGCTTTTAAGGATCACAGTCAAACGTGTGCTTTTTGAAGGCAGAAGATATCTATGGAACGTTTCTCTACTTTCAAAGTCAGCATTTAACTTTCTTTTAGATGTGAACAAACCCACGCTAAATTGATTCATAGGCACAACTGTGAAACTGGACACATTTAAATTACTGTGCATGAACCACAGGAGTATGTAGGCTGCCTTCTCGGAGGGGCAGAAGAAACTGCTTTTTAAATAACTGATCTTTTCTGTTACAATTAAAAAAATCATATTAATTCATCTTTCTGGTGGATTAAAGAAATTGTATAAATGGTCAAGTTCTGATTGGAAAAAAAGGAGAAACTGAAATTCAAGTTGCTGATCTATTGTATACGGGTCATAAAGAGGCCACATCCTCTTGAAATCTGTAGCTCCACAAGAAATGCTGTGAATCCTCTTTTGCATGTGTATCCTCTTGAAAAGCCATTTCCTTCTCTTTTTCAACAAAACCAAAATGTGACAGATGGCATAGTTGATTCCTTTGATTACAAAAATTAATTAGAAATCAAGTCCCAGATAATTATTGTTAAAACAAGTACCTCTAATGCAAATCTAATGTTATTAATTAACTTAATACAAACCTTCCCACTTACATCAAACCTGCTGGCTTAACCCTAAGATTTGTTCTACTAAAACCCTGATAAATCAATGGAGGCTGATCTGTTAGAAGAGGACTTGCATGGAAGTCTCTATTCCAGTGATTCTAAAATGCTCACAGTGCCACAGAAGTAAAGAGTATGTGAGAGATGCTCCAACTGCATCTCATGTGTCCTTCCCTGAGAATCTTCACTTTATATTTTCTTTAACTTACATGGACCTGAATGAAGATAAATCTAAAGAAAGGGTCCTGATTTTTATGAGTTCCTAAGAAGTGCATAAACAATAAAATGGAAACGTAGAATGAGAGCCTTTGAAAAAAAATTAGTATGGAGAGCAAAGTAGGAATACATTTTGCCTATACTGTACATAACAATAAAAATATGAATTAACTGCTTCAAGCTCATCAGAGTTAACTCAGTGTAATTTAGAAATCTCTAAGTAAAAGGAGCATAGCAGCTGGATGCACCATACAGTTTCCTAAGTAGATATTTAAACAAAGGATGGGTGAAGCCTTAGTCATGGGTTAAAAAAAAAAAAATTCTTTTACCAAATTTTTAGATTGAGCCAGATGGAGGTTAAGGCCACAAACAAATAAAAATAGTGTGATTTATGGCTTCTCTCCTGATGGGTGCATATGATTTTGTTTTCCCAACATAAGAAAGATTTTGTTGAGAAATTCAGGTTTGATTTTTGCAGGTTTGCACTTGTAACCTAGATCTTTTTTTTGTTTCTTTCCTCTCCAGGATAAAAATGAGGGACCCGAAATAAAAAAGCAAAGAATGAATCATGTTATGTGCAAACCTGGGGTTACGTTGCAAGACTGAGCTTCACAGAAGACTGCTACAGGTGATGCCCACGTGCAGTATGTGATCCTGCGTTATCATGCGAAAGAGGCATATTAAAGTCCCAATATTCCAAGGTGATGCACTCACCTGTCACAGAAATCAGCTGGTTCTTAAACAGGTTTACAACCAGTTACTAGTACTTATATGTGAATACAAGCCTTTCCCCCCCAATTTTTTCCCTTTAATGTGTAATTTTACATTGGTGACATGAGATTTTTTCCCCTTTTTCTCATGCGAAAATATTAAATCAACATCTATGACCCACGATCGTGAAGTTCCTCCTATTATTTCTCATCAGATGGATATCTTTTACCTTCGTGAGACATACGCACATATATACATACATATATGGGATGTCAGAAAGCACTTTCGATTTTTCTCTTATACCCCCCTAGGATGATGTGAGAACCTCATGTCAAAAACCCTCACTTTAGAACAATAAATAAATAAACCAGCCACAGCCTTCCTGAGGCTGGCCAACTCTAGCATAAGTAATTCAAGAGGCTGAGAGATGCCAGATAAATTTGATTACTATAAAAGATGGGAATATGTTTCTTTCCTTTGAGAATTCACAAAAAGGGGTCAAAAACAAAGCAATGCTGAAAGCGAACAATTTCATTTCGCCTGCAATTCAAGGCGAAAATTCAAAGGCAATTTTGCAGGAACATTTTATCACAATTTTATAGACCCTCATTTCCTGCACACATCACAATCTTTAATTTCTGAAAGAGGAAAGCAAGAAAAGGAGAAGTGGGCGGGGGGAGAGGGGCTGAGGAGACTGAGTGCAACCGTGAGGGGCTTTTTCTTCTTCTTCTTTAAGATATAAATGCAGATATTTATAAAGCAGTGAGAGATTTGTAAATCTTTCTTCAAAGCTGAACCAACTGCTGGGATCATGATTTGCTAAAAGCTGCTATAGGCATACTCCAAAACTCAGCAGGGTCATCCCTTCCCGTCCAAAAAATAAAAAATAGAAGGGGTGTGGAGGGGGAGAGAGAAAGCCACTCTGATTAGTAGCGTCTCGACAGACACAAGAGTTTGAGAAAACTGTTTTCATTTTACATCTTCTTCCTGAATGATAGTTGTGTTTTTCCAAAGACACAATAAGAAAATTTTAAAATTCAATAGCTTGCCTCCCATCTGTGGGTCTAATTGACTCTCCTTGATGCTGTTTGAAAATGGCACATCTTTTCTCAAGGATAAGCTGCTAGGTGGCCCTTTGAAAGGTCACAACACAAAGACAAATTCAACAGCCACCCAATCCAAGAGTGCCTTGACCACTGCCACACCCACCCTGGGGGGGCTTGCCTGGTGTCATAGACCACCTCATTTGCTGGGAGCACAAAGCTCTGGTTTTCAGTCCCAATCTCACCAATAACTTCACGTGTGTTCTCAGGGCAAAGCCACAAACTCTATCTCATGTCCTAGTGGGAAGAATGAATACAAGTTGCTCTGGCTTCCCAGGGTGGTGAGGATAACGGGAAGCAACAAAGGCTTGAAAGCACTTGGCTCCTTCTGTACATCGTCACATCTCCAAGACTCTGCTTGTGTCTGGGACAGAGGAGGCGCTGCACAAATACTTGTTAATGGATAAATTTAGAAAATGCAAACGAGGGGTGTCAGAATAAAACTCTAATAGCAGATACTACATGAAATCAATAGTGCATGGTGGGGAAGAGCTAATTCTCTCAGGTGGAACGGGACTGGCTTACAGGATGGTAGGCTCTTCCTTCTCATGGGGGCAGTGATCTCTGTTTGTAACACCACCTGCCTCCACCACAGCCTCGTGTGCAGACACAACCTACACTCAACAAAGTCAGAAAACTTCTCAGGTGAGTAGGACTTCGGGAACACAGCTCATTTTGAGACATAGTGACTTTAAGTTTTTCTCTAAATAGATGTATCGATTCGTTCAGCAAGTGTGGTGCTAGTGCCTCCCAGTGCAGGAGAATCCGCACCGTGGGAGAACCCATCTCTGCCCACACAGAGCATATAGTGTAACACAGACAAGCAAGTATTTAAATGCAGTGTGACAAGTGAGATGAGGAGGCACACAGTGGTGACTGGGGACCACTGAAGAAATGATCTCTTACATCGCAGTGCTTTTGAGAAGAAAAAGTGGAGATGCAGAAAGAGTAAGGTGATTCAGAGGCCCCTCCAACCAAGGAAAGGGTCTGGAAGTGGGACTGTGGCATGCAAAAATGATGAGTATACTTCCAACTATCTGTTTTCCTAAGACAATTCATGTCAGAAGCAGATGAGACATGAATAACTTTACTATAGGCGAAGGCCGGGCATCACGAAGACCACTTGATGTTGTATCACACCATAAGGCTGGTGTTCTCATTTCTTTTTTCAATAACCTTTAAACAGCCCCAGGAGAAGTGTGGAAATAGGAGAATTTGCCGGATCTGCAAACATGGAAACATTGGTTTCAAGGGTTCCAATGTCTACTTCCTGTAAGGACAGTAGATCCATCACTCACACAGCAGAGAAGGTACGTGGGATTCCAT
The DNA here is from genome assembly GCA_028644305.1 of Xerus rutilus. Taxonomy (NCBI): domain Eukaryota; kingdom Metazoa; phylum Chordata; class Mammalia; order Rodentia; family Sciuridae; genus Xerus; species Xerus rutilus. Next base: position 13,905,454 of record CM053414.1, read on the forward strand.
CAGGTCATATCTCCAAAGAGCCATGTATTCACATATGAAACAGTCTTGCTGAAGTTGTGTCTTAATTTACAAAAATAATACTTGTGTTTCAAAGACAGCTCTTACCATCAAACACAAGGTCTTGGGGCACGTCCATAAAAAACTAAGGGAATTTTAAAGAGTCCTCTGAGGAATGATGGAAGTAAGTGAACAAACCCCCCTAAGACAGCAGAAATGTATGGGAGGCACTGAAGATTCTACCACAGGGCACAAATGCAAGGTCATCATGTCAGATCTATGAACATCAGACTGCTGGCCACTTCCTTCATAAAGTCAGGCTTACTGAAGCATAATTTACATGAAAAAAACTTCACTCTTTTTAGTGCATAGTTGCATGAGTTTTGTTAATTACACAGTCAGGTAAACACCGCCATCCCCCAGATAGTGAAAAATTCCATCACTCCTCCCAACTCTCTGTATCTTTAGTCAAGGACTCTGCCCTGTCTCAGGCCTTGGCAACCACTGATCTGTCCCCCAAACCTATAGTTTTGTCTTTTCCAGAATGCAATGTAAATGGAATCCCCAGCGTGGCGATTTTTGAGTCTGGCTTCTTTCACTTGGCAGAACATATCTGAGATTCATCCATGTTGTTGCATCTGTCAATGGTTCACTCCTTTTGACTGCCAAATAGTATTCTACCATGTGGATATACCACAATATGTCCGTTCACCAGCTCAGTGACATTTGGACTGTTTCCAAGTTTGGTCAATTATGAAAAAAGCCACTACAAATGTTTACATAAACTTTTTTTTAAGTTTTGGTTTCTCTTGGGAAAATCCATAGGAGTGGCTTTTCTGGATATTGGGTACATGCATGTTTAACTTCATTAAAAAAAGAAAAAGAACTTTCAAATCATTTTCCAGAGGAGCTATACCATCTTGCATTTTGCCCACATGTTGATGGCTTGGTCATTTATTTAACATAGGAAGTTAACTAATGAGAAAGAACGAGTGCTAAGAGGAAGTTCCATAAAATGCTGGGTCCTAACACTGAGAGCTAGGAGAATGACTGGAAGAATTAGATCAATGGGAGAGATAACAATCAGTAGAAAAAGAATCAGTAGACTGACCCTCAACTCAGTTCCACATAATATGGATGGAGCCAACACACAAACCCACTCATGATTCTGCAGGTGGAATCCACTTTAGGAGCCACAGAACCTGCTGCCATTCCTGATGGGCAGCCTTGGCTTGACTTTCACTGTCCCTGCTACCCCTGTCCCCTCATTCTCAATCTCTTTATCCAAATGTCAGGTTTAAGTAATTTAATTATTAATATATTTAATTTAAGCATCACCTTCTCCTGAAGCAGTGCAGTCAACAATAACCAATTCTTTTAAATTCTTACTGCCCTTATTCCATTTCCTCCTAGTTTAAAACCTCATTGTATACACCATGGCTTATGTTTTATTTATGACACAAATAGCCACTTTTACTTCTTGAGAATCATAAACTTTTTCTGTTAGGTCTGTCAAAAGAGATGGACCCTGAGCCACCCTCTAAGCCAGTGTAGCTTGAAGTGTGTCATACTATATTGTGGTACAAGGGTCTATCATGTCCAAGGTCAAATGATGCTACAAATATCCAGGAAGACAAAGAAATTTATGACTCCAGAGTTAATCCTCAGCCATCTAGATAGTAAACGCACTTCAAGCAAGCTGCTTATCTTTACATTTTCTAATGTGAATCTTTCTTAGCTGAATTCAACAGGAGAAACCTCCACTTGATGACTAGGCTATTGTCTAAAGATAAGGAAAAACACCACCAAGCATGGCTCATTGGTCCCCCATGTGACCAAGACTCAGGAGGTATGTGTGATTTTAAGATGAAAAGAGGCATATCCTAAAACAAGTCAGCTACTTAAAGAGACCAAGGGAAGGTTAATAGGGAGAAATAGCTCCACGTTCTTTCCATAACATGCAATGATTATACAGAAACCTTAACACGAAGGCCTGAAAGCTAAGAAGGGGAAGACTACTCTGTCTGCTTTTCCTCTTTCACTAAAGATACACATTAACCACATTCACTTCACTTTCCACTGGGCTTTCTTTCTGATCTCTCAGATGCCAGCTCAGCGCCCCTCAGACCGTGGCAGCATTACTGAGAAATGTCCTAGCTGTACCCCAAATGGTTTTATTGGGGTATATTTTTAAATCTCAGAAAATCACCTTTTATACCTTTCTTTAAAACTGTGATCTTGAGCTAAGCTGTTGTACTTGACTGTGTCCCTTGAACCTGGGGAACTTGCTGCCAAAAAAATATGATGGAGGCCAACAGCTTAATAAGTTTTATAGAAGATTAAATATTTATATGAATAAAAATAGCACCTGCAGCGACACCAGGAAGGATAAAATTACAAGGGCTATGAAATCTTCATGCTTCAGGGCATAAATTGCTTACCAGCTGGATGAGGTGGCTTCCCTCACGGCACAATGCTGCGTTGCTAAATATGTCTTCCCAAGCAGCGCCTCAGCGCTGGCCACTTTCAGGACCAAAGCTATAGCAGCAAGGCCGTTAAGCTGTGGGCTTGCATCTAGTTCAAGTTTAAACAGAATTTAGCCCGTGGACGTGACACCGCACCAATCTCAAATATGAACACAGTGACGCAAGAGAGGCTGACGCCTCCATCCAAACTGAAGGACAATAAGATGGAATAGGATGATAAAAGAATGAAAGGGCCAGGAAGGGAAGATGGTTCCTAACGTTGAAGCTAACAATGGACTTTGTACTCAAGAACCGAGGACCCCAAATCTAACAGCCAGTTAGGTCCACTGGAAGAAAGGTCATCAGTTTCACTCAGGTGAAACCTTTTCTTTTTCTTTAACATTATCCCCAAAGTAGAAGCAAAATATGAAGATGACCAAGAAGACCTTGTTCTTCTACCCTCGCTAAAGCAAAAGCCATTCTTTTACTGGAGAGAAAAAGGACAGGGGAAATATAATGAAACAAGGGGACAAAGCAAGAGAAACTAAAAGCAAAAAGCAAAAGTGTGCCAATTCTTCAGGGCCAGGTTTAACTCCTCTTTGCACCAACCGGTGTGGTGATATTTGTGAACGACTCCTTTTTCCTTAAGGATTACAGGAATACCCACAGATCTCCATCAATCTATTGTATAAATAAAATATTTAGCAAAGTAAAGAGTAACATCCAGCCAGGCAAAGTATGTTAATAAGGTTAATAACGGTTAGCTTGGATCGCAAATTCACTTGACTTTGCAAGTTTAGATAACCCAACGTGCACATTCCAGTTACTAATGCGACTTGGTGCTCAGCTGTATAATTAGTTGCTTTCTCCAGAAGGGTTATTTAAGAAACAGCAATGGCCTCCAGGAGGATGCTTTGTTGGAAACAGTGTATGGAAGGGCGTGATGGGTGGCCCTCAGAATGACTACATGAACAAAGGACTCCCGTGGATTTTAATAACACTGATCCACTTATGAATCATAAATCAAATGGGAACCCTCTTGCAGTTCGAAATTTCCAAGATTTCTGGGGAGAACGCTCCAACACAGCAGCATGTTCTCAGCGAGGATTAACCACATTTGCTCATATTAAAAAAAAAAAAAAAAGTGTTTTGCATCCTCAGAAGGGCGTTGGCAGGGACTAGCAGAAGCACAAAAACAGGAACAAGGGGGAGGAAGGGACCAAAGCCAACACCAGGGCCTGTGACAGGGGTGTTGTAGAATCCAGAGCTTTGCACAGTGATGGCAGGAGCAGAGGTAAGCAAGCATCGTAGGCCACGAAACACCAGCGCCCACAGCCTAAGCCAGAGAGACAACTAAATGGTTGGTATCAACAGGAGCCGTTTCTTATTATTTTTAGAAAACCTTTAATTTAATGCATATTTTCTTTGCTGCAAAGGAAATGGTGATATTAACAAATTGGTTTTATTTCTAACCTGGCAGGCAGCCTGCAGTGAAATGTAAATACATGTACATGGGAGCTGGGATTAGCATTTACTGAAGAAAAAGAGTAGTCAATATTTTAATGAGGAAGTCTAAGAAAGCAATTGCATGAAACACACTCTGATGTCACAGGGGAGCTTTTTAAGTTAAGCCAACTAGTTCCAAATTAGTACTTTTCTCAGCTTTCCTTTAAGGGAAGTTTAGACTGACTTAGGAAAAAAATACAACAGTGGCATTTAGTTTTAAATATCGTAAAATAGCTGTAATATTCCTCTCTATAAGTACACACATTAACCTATATACATCTCTATTCCATATGTACAGAAAAAGAACGTCTGCCACTGCAGACCTCAGTTAAATGACATCTTTAACAGCATCATCCTTCTGTATTTTTCAAAGAGAGAAACATCAGGTAAAGAAAATTGATACTACCCAAGAATAAGGGACAGAATTGAGGAAATAAAATTACATAATGGGAAACACAGGTAACCAAAGCAAATAAAAATCAATGATAGTTTAAGGACAGAGTAGTGCATTTAAGACTGATTGGGATAGCAGATCAAATCAATTACAGAAACACTATCTATGATATAATCTCTGCTCTGGCACCCCTAGGAGGCATATTTCCATCTCGAAATCTGATTTCATCAAGAGTCAGGGAAAAAGAAAGGAACAAAACATTCTGGGAACAAGGGGAGGGTGATAAGTTTGGGAGATAGATCAAAGACCTAAAATATCCCCAGTATTAACCCTTAATGGAAATGAAGGGATCCTAAGTTCTGAAGACCTCTCTGTTGACACTTCTAAACTTTAGGGTACCCCCTACCTAACTACTTTAAAACACATATTGAAAGAGCATTTCCTAGATTCCAAAGAATGCCATCAAGAGCATTGCATGTCTGGCAAATATTTAACCATTTTATGCTCTTCAATTGGTCAAATTGTGTCTACCCTTCCAGCCCTAGAACCAGTATCAAATAAGAGATAAAAGGAGAAATGAGAAAAATAAGAAATGAATATCAGGTAAAATGATCAACAGAACCCCAATTTGTTATTTTTCAAAAGAGTAATAAAATTGATAAACTCATGATGAGCTAGACTCGTAAGAGAGAAGGCACACAGATCAATACTAAGGTTCTGCAGACATTAAAAGGATTATAAGATCATATTAATCTTTTACACTTTATGTATTTATATTCTTTTATGAATATGAGGTACCTATATATCCCAAAGAAATTCTTGCACACCAATACCAGGAGAAACATGCTAGAGTATTAAAAAGCAACGTTATTTTATGAGATAAAAATGTTTTTAATTTAATTAATAGATTGAAAAACATGAGGCATTCACATAAAGGCTACCATACACTGGTGAAGTGAATGAAATACAGTGAAATATAACAACATGTATGGATCCTGGAAACATAATATTGAGTGCAAATTCATCACCTGTATTCAATCTACATTCAATGTGATGAAATTTTTATAATACTCAAAAATTTCCAACATCCAAATGTATTGTTCAATTCAACACAGATATTTTTAAAAACCTATTTTTTTTTTTGCAAGGCAAAGGAGTGCTGAGCACAGCATCCACAATGGTGGCCATCTCTTGCTGAGGAGGAGGACATAAGGAACAGGACTAGGGAAGAAGTGCATGTGGTAGATGCCACGGTCTCATTAATGTCCCTGTCCTTAAGCTGGGTCTCGCATTTATGGGTATTCATCCCATTATTATCCTTTGTAATTTACATACATATCACATATTTCATTCTGTATGTATATTACTAATAAAAATGGTGGCAAAAATTCATAAAAGCATGTACACAAAGAAAATAGGAAAAGACCTTATATTTCTCCTACTGTCAGATGGCTAACCCCTGCCACCCTTGTCACCAATAAGTGAGATTCTCCAGGCTGCACAGTAAGCCGGCTGAGGAAATCAGAAGACTAACAGCAGTCTATAGACTAGGTAAGAGCTGTTTTATGAGAAGCTGGACCATCCCCCCCCAATATATTTATTGGTAAACAACAACAAAACAAGGTAAATGAACTAAGCATATTACTTAAGGAGCTAACAAGGAACCAAAAAAAAAAAAAAGCTATGTAAATCATAAGACAATTTAAGAGCTGGTTCTTTAGAACTACCTGTGGCAAGGCTAATGAAGAAAATGTTAATTCCTATTAAGGATGAGAAAAGTGGCTTCACAGTGGATTTATAAAATTATTTTGTAAATTACAACAAGATTTTGTTTGCACCGATGTTAGCAAATTTAACCTCCAGGTGAAATGATAATTCAACAGAAAAGTATAAATTTCTGAAGTTGATTCAATAAGAGATTGAAGACATCCTGAGCAGGATTATTTATTATTATTTATTATTATTTCAATAATTCTGAAAGCTAATTAGAGTCTTCAAAGAACTTTTTGCCCACAATGAGCCAGATGCAGATGCTAATTCTATGAGGTCTAAAGAAGGGAGGTCACTCCATGCTATTTAAACTGCTTGGGATCCTGGGGACGATGGAGGAATCTTGCCAATTAATATTATGAAGCTAGAAATTCTAGTAAGTGGAAACACACACTATGTTCTCTGACAGAATAGCTCAGACCACAGAGATGCCGATCCAACTCCAATAAGGTACAAATATAATTCAGTCACTGTCCAAATTCAATGTGAAACACAAATGTAAGTCAGGAAAATTTGGAAAGAAAAGAACAGAGGCCAGTTTGGCATACCCAACTATACATCACAATTGGTTAAATCACATGAACAGTACTGTATTAATACAGGGAATTATTTACATTAGCAAAATTAGAAAGAAACATTCACCATTCAATAATAGGAGTGAGCAAAACTTATCAATATAATTGAGCAGCATACAGGGACTGAAAGTTCCATTAGAACACCATGGAAAGAAGTTCAAATGCTATTGGTAATTGACAATAAAAATTCCCAAATAAGTTGATGAGATGAAATTTTATAAAAACAACTCTCTTATGATGGGGGGAAAAGTACATTCAAGAATATATACTAAATGTTAACAAGGATATTTCTCCATAATGGAATTCAATGATTTCTAATTTCAGTACTTGAGATCCTTAGCATTTTCCAAATAGTTCAAAATAAACATATTGATTTTGGTCTTCATAAAAATATTTTTAAAGGTCAAATCCTCTAGAATCCAGTATTTATTAATTTAAGTATACTTAACACTGAAATTCACTTGAAACATGTGTAAAGGAAATCTGAGCTATGTGCATCTGGAAATGAGTCACCAAAAAAAATTACTATATGTCTGAAGGAAATATTAAAACAAATAGCCCAGTACTGCAGTGATTGCATAGAACTGTATGTATTCGCTCTGTGCATTGGACAGGAATTTTTCATTTCATACATCATTTACAGCTTGCTGCGGTGATTCTGCAAAATCAGTCCATACCATTAGCACACACAAAGAGAAACACCCAATGCTCTCATGGTTGGGAAATGCAAGTGTTTGGGGCTTCAATATGCTTAAACATTGGTGCTCTGTTGAAGCAGATGTCACTCTGCTAACCAGGATGAAGAGCACCAGCTGAACACAGGTTGGGACTAAATATCCAAGGTCAAGCACGCTCACTTCTTCAAATTCATATTCCAAGCATGGCTTGTGCTCATAGATACACTTAATTTTTAAAGCTACTTGAAATAAATGAAAACAAAATGGTCAAAGGTATGAGGCAATCTCTCCAGGGAGAATTTATATATATATATATATTTAAATGGAACCAGCTCTGATTTCTAAAATACTTGATCAAGGCATTTGATACCAAGCATCTGGTCTCTTCCACACTTCAACAAACGAATGCCCGATATATTTACCATGAGGCCCCTGCTTGCGATTAACAATGTCACCCTCTTCACATTAGAGCTTGGAAAAATATTTCCAAGGCAACAACACTTTGCCTTGTATATTTCAGGCCAATGAGAAAGACGTTTTGCTGGAGGATGAAATGTTCCCTGGGACAGAGGTGTTTTCTGAACCCTTTCTTCCTCTAGGGTAGCCAAGAGGCTCCAGGAACAGCCAATGTCAACCCGGTTGTGCCTCCACTAACACTTGACACTCAATCTCTCCTTCTCTTCCTTTCCCCTCATGAAGGAAAACTCAGAGCACAACTTGCTGGTGAACGAATGTGCCATCTCTTCGACTCTAGCCACAGAAACAAATTCCAGGATCATCCTATTCTACCACTCTGTGAACCTCTTCATCACTGTGCTTCATTCATTTATAGGACAATGGAGACCCAGAGTCACTCTCAGCCTCAACAAGGGATGAGACTATGAACCACGCACTAGAGCATCTGCCAAAACCAGCCACGCTAAGCGTCAACGTTATGAAAACTCACATCTTGTGCTGACAGCACCTTCCTTAGAAACTGCTAATTGTTCCTTCTTATATATCGACAGCAACTGGATTCACTTTTTTTTTTCAGGACCAAATATTAAGTAGTTAGAAGTACATCATCTTAGTGGGCAGAGACCATCAGAGATATGATGGTCAAAGTCAAACTCATGCCAGAATATTAGAAAGATCTATAGGTATTTTGAAAGTAAAGCCATTAAAGTTTAAGTTGCTCATTTTTATGTCACACATCTTCCAAATCATTGTCAAAGAAATCAGACAAGAGAACGTCCTCCTTGCTGAAATCAACCTTCAACTACTTTGAATAAAACAAAGCTCTCTGAAGGAGATTCCCTAGATAATTTCTAGGACATCCCACCTGGGATGTGTCTACATACCCAGGTCAGAGTTCTTCTTTGATTTATTCTTCTTTTGGTCTCAGAAGAGTTCAAAAAATCCAGAAGCCTATAAATATGAAAAAAAAAAAGTTTGGTTTAAGGAAAAGATCTAGAAAGAGCTATCAAAATTATTGGGGGAGGGGTGGGAAGTGACAGTGGTAATATGTGATAATAAGTGACTTAGCCAAAGATGGGCATATTCCCAGTGGAAGCTGATTTAAGTCTTCAAAGCCATGGAGGTTATAGCTACAGCTAACACTGAAGGCTTCACCACATTTCAAAATGATAGTGCTGTTTCCAACAGCAAAGAAAGCCTGCACCCCACCCCCATGCACACCAAGAAAGAATAGAAAATGGTAACAAAAAATCATTTCTATTAAATAATTTCTAATGATCTATCATTAAACATTTTCCCTAGTGTTTAATGAAAAGATGGAAAGGACTTTGTGATTTTTCTCATTGGTCTTCATTTAGGAAAAGTACAAAGAAATTGAAGGGAAACAACTTCTCCAAAAATAGAAAAGAGTTTTAAGTTAAGGTTGAAACTCAGAGGCGTGTGTGTGGAATTTATCTCATCCTGAGGCAGATAGACATCATCATATAAATATGGCAAATATTAAGCTCCATCCTTCTGGCAAAAGATGTGTATTTAAGTTACCACAGCCTCATCTGTGTCACAAATAAACTTCATCTGTACTGCGTAGAAACCAGCATCACCCGTATTGCATGACCAGCTTGCAGGATGAACATAGGTCAAAGATGCTGCACGTAGAGTGAGTGCCAAGAAAGGAATTTCAAGTCCAGAAATCTGCACTGGCACAAACACAAACTGATTTGAAAAATAATTTTTACTTAGGCTACTGAATATAAGCATTAGACTACTTCTCCATGGATGTCTGAGTGGATGGGGAAGAATAAACTACTCTTTACTATTTATTTTTCACTACAGACATGAAAGATGAGATGTCCCAAGATAGCAGAACATGGTTCCAGAAGCATCTTGTCATCATTCCTGGTTTATAATGGGTATGAAAATTAAGGGAGCATGGAACAAAAAGGCATTTTTATAGAAGATAACTGTTTCTTTAGAAGAGTGATAAACAGCTATTGATCCAATTGCTGGTTATTCCACAAGAATCATTGTCCAAAGTCAGGGCAAAAATGTCTTGCCAAATTAATGAATCATGCAAAAGTGAATTATAAAAGTAAACCATGGGCTTCAAAAGACTCGTTTCATTAAAATTAAAGTTACTAGAACTACAAGGAGATTCAGTTTAGAAAGGACGGGGCTGATAAGAGAGAGAGAGAGAGCGCGCAAAAGGTAGAGAGTGAAATTTAATTCAGAACAATCCTGAGTCTGAAGCAAGTTGAGCCCTGGGCTTCTGGCCAGTGTTCCTCAGTCACTGGAAAGTTGAAAACACCTCGCTATGAGCTAAGCCTGGTTAGTATTATCAAATGTAGGCCTCTCGGATAGAATGTGCCCCAAGATAAGTACCTGATCCTGTTCTCCAGACTTAATGCCCAGTGCTTTGCTCTATGTATAAGTTACACTCAAAATCGAGTTTTTATGCACAAGACTCCAGTAATGTTGCTTTGAAGAAAGATTACATAGAAGACAGTAAATGACCCCCTAGAAGAAAATTCAAATCCACTTCCCTTGGAATGGCCACAAGGAATGTTATCATTTGCACAGTTGATAATCAACCTGGTACACACTGATATAAAAGAAAGATAAATAATGGCTGTGAGTTTTTAGAGACAGACTACACCAGAGATCTCCACCACTTTTACTCTTACAGGCATCTCTCATTATGTTTTTGTCTAGTACACAAATGGTGTTTATTAAAATGTCATTCTATTTTGAAACCATCAATAACGTGAATTATGAATGAGTGCACAAATTATCATTAGACTTGTGAAATATTAATTAGCTCAAACCCACTCACTTCCCTCTTGTCCTTCTAGAGATTGAGCAGTGGAGAACATGGGGGGGCGATCACTGATGAACAAAATTTAATTACTCTTAAGCCACTGCATAGCCTCTTGTGAATATGTTGATACAATCTGATTTTATAAAGCAAACATATAATTTTATTACCTTATGTGAATTTTATTAGGCCCATGTTGTCCCAAATTCCCTAGGCCATTTTAAAATCTCTACTAAATACAAAATCTAAAAGTGACCCAAAAAAGCTAACTATGCACATGTTTCAAAGACTTTAAGGGACCCGTCACAGCAAAAGACAGAGAAAGCAGCATCCCATTAAGACTCAGAGGGTCTAGACCAAGGGCCACATATATAGAAAATATTTCTTTGTGAACCACATAGTCTTGGTGCCATGACTATTCAACTCTACCCTCATAGCAAGAAAGTAATGGCTGTGTTTCAATAAAACTTTATTTACAAAAATAAGAAAGGAGCTAGATTTTGCCCTGGGCTATAGTTTCCCAATCTCTGTTCTAGAGGTTCATTAGTAATAGTGATTATTTATATTAAGGTATGATTCACAGATGTTTGGGCACATGCAATGATGTGAATTTTAGGAGAGAATTAGGATATAGGAAAATAAGATGAAGGAAGGTACATTACTAGATGGCTCTGAGCAGCCTTGAAGTCAAAGTAAAGAGTTCGATTTCAGTGATGGATAATGGTAGGCAGAATAATAGCTTCTCAAAGATGGCCATGGTCTATTCCCCAGAATATGATAAGTCCCACGGCAAGAGGGAATTATGCATGGAATCAGATGACCTTAAAATAGACTGTCTCAGAATATCTGAGTGGGCCCCTGTAGTCACATTCTTTATTTGTTTAATGTGGAAGAGGGGACAGAACAGCTAGAACCACAGTTGGACATGTCTGGACTCATGGAGAGCCACAGGATAATTATAACATTCGTAGCACGTATTTTCTGGTTTCCAAACCTTATCTTGAGGAGCGCTCTGAAACCTCAGTTCTAAAATCTAAATCTTCATGCCATAGTGCAAAAGAAAGGCGTAGAACAGCAGAATTGTTTGGGGTTGACCTCCTCGCCACCTGTACCAGAGTAGAACCTGCTTTGTACATATTTGGGAGGTGGGAGCTTAATTGTAAGCATCACTATTTATGGGGAAAAATGGTTAGAAGAGATGTATTTTCCTTTCAATTATGGTTTTTATTTTTTAAAATGTCTAAACTTCTGGGCCTTTTGTTACTAGATGAATTTGTGTTATGTTGTTCAGGTAGAGAAGCTAAGGCTAAGCTCCAAAGAGGTCCCACAGTGCATTTCTGTTGGTGTTCCCATCAGAAAGAGAAACATCATTAGCTTTCTCTTAAGACTTAGTAACTGAATATTAAAGATTACTCTATTGTTCAACCCTCAGATTTCCACATTTGCTGTTTTGTCTCTAAGACAATGTCCTGCCCCAAGTTAAATCCCAAAATTCACAAGAGGACATAAATATTTCAGTATATATGTGACGTTATAGATGGCTGCTATGGTCTGAAATGTTTATGTTTCTTCTGAATTTATATTTGGAAGCCTCATGATCAAGGTGATAGTGTTAAGAGATGGAGCCATTTGCAGGTGATTATGTCATGAGGTTATCATGCTCATGGATAAGATTGATGCCTGGGCTGGGGCTGTAGCTCAGCACAGAGTGCTTGCCTAGCATGTGTGAGGCACTGGGTTTGATCCTCAGCATCACATAAAAATAAACAAATAAGGCCTTCTGTCCATCTACAACTACAAAAAGAAAGTTAAAAAAATAAAAAAATAAAAAAAGGGTTGATGTCCTGGAGAGCTGCCCTTTCACCTGTTGAGGACACAGTGGGAATGTGCCATCCAAGAACCAGAAAGCAGGCCCTCACCAGACACAATCTACTGGTACCTTGATCATAGACTTCATAGCCTCTAGATAGGTAGGAAGTCAATTGATGTTGTTTATAAGTTACCTAAAGTATTTTGTTTTAGCAGCATGAATGGACTAAGACAATGGCCAAAGATCAGCGAGTTTAGTGCAAACCAACTCATTTAATATTATCTAAGGAGTACTTCTCAAAAGACTGATGCTGGTTGCTCCAAGACATAATTAATTAAACTTAGAGGTGCAAACTTAAGAGAAATCTTGATAATGTATTTCTTTCCCTTCAAAATACCATTATAAGTTCTCATTACTTGCAGCTCCTAAGGTTCTATGTCATTTACTGCTGTGATTTAACATTATGTTGTGGGGACAGTAGATTTTAGGAAGGCTCAGAAGTTATGAATGGACTCAAGACATCCCAGAGAAGTAGCCACATGTCCCCACAGTTTGACTTCCTGTGGTCACTGATTTTGCAGCATGTCAGAACTGCATGGTGCGAAGGGCCACTGCAGGCACATTTTCTAATCAAACAGGGAGCAAGCCAGACTCCATTCAGAAGCTTTCTTGGCTCTGGGAGAAATTAGGCCCATCCTTCACCTGCTCTGTAGCTGAACAGCTGCTTGACTTAGATGAACAGTTAAGGAGAGCCCTGTGTGGTGAGGCATGCCTATAATCCCAGTGGCCCAGGAGACTGAGGCAGGAAGATTGCAAGTTCAAAGCCACCTTCAGCAACTTAGTGAGGCCCTAAAGCTATTTAGTGACACTCTATCTCAAAAGAAAAAATAAAAAGGGCTGGAGATGTGTCTCAATAGTTAAATGCCCTTGGGTTCAATCCTTGGTACAAAAAAAAAGTTAAGAGGACAGGAGTCACAAGGAGATGGGCCAGGCACAACACGGCAGCTCCCTGAGAAGGCCATAAGGAGTTCTGTTATAAGTCAAATGGAATAAGAAATTTCTGAGAGTTTCCTGGGGTTTTTAATTTTCATAAGAAACCATGAAAAAAAAAATGACTATCAGGTTTTACTAGCAAAGCTTAGCCAGTTCTGGAGACATGCAGTACTTAAAAAGCAAAAACAAAAATTTGCATCCACCCCAACAGGCCCAAGCTCAATCTGCAGTCATAGAGATCTGGTCTCATCTTAGCGTCTGTGAGCAGGGCATGTGCATTCAGGTTTCTGATATCCCCAACTAAATCTGTGTGGTCCCCTAGGAACCTGCTTAAAGTAGTTCCATAATAAACCCTTTTGCAAATTAATTTGGGGCCAGTATAATTCTGAGCTGCCAACTCCTTAAAAGCTGTGGAAGAACTTGCTTCACACCTTGCAAACATGAACTTGAAACTATTTGTCACACTGTGGTAACTGTTTACAAACAGGGTTGTAATGATTTCTCCTACCCTTTCGTACACCCTCTGCAATATGCCTCTTGGCTCCCGCAATCAGAGGGTGGTGTCTATACCTTGAGTCTGGGCATGGTCTGGTGACTTGCTTTGGTCAGTAGGACATTGGTCAACATGACACAAGCCGAGGCACTTGTGTATACTGGGGCCTTTCCTTTTTGGGCTGCCATTAGAATCCTGAAGCCATGATGTGAATAAACCCTGCTAGATACTAAAGACATGGATCCCACCACAGCCTAGCACCGGACAAATGAGGGATGTTATCTTGGACCACCTACTCACCCTGCAGCCATCCAGCACTAAGTGAGACCAAAGGCACTGCTCTAACGCCCCAGCCCAAATCTCTAGCTTAAAGATTAGGAACAAATTAAATAGTGGTTGTCTTAAACCTATAGGGTTTGTCTTAAACGTATAGTGGCTTATTACGCATCAATAGATAGCTGACATATAGAACCATTGCTCCCCATGTAAGACCAGACAGTATAAAAGTAAAAGGCCAAAAGAAACCATTGTCCATCGGTTACTAAAAGTTTCTAACTTGCTCACCAACATAGTTTGCACAGCTTCTCCGGGTTATTGAAACTGAGTTGGAATATGCCCTTCCTGCTGCTATGGCTTCTGATGTGAGTTCGTCAGTTAAAACAAGTGTGTTCTAAAAATGGTCCTGATGGTATGATTACTTCTTATCATCTAGGAACTAGACTGAAAATGTCTGCTCCATCAGTAGACCTTGAGAAGCCTTGTTGGCTCCTTCTACAGTTGAATAAAAATGTCCAAGTCTTGGTAAAAACTAAGTATTATAGTGCTTGTATCCAAATATTGACAAAGGAATTCCAAGAGCTTAACTATTACTATCCACGTAAGAATATGATCACCTCCGGTCTTGAAAGTGTGGAAGAGCATGCAATTTCAAACAAGTCAAGTATGGGTTCAAACTCCACCTACACCAGTGAATAAATAGCTTGTGAATTAGTGAAAATGGTTATAATAGCTAACTGTATTAAGTATTTATCGTGCATTAAATATTTGCCTAATAATCAATATCATGGATTCTATAATAACTTTACAGCATAGGTTCCATTAATAGTCTCATTTTATATAAGGTTCAAGGAGATTAAGGAACTCCTCATGAAAATATACCTGGCATATGGTGGAGTCTGATTTGACCCAAGCAATATCGTTCCTATAAAGCATCTTCTCCACTATTTTGGAACCCTTCTCTCTCAACTTACGTAACACAATCACTTGCTCTTCATTACTTTACTTGCTAAGCTACTGATTTATTGATTTAGTGATTTTAAAAATATTTAAGGAGCATTTGTTATATGCAAGTGATTTGAAGAGCCGAGAAGCCAAGGTGACGTGGTCCTTGGCTTAACAGGGTTTCATATTTAATGGGTAAAGGAGATTATAATGAAATAGCTCAGCCTCTCCCTGTGTCAGCAAGGCCTGCACCCTATTTTCAGGTCAACCTTTTCCTGCTGAAGACTAAATCATCCCTTTGCCTGAAATTCTCCAGCATTCTGGTCATTTTAAAATACATCCACAAATTACTTTTTACTCTTCCCTTTGAGAAGAGGAACATAATTTTCCTCCCCTGGAGTGCGTCCTGGGTTTAGAGATCCATTTCTAATGAATGAGTGTGTAAGGAAGGAAAAGGGAGAGGATGAGAGGGAGAATTCTCTCCTGAACTTTGAAGCATTTTGGATCTTTTAACAGAGATCAGTGTAGTGTTCGGTCAGGAAGCTACAGAGGGGAACCCCTCAATCCAGCTGGGAATTGGGATCTTTTTCATAGGAATGAATCGAGCCAGATGTATAGCCAGATCCTGACTACACTGAATTTGTTTTATTTCTTAATTACAGCATTTCTAGGTAGTACTGAGGACAAGAGAGGGAATTCAAGCAACATTTAAAGGAAATAACTAGTTTTAAAGGGTAAGGAGATTTCAACACAGTCATGAAGGTCACTTCTGTATATTTTTAATTGCAAGTAATTACTAGGAAAAGGTAATTACTACCATTTCTCAATGGAATTATAGTGGTATCATTGGCCAAGAGCAAACGCTTTGGGATGTATACATTTCATATTCACAATGGAACACTTTACCCATCTGACTTTAGGGAGGAATGTGAATTAGAGCAGATATTCTTGTAGTGAGAATTTCAAGGAAAATATGCCATTTCATTTCTAGCGCATCAGCACTTAATTGTCTAATTATTCCTGGCATGAAAGAAACAAAGTTAACACACGATTGAAGCAGAAAGGCAAACTGACTGAGCTCCGAATAGGGAAAAAAAATGTTTTGAATTGTATAAATAGTTTTGAACTATGCCATTTTATTTTGGCTGGCAAACAATAAGATTCTTAATGTGTGAAATTAGACCCATTGAAGAAACTAAAGAGGATTGCAGATGAGTGCCAAGTTGTTCAGCAAGAAAACACGAAAATTTGGCAGCAGTTACAACCCTCTCAAGGATTCCACAGGTCTCAGAAAGTAAAGTTAGCAGGAACTACTCAGCAATCAGGAAAAACAAGGAGGACATCTAGGAGGACGAAGAGCCCTTGAGCTCTATCAGCTTATAATAAATAGCATTTCAAAAGTAGCACTTTTCAGAGATAATATATAAATATTTTAAGTAGCAAAGTATAGGTGTGCGCTATTTTTTCCTGTACCATGTCTAGAAAATCTGCACATACACATCAAACTCCGCATCTAGGGAATCTGTTTTATTGTGATGTTTGCATTTTTAAACAATGTGCCTGACCTATTTGGGGGTTAATATAACTAAATGGAGCCTATTTGCTGTTTATTATTTATAGAAGATTCACTTTGGATTAGGGCTTCTCAAGACTTTGGTGCCTGAGCTGCATCAAGAAGTGTTTTTGGATTGCTCCCAGTGCCATAGCTGGCGAGGAAATGACAGGTGAGAATATAGACCACCAGATACCCTGCACTATAGAGGTTAAGATGGAAGTCAAGTTCTTTTCTCCTCATATAGGTCTCAGGAAAGAGAAGGAAATGATTCACAACAAACTCTAACTAATATGCACAAACTTGGGTTCTTAGGGTTCCCTAAAGGGAATTTCTGCAATATACAAAACAAAATGCCCATCTTCCACTTATAAGATTTTCTTAGAAATCGTTTTTCTGTCTTACTATTAGTAAAAGAAGCAACTTATAGTTTGCGTGTCCCCTGATAGGTCACGAAACTCTTGTCATTGGCTCTCAACGTGAAAAGAAACCTTAACATTATAAACGAACTAGATCTGCAATGAAGCCTGTCGATTTCATGGTCCTATTCTGGACAAACCTGCCTTCATTTCTGAAGACTCAAATAACCATGAGATTGTCTTGCTTTGTTCTTTTAGAAAAAATATTTTTAACATTTAGTTTTTAACATTTCTTTTAGTTGAGGGAATAACAGGGTACGCAAGGATGAGGCCTTCCAGCATCTTCCCGAGTCTTGGTGCAGCTAATAAGAACTTCTGCGGATGGAAACTGGCCTACTCCCCTCTGCCTCTCTCTTCTTGTTTCCTTTTTTCATTATGGTAATGAATGCTGGAAGCTTTCCAAAATACAAAGCCAACCTGACAGTGACAGATATAAAGCGAAAGGCCACCTAATGATCAAGCCACTTACTGACCAATGGAAAAAGATGGTCATGACTGACCCGAGAACTCCACAAGTCAAATACTCTACTAAGCTGAGGCAGGTCATGGCCATGGGGCGGCCACTGGAGGAGGTGAGGGCAGCCTGCTCAGATGCACAGTTCTGCTTCATTACTGAAGAGCTATTTGCACAGAGGAATGCCAACAAGCCGCATGTTTAAGGGTAGGCTACTTCCCTGCCCCCAAGGGTTGGTTTATCAGGAAACAATTTTCAGGAACTCTTTTACCCCAATGTATCTATACTTCCCTTTTTTTCTTTGCTTGACAATGATCAGCTTGGTGTACCCAATGGGTTGAGACTGAATAAGACACTTTATGATAACAAATCACCCTTTGTTATTTCCCATTTTAGAGATGAAAAAAAATTTTCAAAGTAAAACCCAGTGGCCCAAGGTCACAGAACTAGTCAGTAGAAAATCTGGGATTCAAAGCCATGTTTTCTGGCTCTTGGCCCAGGTCTTTTTCTCAAAGGGCAATAAAGCAGAAAAGAAAGGGCATCAGCTTGGGCTCCAAACCCAGTTCCACTAAACAGCAGTTTTGTAACCTTGTGTATATCTCTTGGGCTCTCTGCATATCAGCTTCATTCATCTTCAAAATAAAAATAAGGCTCGTTATCTCTCCTCCCAGGGCTGTCAAGAGAATGAGAAAAGATAACCTCTATCCAGCACTTAATGAAGTCCAGGGCCTGGCTCATAGTAGGTGCTCAGGAAAGTAAGTGCAGGATTCCTTCTCCTTCTCCTGACTTCACAATCTGGTTTCCTTGCCTCCTCCCTGCTCACCTGCTCATACCTAAGATCTCTAGAAAGGAGTCAAGTGAATGAAAGGCAAGATGAAAACGTAGACATACATACAGGAGCCACAACGAGAGGACGTCGTGGGGTTGGAAATTCTCATACCAAGAGTCAACTTTAGCTTGGCCTGGCTATAGTTCAGATTCCCCCAAAAGCAGATCCCAAGAGGAAGGCTAGAATACAAATGGTTTACTTGAGAAAAACCAAGAGGGTTTGCAGAGTGAGACAAGCAAGAAAAAGAGGCCAAGGAGTAAGGGCTACATTACTGAGAAAGCGGGAGATTGGAACTCAAAGCCATGGGACAGTGCACTGCATGCCTCAGAGTTACTCCGACCACTGGAAGAAAGAGGGACATCTACCAAACCTTCAATTGCCTTTGGTTAAGGGCTCTTTCTGATGGCATCTACCCTCTGGCAATTCTGGTTTGCACCCACAGGCTGGCCAAGCTGAGCATATAGCCAGGAAAAAAATAAACAAATAAAACTTGAGAGTTGCAGTTTTTTTTTTTTTTTCCATAGCTATTCTTGATGAGCAGCCTTCCGTATGGAAAGATGAGTGTCCATAAGATGTGGGTGGGATACCAGCAGGGTCTGCCACAGCAACTAACAGAGCTTTTGACTTCTAGAAAGATTGCTATAAGAAACAGCACCTTGAGATTCTTCCTGAAGCTGATGCTGTGATACTTGCCATTTTTAGAGGCTGTTAGAATCACCATTAGCTAAGGAAATAGTCTGTTGGGTCAAGAATTTTGAACCAAAGAGGCATCCATAAAAGATGTCCAAGCTCTCTGTAACTCCTATTGCCAATTCAGCCTAGAAAGCACTTTAATTTGGTTCTCAGGATCTACCAGTGGGCTGGGCTTAGTGGCACATGCCTATAATCTCAGCAATTTGGGAGGCTGAGGCAGGAGGACAGCAAGTTCAGGGACAACGTGGGCAACTTAGGAGACTCCTGTCTCAAAATAAAAAAATGAAAAAGGGCTGGGGATGTAGCTCAGTGGCAAAGCCCCCGTGGGTTCAATTCCCAGTAGTGCCGAAGGGGAAAAAAAGAGACGTCAACAGGAACTGAAAGTAGCACATGGCCCAGCTCTGAACTCACTGCCTTCCTCTGTGTGGATTTGTGTGTGATGTCAGTCTAATCAACACCATCAGATTTGTGACCAGCATAAGTAGCAGTCTCATTTCTTCTCTAGGCACTTTCCTTCTCCTGCAGCAAACCTGGACAAAAGTCCTTCCTCAATTTCCATTTATCTATTTTGTGGTGACTTTAATAACTTCCATATTTCCAGACACCTCTGGAAAGTGGGGAGATTATTCAAATGTTGATTTTAGTTAGGAATGAAGTGTCGGTGAATTCCAAGCTTCAGCTATACAATAATCAATAGTGACCATTACATCCAGCGTGTAGCAATTAATCCTAATAGCACCTGTTTGTTTACACACCACCAAAAAGGGACACAATAGTTAGTGTCAGGGAATAAAGGAAAATAGGAAATCATGAATAATAGAAGAAAATAAGGGGGAAGAAAGGAAGGAAAGAGGAGGACTTATTATTTAAAAATTTTTTTTGTTGGAAAAACCAATTAAGATACTTTTTTTTCCATTTCATCTTTCTCCAATTAACTCTTGGAAATGAATTTAACTCTCCTATGCTATCACTTATTTCTGACTTAATTCAAGACTGAATTATTCTATGGGATTATGGGGGAAAAATCTCTATTTCTAAATTATTAATTATTAACACCAAGAAATAATCAGGAAGTAAATATCACATGAATGTCATGAGGCATACAAGATTAATTTGAAGTATTTATGGAGTGAATGAAGTTTAGGAAATCATTGATTTTGTCACAAATTCTTAAATTTTTGACGAGATATAAAATAGTCACAAAAGACATTTGCAAACTGTTTTGTTCAGCACAAATAGTTACAGTTGTCCCTCTGTATCCAGAGGCTCAATATCCACAGATTCAACCAAGTGTGGTGTTTTAGTCAGCTTTTTCGCTGCTTGACTGAAAGATCTGACCAGAACAATTTTAGAGGAGAAAAATTTATTTGAGGGCTCACGGTTTCCAAGGTCTCAGTCCACAGAAGGCCAGCTCCATTTCTCGGGGCTCAAGGTGAGGCAGAACATCATGGCAGAAGAGTGTGGTGGAGGGAAGCAGCTCACATTATGATCAGTAAGCACCAAGAGAGACGGGCCTCGCCAGATACCAAATATATACCCCAAAGCCACACCCCTAATGCCCCACCCCCACCAGTCACAGCCCACCTGCTTTAAGTTACCACTCAATTAATCCCATCAGGTGGTTAATTCACTGATTGGGTTAAAGCTCTCCTAACCCAATCATTTCTTCTCTGAACCTTCTTGCATTGTCTCACATGTGAGCTTTTGGGGGACACTTCACATCCAAACCATTACATGTGGATTGAAAGTATTCAGAAAAAAAAAAAATCATCTCTACCAAGCAGTTACAAACTCTCTTGCTTGTTTTTATGCTGTAAACAACACAGCGTAACAATGATTTACATTGTATTGGGTGTTACAGCATTTATATTATGTTAGGTATTATAAGTGATCTAGAGATGATTTCATGTATATGAGAGGATGTGTGTAGATTATGTGCAAATAGCACACCATTTTATATAAGGGCCTTGAGCATCCATGGATTTTAGTATCCCTGCAAGAGGAGTGTCCTAGAACCCATTCCCAAGGATACAGAGGGACGACTGCATTATATATTCTCTCAATTACTTATTACATTTTTATTTGATAAATCACTGATTAGACAATGGTCCCAGGTTGCCAGATACTACACAATAGAATTCAAGGTGAGTCATCACTAGGTCTCCAAGTCACAGATAGGCACGAATAGTGAGAAAGTTTTTGTTTTTGTTTCATATACCAAAGAATCAAGACTGACTAAATTCCTATACTATGTTCACAGTCCTAATGTGGATATGGGCTAAATTTCAGTTTTTAAATGTTCCCACTTCATTTTTCTACCCACTAATTGTCTTCTTTAAACATACCACTTTTTCTCCCCCTGTGGTCATAAAGAAAACTAGAGACGATTCTAAAGGAGTATAGATCCACAAGTGAATACAGCTGGGGCACATGCGTGGGTGGCATGCACAGTTAAATTTCCAAGCTGTGCTTGCTGAGGCAGCTTAGGAGCAATGACCTACAATAGTGACCACACCTAAATTCTACATCCTTATTTGTAAATGCTATTATCTAATGAAAGGAACCAGAGCTCTTTAAATCCAAGATGAGTCTACAGAGACCCAAGATGCCATAGAATAAGGAAGTCCTCACAAAAAGGCTGGGGGCACACTAAGAGGACAATGAAGTTTGCCTGAAAGAGCCTCCAGTGGCTGAAACTGGAATGTTTGGGGCAAAAATAAGTAACAGTATCTATAAAGTAAAAAAGATACCCAGAATTCATATCAGTATAAATAATTAACTCAATAAATAAAAAAAGAACAGCTCTCACTTTCAGAAGACTTAAAATGACTCAACATGAAGGAAACAAAGGCAACAGCCACTTAGCACCAGATCACCAGAGATCTGTTGCAGGTCGGATATGATACTAAAACTGATGGATAAAAAAACCAGAACAAACAGGAGATTTGTATCCTCTCAAGGAAGCTCCTTTAAAATCTTTATCTTGATATCACTAAGGGAAAAACAAATACTACAGTTACCATCCTGAGTAAGTAATCAACATCACCAGTAGTAAGTCCTACCTTGATGTCACATCCCCATGATATGATAGACTGAGAGTCCCATCACTTCTGGCCAATGTTCAATCTAATCATGAAAAAAAAAATCAGCAAAATCTTGAACTGAGGGTCATTCTACAAACTAACTGACCGCTATTCTTTGAAACTATCAAGGTCATAGAAATCAAAGAAAGATCAAGGAATTATCATTGGAAGAGACTAGAGAAACGAGACAACTAAACGCAATATGGGCTCCAGGATAGATCCTGAAACAGAAAGAGGATATTAGTGGGAAACTCTGTAAAATTCAAATGAAGTTTTGCATTTGTTGGATGCTATTGTATCAATGTTAATTTCTAAGTTTTGTTGTTCTGCCCTGGTTATGCTAGATGTCCACATTAGGAGCAGCTAGTGGAGTGTTTTGGGAAACCTCTCTACTACATTGCAATTTTTCTCTAAGCCCAAAATTATTTACAAAAAAAAAAGATGAGAATTTAATATGAAATGACAGAATAACATTTTCACACACATGAAAGAGCCACGTTTTGTGGCTTGTCTCCTGATTAGTCTTTTCCCTGAGTGATGTATGTTTCTCCATTGGGTTTTCTTTCAAAAGCTTTTCATCTAGGGTAAAATTTAGATTGGCAAGTTTTTTTTTATTAAAGTCCTTCAATAAAACAATTTCTGTCAACATCTGTCCAATAAAGACAGTCTTGCACAGTAATTACAAATAAACAGAGGAGCCAGCATTTCTTAAGTGCTTACTGTATACCAAACAGTGCCGTAAGTACTTTCAATATGTTAAATCTGTGCATGCCCTCAATGACCCTGGGAGGCAGGTGGTATTATTATTCCAATTTTCACAGATGAGGAATAGTTAGACTCCTGGTCAAGGCCACATGGCTAGCAAATGCTTGTAACCACCACTGACCCTGCCTGAAGAACAGTATCGGGGCTACCACAGAGCACCCATCCTGCCTCAAGTTCAAAAGATAGAGAATGAAGAGAGGATATGAAATGTCAGGTTCCTGTTGAAATGACATTCAGGAGGCCACCTTCAAATAGCACGTTTAAATATTAAAGAGCACTCCTCTCCTCTGAAAAGCCAATACTACCGAGGGTGGGTTCTCCCCAAAAGTTTGATCCCAGATCCACCAGATGTATTTTAAGAAATAAAGATGAAACTGACTATGTGATTATGATTATTATGGTTCTTAATAGATCCTTCTAGGACATGATGAACTTTTATATCACTTTATATTTAGATAATTCCTCACATGTGTGTTATTTACTCAGGAAATGGTACTGATTTCTGCTACTGAAGAGAACATAGAAAGTGAAAAAACACAAGTTGTTTTCTTAATACACCTCAAGCCTATTATGTAAATACACAGTGCATTTTTTGAAACACACATTATTTACCCCACAGAGTAGGTGTTTAGGGAAGCTATTACAGATGATTGGATAAACAGATATTTACACCATTTTCAATCAATTATTTAAAACACATGCCATTAAAAGTTTATTAACTTGATTATTTTTAAAGAACCACCACCAAGATCATTAAAGCAATCAAGGTTCTAGGGATTCAATTAAAATATAACAATAAGTGAACAATTTGAATTACAATAAATGTAACAACCACATCACAAGTGCAAGATGTACTCTCATTTTTTTTTTAATAACTCAACTGTTTAATCTCTCTGCTCAAAACACCAACTGACTTCGCCTTATCATGAAACAAATCTTTGGTCAAAATTAGTTTTGTGAAATTGCTGACTTCATACTGAAAGCTTGTGAAAGGTCTTTTTTTTTCTTTTTTTAAGCAAAGGACTCCATTCTTTAACTTTCCATCTTGCCAGCACTTTTCTCTTTCATGAAAGATGAACAATTCATATTCTGCATTCTCCCTCCTGGTTTTTGTATTCACATATCCATGATCATGTGTTCATATACATATCAGACCCCAAACTCACCCAGGGGAGGTACAGAAGTTTCATTACAAAGGAAATTATTAAACAAATACCCAGGACCACCTTCACGGACAGGAACCTCAATGATAAACAACAACAAAAAGAAAATCTCCTATTATTTCAAAATAAATCAATCAGATATCATTTTTTTGTTGTAGTTGTTATTAAAGTAGCATTTCTCCAATGTGAGTAGCTTTTAAGCAAATTGGCAAATGTTTGCACATTTATTTGTGCACACGAAAAACAAAAGCTAACGATTTTAATTATATTTTTAAAGTCTTCAGAAACGTTTTTGACATCAAACGCAAAATTCCTATGCCATGTCTTATCCTCAGAAGAAAATTAGAGTTAAATTAGAAACCCCTGAAACATAGGATTGATAATGGAAAAGCCAGCAGAAGGCAGGCTGCAATTGTTCTCCACTGTAATACAATCTATTCCAGAATAATTTTTCTTTTTATTATTTCATTAAGTTGTATCTCACTAAAGTTCCTCTCAGGATCTCTCGGCAGCACCAAATTTTTCATTGAGAAAACGATAAATCACTGGCCTAAATTACAATTTAATTATAAACGCCTTTGCCTTCTAATGCTGCCTGGGACCTTTTACCCTGCTACATAATTCTAAAAAATGACCCCTGTCATAATTTCCTTCACTAGAATAATATGGAGAGATCTAATCCTGAATCCTGCTGTCTTATAATTTAATATAAGAGGTAATTATTATTCAAAAGATAATGTTGCAGATATTGAAAATATTCTGAAGTTTGAGTCTGAAAAAAAAATAAGAAATCTTAGGTATATGGGAGCTTTCTATCATTGCACCTTTCAAGAGAAGCAGGCAAGGAAGCAAGAGTTTTTAATGAAAAAATATTAGAATCTCTATACGTGCAGCTGGTGTTTTGTATTGTGTGAAATGCATTTATATAGTCTTCAAACCATGGTTAGAAATGAAACGCCTCATTTCCAAAATCAAGGAAGCAAGGAGAGCAGTTGCCAGGAGCAGCAATTTCTTTAAATTCAGAGTCTACTTTAGTGCGGGGGTAATAAAAACTGCACCCCTCTGTTCACATGGGTGAAGGGAGGATCGGGATGGCAAAGGGCTGCAAAATCACAGGAGCAGACCAGACTCAAGTGGCCAAGGGGAAACTCCTGAGCTGACACATCAGGATCTGCAAAGAGAAAGGGATTCCTGGGGCTGGGGACATTTTGTTAGCCGTATCGGTATAGCCTGGATGGGGCACAGACCAAAGGCACCTTTGGTTTCCTCAGAAATGTAGCAAAACTGGGGTGAATGATGGGGTTCTCTCTCTCTCTCCAGGATTCACAGACATGCAAATGTAGAAAAAGGAACATCTAACTGTACACTGGCCTGTTCTTTAAACCCAATGAACAGGAGTATAAAGTGCCTGAGGGTGATGCCTCTGGAATCACAACCTTCCTGCCTGTGCAGGTACGGGGCAGCCCCTTCCCCGGGAGCTACAGTGGGACAAGTGCCAAGGCAGTCATGCTGGGGGGAGATCATCTGATACTCTGCAGCCTGAAATGATGGGACATCCCCAGGCTCAGCAAATGAGGTAGGCCCTAGGCAACTCAGCAAGACCTTGTCTTAAAATTTAAAAAAAAATTTTTTTTTTAAAAAGTGTTAGGACAGCACAGAATTCCAGAATTCATGGACTGAGTGTTAAGAGTAGCATTTTGGTAGAAACTGAGTTGGATTTTTAATCCCCTTTCATAAAAAGAGTGAGTTTCTTTTAAATTATCAATGTTCTTGAGATCATATATCTCAGAGCCGACTTCACTGTGCCGAATTCTATGAAATAAAGAGATTGCTCTTATACCTCATTTCTATCCCAAAATTCAATTTGTGGTGAAATCAGCCATTAGAACTACAGACGCTGGTGTAATTAAGTGCAATAATAACGAGACTGTCCAACCTGGGTGGCATGATGGCCATGGTGCTGACGGGGCAGAAGAAGGAGCTAAGGCACAGAAGACAAAAAAGTGAGTTCAAATGGAATTATAACTCTTGCCTCTCCATCTTAGACTAGTCAGCAAACCCCTCTCCAGCTCAATAAGCAGTAGGCAGACACTGCTCCACAGCCTGTTTTTTTTTCGTTTGTTTCTGCTTTGGGAGCAGTTCATTTAAGATGTAATAAATTGGAAGGGTGCTTCCCCTCCCCCCCCACCCCCAGTCCTTCCATAAATCTCCAGACAGTGCAAATGAAGTATGTCTCATTATGGACAGAAAGAAAGGTCCTCTCTAGGCAGGGACATCCCAGACTACCATTAAAGCAATCATTAAAAATAATAACCCACCTAAGGAAAAAAAAGTCATTCTTCTCAAAGATATATATTAATTAGCCAATAATATTAAAAACAGGTTTTCTGGGTTTGTATAGGAATTGAAACCCAGAATGCAAGAGAAAGCAGAAAAAAATTGATGTGGGGAGGGGAAAGGGCAGGTTTATAGGAAGAAGGTCTATAATTTCCTACAGCACAAGCAGAGAGAGTCATGAAATGGTATCTGTAACGAACTAGTAATAAAGAAATGTGCAGAGATTGGTAGACTGCGCCTACCTGAGTCCTTTCATGAGTAAGAAAGATTTAAGTGTCTCCGGAGGTTCGTGGCAGACACTGGACTGGACTTTCCAATAACTAAACAAAAGTACATTAAGGTGGACACACAGGTAGATGGGCAGAAAGCACAGATAGGCAATCGGCAGGTTTAAGATGCACTAAAAATTTTTCTGCTTCACTATGGTACATTTTCAAGGGATCCAGTTATAACAAGGCAGAGAGAGTGAGTTAAGACCAGGAAAATAAAAAGCCAGGTGAAAGGGAGCATCCAGTGACTCTCTCAACCAAGCCACTTCTATCTATATGGCTAACTGCTGGCACGCCAATCTGTGCTTAAAATTACTCCATGGAATTGAGATCATGCTACCAAGCGGGAACTATCTATAGATGTGACTGAGCACAAATGTGTCTCCTAGTAGCAGTCACAAAGAAATGCAAATTATACAGTTTCAGATTATACAATTTCAGACTGAGAAAGTAAACATTCTTTGGTCACTTGTACTACAGGAATCTCAATATTAAAAATGAGTGAATAAAAAAGCACTTGCCATTATTAAGTGACTTTTTCTCTGCAGTGGTAAATTTGGGTGGACTGGAACTCGCAATCCCTGAACAGATAACTACCACCTGTCCACTATCCTACGGTTCTTCAAGGAATGAACAAGAAATCACATTCACAAAGCACTCTCAAACATAGAAAAGGGGAAAAAAATGTAAGATTCAAAACTAAAATGAGGTTGGAAGCCCATCATTGTAGAGTTATTATGACTATACTTCAGAGAGAGAAGGAACCTGCTGGCTAATCCCCAGCATGTCACCCACGCAACTTGTCAAGATCCTGCCACCCACTGGGGTGTATATGTCTGCTGTCCTTGCCTTGTCATTTACTCTCACCAGAAAGAGGAACAAGTCTTGTTCTTTGTCTTAGTTTGGGTTGTCCTAGGAGCAGACCTTGAAACAAGGATTTAATTGTAAGTGGTTTATTTTAGCATGAGCCAAGAATTGCTGGTGAGGGAGTGTGTCATTAAGACAGGGAGAGGCAGAGGGGGAGAGAGACAGAGAGAGATCCCCAAATGATGTGTCATCAAGTAAGTTACCACTGTTGGAAACCTAAGCTCCCTGCTAGAGAAGTCTGGGAACCAGTGCAGAATTACACTCAGAGCTGCCCCACCAGAGAGGTGAAGGCGCTGAAGTCTTCATTTACCAATTCCATTGTGCGCTGGTACACCGTTAATTACCAGTTCTAGGGAGAGAGGGCAAGGGAATCCTGATTTGTGACATTGTCCAACGCCCATGGTATAAACATTTCCACCATGACTGACTTCAGGCTACCAGCCTAACATTGTTGGATGTGGAGTTAGGAAGTGAAGGCCTAGTAGCCACCATTAAATACTTCTGCCAACTTACAGATGCAAAAGATATAATCTCAAGACAAGAGCAGTAAAATAATTGGTAAGTGATGGTCAATTACCTTTCCTCTTAATATAATTTATTTAATTGTAAGTGTGTGTAATTTAATTTTTAATAATGACTGTGTTTAACAACCGGCACGCAAAATTCCTGCAAATTTAGCAATCAAATCTTGAAAGCCAGTATGAGCCAGCTCCAAGCCACCATTGCACAAATTCCCCTCAGCCACTGGTTGAAGGATGCTCCCAATAGGGATTTAATGGAGTACTTCCAATCTGGTGTGCAGGAAGCAAAGTGAGCCTCAGAGGCCAGACACAGCATATGAGCAGCTGGACATTAGGCCGGTATAGACCAAAGGTGTCAGCATGAAAGGACCTGGGCTGGCTCTCACAGAACCTACTAGTCAGATCACAGACAGGCCACACTTCCTCCAGGGCCTTGGGGTGCTTCTTTCTGGATTTGTGTGGTGTTGCCTTGTCTTACGTGAAACTGAATTCTTTGCTAGACGTGCTCCACCTCAATGCTTCTAAGTTCTAAACCCATACTAGTGAATTGTCCTCTCTTGTGCTTTAAAACTGAGTGTGTGCCAAACAATAGTCCCCTCCCTTCTCTCCACTCCACAAAGCATTACTCCTCCCATCCTCACAGTTTGTTGAACTACTGCTCGCCCACCGAGCCTGCCCCAGAATCCTTGACTTCAACTCTCCTGAACACTACATGTTCAGCCCCCAGGAAAGACTGTCTCCACTGCCTGCCACCTTCCCTTGACAAGATAGTGCTTCAGACTCTTACAATATCTCACAGAGATTCTTCCCAGCCTTGAAGAGCATTGTGGAGGCTACCAAGGAAGGTCCTCAAAGGAGTATTCAAGAACCATCTTCCGGGCAGCCGGGCGTGGTGGCGCAAGCCTGTAATCCCAGCACTTAGGGAGGCTGAGACAGGAGAATCGCGAGTTCAAAACCGGCCTCAGCAATGGCGAGGCCCTAAGCAACTCAGTGAGACCCTGTCTCTACATAAAACACAAAATAGGGTTGGTGATGTAGCTCAGTGGTCAAGTGCCCCTGAGTTCAATCTCCAGTACCAAAAAAAAAAACAACCATCTTCCCACTGCCCACTACTCACCCAGCCCCCTGCAGGCCCTGAAGACCTGACCAACTAAACTGCTTTCTGCCCCACAACAGTGGCCATTTTTTATGGTTCTGTGCTTTTGAACGAGATATTTTCCTCCACCCTTCAGAAATTATCTCATCTGCCCAGCTATCAATGTACCTTCCCCACCCAATCCAGAATTCTCCCAGGTTCCAGACTGCTTGGTCATGCAGGCTTTGGGTCCTTATGCTGATGGGTATTTTAATCAATTGTCTTCTGCCATTCTTACTTGACTCACTTGTTTCTCCCCTGGAGCACTTAGTAGTGTATTACACATAGTAAGAGTTTAATATTTGTTGAATTAATGCTTGGTCCATTGCAAACCAAATCAGCTGGTCAAGACTGCATTGGGAGTCAAAAACCTAACTAAGCAGCAGGCATATTCTATTAGGATACCACGTGTTGAATTAATTTTTAAAAAAATTAAAAATCTAATTCAACTTATTTGGAATTGTCACCTGACTTTTAAAAACACTTTCAGCCTGACTTCCTTAATGTTTGCTTTTCCATTGGGATTTAGGCTAAAATCATTGCACCCACAGTAACTCCTGTGTTTAAAGCCAGTTAAGACACGTCTCCCCAGAGTCTGGAGAGGAGAATAGTGGATTTATTTAGAAAACAGTCCTTTGGAAGACTCTACAGAAGTTAAAATCCTACATATATGAATGGGGAGATATTTTTTAAATTATTATAAGGAGTGAAATAAAGCAAGCTGCAGATGAATGCATTTATGATGATAATTTTATATAAAGTTCAAAAAGAAGCAAAACAAAACTACATGCCATTTATGGTGACATACAGGTGAGTCCAAAAAGAGAACCATGCATAAATGGATGGAGTTGGAGAATATCATGCTAAGTGAAGTAAGCCAATCTCAGAAAACCAAATGCAGAATGTACTCGTTGATAAGTGGATGCTGATCCATAATGTGGGGAAGGACATGGGAACAATGGTGGAACTCTGTTCACAGGGGTGTAATGGGGGAGGGGGCATGGGGACAGTAAAGATGGTGGAATATGATGGTCAGCATAGCCCTAACTTTATGTATGACTGCATGTACGTTGTGATTCTATACAACTTACAACTAGAGAATTGATATGTTATCCTCTATGTACAATGAATTAAATTGCACTCTGCTATCATGTAAGCCTAAATAGAACAAATAAATAAAATGTGAAAAAATAAAAAAAAATAAAAAAGAGAACCATGCAAGCAATGATGAATGCCATATTCGGGAGTGACTGATTCTTTTTTGGTGGAGGCGGGGGAGAAATAAGATTAAGGAAAAGTACCCACAGAAGACTTCACATGGACTTGGAGCTTTTATATTTTGGAAAAAGGAGATAGAAGCAAACATGATAAAATGCTCAGATGTGACAAAACTGTGTGGTGGAAACAGATAGTCATCTCCATGCTTTTATTTGCCACTTAAAGTATTTCCTAATTTGAAAAAAATATATATTCACTGGCATGGGAAGAATTCCCAAATGGTCGTACATGAGATGGGTCACTTATCAAGGGATGCTTCAGGGGCCTGGGGTGGGATGTGAAAAGTAGAATCCCCACAGCAATAACTGAAGTCTCAGTTTTGTCAATGCTTTTTGATCTTTTAATTTAACTAAATTGATTATAATCATCTATTTTGGGTTGATTACTCAATATTCATTTGAACTAAATCACTCGCCTCTCAATGAAGAATATGCAGCTGATTTAAAACAAGAAAAAGCCAGTGAATTGGAAGACTAATACCACAAAGCCCAAAAGACCAGGGTAGCACAGGTTGATGAAGGGATGCCTGGTACTCCAGCAGCTATGGCCTGAGGGAAGAAGGAAGGATTTCCCACAAACTCCCCGTCTATGGCATAGTCTTATCCCAAGAACGGTGGGATTCCTCTCATGGACTAGTAGAATCACTCTATTCCCCTAGGGAAACAATAATAGTTCCAATCCCCTCCAGGTTGTTTTTAGGGTTAAACTGAGTTAATGCATTGTCCAGGCTCAGAAAATGGCCCTCCAGGGCACTCTGATCCAAAGGGAAACAGGAAGTGATCAGAAGCAAGAAGCTTTCTCAGACCTTCTGGGCCTTTCTGGGTGAAGCAGACCCATGAAGGAATTCTTTGACCTACCTGGCCTCAAAGTGAGCCATAAGACTCTCATTCCAGAGAGATCCTACCCCATACCCAGGAAGAAATGCCACAGAGAAGTCAAAAAGACTAGGAATGAATGGGACCCACTGAGTCCCCCAGTTTATTCCCCTGGTCATGACCCCTTTTAGTCCAATTATGTTTCTCCACAACTATCTGCTTCTTTCATCCCACTTAGCATACAAATTCAGTTTCTCCCTTTGGGTCTTCATTTCTAAATACTGTCATTTCACAGAAAACTTTGATAATAAATTTGCTGGGCTTTTTTTTCTCGGTGGTCTGTCTTTTATTATGGAGGCAGCAGCCAGGAGCCTCGTGCTAGGTAAGGAAAATCTTTTCTACCCTACACTGTTAAACACTGACATCAGCACACAAAATCTGTGGTGTCATCATTAGTAGTAACCATCTGTAAAATGGGAATGACAGAGGGGTCCCTCTGAACACTTGCTGGTCTTAGGGAAAACTCATACCCTTTTCCTTATAACTTCTCATCTATACCCAAAGCCCATAACAGAAGCTGGTTTTCATTCCTGATTTTACCTTTTTTTACCTTTTAAGAGTATGTCTATTCTTTTTCACCCACAACTCCAGGGATTGCCAAAGCCAAAGTCTAATCGTCCACTGTTAACCAGCACAGAAGTGAGGGGAAGGCTGCAAACAGCTCAGGTTTTACCCCTCCCCTAAAATAAAAGGATGTGGGCCCATCAGAATGGGTGAGCTATGAGGAGTGCAGAAAGAACCCTCCCACCATCGCATGCTCTTCCTATGTGGACAAAGGTGGTTTTCCAGGCGATCCAGGCCTGTGCCTGCCTTCTGCTGCCTCCTGCCAAGTGCTCCCAGGCCGCTCTGTCCTGTTTAGTAACTGGGTATCAAACAAGAATAATTGACAGCTTCTCCCCCCAGCCTCCCCTCTTGGAGCAGCAGTTTCCCAGGAGCCGTCTTGTACAACCTCAAACACTTTATTACTGGTCAATTTGGGTTTCCTGCCCACTTTAAGTGGCCGTGCTGAGGGTCTCCAACTCTCTCTAGCCCTCACTGATCAATATTAACAGTCACTTCCAGGGCACTTCCCTGCTACTCAGCAAGGCCGGGGACTGGCTGTAAATTACCGCATCGCCTGGTCATTGTACTGAAAGAAATGCTGTAATTCAAAAGTTAGGGCTAATTGTGAAAGGCATTTCTTTCACGCTTTTCAGAACCAGCATCAAAGAAAGAGAGAGAACAGAATGCAGAGCTTGTCCATTTGGGGTTTATTTAACCAGAGGATTTAACTGTATCCATCCTTCCCCCAAAGACATTCTATCTGCTATTCATGTCCACTGGTCCAAATATTTCAAGTTCACACACACAGATGAACCTCCAGCTTTCCAGAGAAGGTGGGAGGAAAATCATCCTCCAATAAAGTTAAAATTGTGGGTTTATAGTCAATGCATTATAGAGACATAAAAAACAAAAGAAGTCAGGATTAAACAATTATTGGCTGGGGCTCCCAGAGTACTATGTTTATGAGGTAAAATTTAACAAGAACCAAACAGCGAGCATTGTTTATAAGCAAATAAGGAATAGAGGGGCTTTGTGAATGCAAATCTTCCAACCTGGCAAAAATCTCAAAGGAAATTCCCTGCTGCTGGCAGCTGACTCTGCATGTTGAAGGTGACAGAGCAAAAAGGTGACCAAGAACCGGGCCTCCCGGAGTCAGGGTACACACATGCTCTGGAGGGATCCTCAGGGCACACTACTGAAGGGACAGGTGGAGACAGCCCTGGAACCCACACTGTGCCCTTCATTTAGAGGCAAAGACCAAAGTGCAATACAGCAGAGGGAGAGACACGGGAAAAATGAGAGTCTGATGGAAAGAAACAATAATTATTTTCAGACCCAAGAGGGCCCTTCTCCTGCAAAAATGGATTAGGTGTGTCACCTAGAACCACCTCAGCTGGGTTGTTTTTCTGTTGCCTTCCAAGCGCTGCCACAGAAGGCTCAGGAGAGAGCCCTCACTTTGGCTGGAAGGAAGAAATAACAGCAAATGTTTGGAGGGGCTTTCAAGCTGCTAAGAAGCCCCTGTCCAGCCCCTGGGCCCTGGCCTGGGCCATACTCTCTGGGAAGCCCTGAGCTCACACAGCTTAGGAAAGGAAGAGAAGTGGGACCCTGTCAAGCCCTGAAAACAAGTCACTGAAAAAAAAAATAACCCTTTGCTCTCTGTCTCCACACACGTGGCTCCTGTGGAGGTGGAGAAGTGCGGGGAGTGTGGTCAGGACCAGTCTTGACACCACAAAACCCCTGGTGGGGTCATCCTGGGCCTCAGTTTCCCCCAAGCTTTGTTACCACTAAGTCTGTGACGTTGAGTTTGAGCTCAATTAGCCAGTCATGGTTTTAAAAAAATGTAGGCCTACCTGGCTGAGGTAGCACAGACAGCTCCCCAGCCACCATGGCCGCCTCATGACGCAAGGCCTGGCCCTCATCACATCAGCAATGGCCACATCCCTTTGGGTCTTCTCTCCAGTGAGTCAAGAGAATGCATCTCATCTCAAATCCAGTCCCCTGAAGTCTCCAGCCCTTCTCTAGCCCTCTGCTTAGGTGGCAGTGTGAAGTGACCTTTTGGGGGGCTCAACTCTCTGTCTGCCTAGAGAGCACAAGCCCCATTTGACCCTTGATTTCTGAGAACGTGGCTCTCTCTCACCAGCCTCTCAGTGCTCAGGTGGCCTCTTTGAGGGTGGGATGGAGAGGCTAGAGAGGAAGGGAGTTGGGTGCTGGTGAGCAGCTAGCTTCCTCTCCCTGCAGGAGCTGTCCTCCCAAACACTTCTCCTTGTGGCCCGGAAGGAAACCAAGCACAGGGACGGTGCTCTCCAAACTTAGCTGAATCTCCCCCAGTGTTTCTTTCTCCCCTTTGGTTTTTACCCTGAGAGGGTGAGTAATGTTGGCTTTGCAGAAACAAAACATAAAGGACATCAATTCACAGCCTAGCAATGGGCAGCAGGAGGCGACCAGGGGCCGGTGGAGCTCACCCTGGGCGTGTGCATGGCTGACGGCGCTGCCTGCTGACGCAGGCCTGCGGTAGTTCAATGTGTCCTGGACGCTGACCGAGTACGGGGACTGGCCCACCAGCCTGGTGACAGGCTGATCCCCAGCTCAGAACCAGGAGGGGAATTAGACACCAGCCGCCCCATGCTCTCTTTTGTTTAGAAAAAGGAGAGAAAGAGAGAGAGTGAAAAATAAAATCCTCGATCGTTTAGTACAAGTCATTTTACATGCTGGGATAATGAAGTATAAAAATGCCTTCAAAGAACTGATTTCCTACTTTTAACTCACTGCCAGCCAAGCTCTTTGTGAGGCCTCTCTGGAACATGCATTCCCGTCCCACTCAAACAAAAGAGCTGCGAATTCATTAAACTATTTAATTATGCCTTTTTATTTTTCTCCATTAGCAAGTCCTACCAGCACAAAGTAAATAAAGCCACCGTGGTCTTTCCCCGGCAGACACACTGACTGGTTTTATTCTTTATTCAGTTTACAATATAAAGGGCTATTTTCCCCCTCCTCCTATTCTTGGCGAGTTTCCTAGTACAAACCCTGCAAACAGAAGCACCCAACGGTACATGCAAAGCATGAAGCTGGCTCAGTAGCATTCGGAATTGCAAGCACATACCCTAGACAGCTTTCAAAGTACCCGCAGCCAACAGCAGCCAAACAGCACTTTACAGCCAGGCGCGGAAAAGATATTAGCTTTTTTTTTTTTATACTCTAGTAAATTTGCTTTTTACATCTATTTCTTTTCAGAAGGGCTTGTTATTGAGCTTACTGTCCACAAATTCCATTGATCTCAGGCTGTGACTCAATCCATATGCTCACGCTTTGACACCAGCACAGCGAGCGAGCGATACAAATCCTGTTCAGGCTACAAACTTATTGATTTTATAGATTTCCCCCAAAGTTGTGATAATGATATATCATTGTTAAATTTGGTAGAACAAACTGCTTTCCCAATCTGTCAATGCGAGCATGAAAACCAATTCACAGCCTTGTTTAGAAGGCTCTCGCATCAGAAGAATAAGAACAGCCAGAGGAAGCAGATCACCAATACCCAGTGGCTGGCACCCGCGTGATGTATGATACCTTCCTGGCTGCCCTTTTCTGACCCGTAGCACACTGGGCTGCCAGACTTGTACTTACTGGCTACAATTATCCACAGTGATTCCTCCCCAGGACGCTCGGTATTAATTATTAACAACTGGGAGCCTGCTGCTTGGGTGACCCACATCAGTAGGTTTTAAAAGACAATTTTGGTAATTTTAATATGCTATTCAGATGCATTTGGATACATTAGGATCCTGGGATTATTGACTTTAATAGGTCAATTTTTTTCCTTGCCATTGCTCCCTCTTTCTCCATCTTTAGGAATCAAGGCAGCTTCTTCCAGCAGGGGGCAGACATCAGGCAACGTTTCCTTTTTTTTTTTTTTAAGGACGTATTTCTTTACTTCTGTCCTGTTCCTAGGTTAGGTGACTCCATTTGCCTCAACTCTAGGCTCATTTCCTGTAGAGAATAGCTTGATCTTGAAGTCTTAGTAGCCTGGTAGGATTCCATTTATTTGCTCCTCCCTAAGGGATTTGTAACTCTTGTTTCTAAAATTACATCCTTAAGTATCCATCCATCCAAGTGTCTCCCAATCACCCCACCCTCTGGCTCACCTTCTATGTAGTCAAATTCTTTAATGCGTGGAGATATCTGCCTAACTTCCTCAACGTGGATGTTAGCATCTATTCCCAACTTCCTAACCAACAGGAACATGGTTTCTACCACGTGGAATTTGTGATTTCCTGGGGTCATCAGGATGGCGATTATGTGCCGTTCTCCAAAGTGCACACTTCCCCTTCTCCCTAATGCTTGAGTCTTGTGTTCTCCTTTTTCTCCCTTGTCTCATCATCTGTCTTTTGCTACTTTTAACTTTCTTACTCAAGGATTCACAGTGATTCCTCGCATGCAATGCATTATTCTTCCTTCCACTAATTTAACATTTTAACAAAGTCATTGGAAACCAAGACAGAGTCTCATCTCTTCAAATAGAATTTAGGTTTCTCTCTCTGAGAAGCTTCCATTGCCTTATAAAAGTGTTTTCTGTTTCTCTGCTCTCCCTCTGCCCCTGCTCCTCTGAAGTCATAGCTACTTCTCATTTGAGGATACGGTGTCTACCCTTGGTCTACCTACTGGACTCAAGCTGAAGGCCATGGAAATGTGGTTTTGTCAGATGATGGCTCTCAGCTAAATTTCCAATCGCTTGCACCCCCACTTTATAGCCCCCACCAATGTATCTGCTTAACTTCAACAGGCACTGACACGTAGGTTTCTTGTACGTCTGTGGATCATAGGAAATCAACCTTAAAGAACAGCTTCCCATTCGATAATGTGGACAGTCCCACTTGATCTTTCCATTCAAATACTCCCCCAGGTCTAACCTGCTTATCTTCATTAATGCTCTAAGTAATTTATATCCACATCGTGCCTTCACGTGGGCAATGGATTTTCATGCAGCCTTCTTGCACTTTGTGAGGGAGCTTATGGATGTGTCACTCTCCATTTTATAGATGAGGTCATTGATGCTGTAACTTAGGGGTTATGGGCCTAGGAAGGAGCAACGTTGATCCTTAAACCTCGATCTTCTCATATCCACTTTGAGTGATTTTGCAACAGAGTGTGTTTCCACTGTATCTTGTTTACTTCCACAACAACCTCCATAGAACCTTTGCATTCCCAATGTTTCATTTCCCTAATCTAAAATTAGGGTTGAAAATTATTTTAGTAGACATGATTTGTCTATTCCCATCAACTTGTGGATCACTAATTTTGAGGCATCTCCTACTAGGAAAAATAGTAAATATAGCAATGGCCCACAAGAATTATCAAGATGAAAATGACTCCAACTCCCTTCTGCAAGTTGAGCCTAGGCTGGGTGGGCTGGGAGGAAACAGTCCCTAAAGGAACTTGGGGTACACTATCTTTTCAAAGATCATTCAGATGAGAGATTTGGAACTTAAAGAAGACTTCAACACAGCCCAACATACAAGATTGTTTACAGACACAGTATGGAATTCCCACAGCCCTTACAAGAGAGTTTTCAGAAAAGCATCAGAACAATTAAGTCCCCAGACAGGAAATCAGCAATTATATAGGCTGGCTATTGGCCTTAATCCACCCATTGCAACTTCCAAAGGAATTTACTGGCGTTTCTAGACCCAGACCCTCCCACCTCCAAAGGACAGATGGAAGAACATGCCTTTCTGAGAGAAAAGGCAGACAATTAAAATTTTATGATACCCCCCCCACACACACTATCCTTACTATGGACACACACACGCACACACGCACACTCGAACCTAACTGCCCTCCTGTTCATAATTGCACTGGTCCAAGTGTGCAGATCCTTCACATGGAATGATGGCTTCCCCTGTCTCCTGCGTTTGTTGGGCTCCTCTGGGAGGAGCAATTTACAGAAAGCATTATCGATTTTTGCCATAATAGGTACAGAGATGCCTCACCGTCCCCACTCAGCCGGCTCGCTCTCCGCATCACAACTGTCAGGCCAGTTTGTGAAGCCCCGTCATTATTTTTTTTCAAGTAAATCCATCACAGGGTTGGGGTGGGGGAGGTGAGGGAAATGATGAAAATAAAATTATTTTCACCTTGCCATATGAAAGAATGTTCACGTCCTTCCTCGGAAACGAGTGCAAGCACCACGGAGCGGCAGGAAAATAAAAGAAGGAAAGGACATTTGCAGCAGCTCAGAAAGAAAACCCAGATGAAAGAGAGAGAGCTGGTTGGGACCTATTTGAAATATTCTGAATACAGTTATTCCTGCCTGGGCTCCAGCTCAGTCATTCCTCCATAGGGGGCAAAGTACCTGCAGATGAGTCTTTGGTGCTCAATAAAGGGAAAGAGGATACATGTTTACATGTTTGTTTGTTTGTTTGTTTCTGTGTGCAATCCCCCCCATGGATTCTGTCTTAAAACTTGCTTCTCCATGGACCACCCACCTTTCACAGACCACCAATACCCATCATTTCATTCCTTTGTGCCAGAAGTTTCCTGTGGCTCCTTGCCCCACCCCACTGGTCATTGATCACCAGAGGGCATAGCCATTTAGTAACTGATCGCCATGTGAATACATGCTCCTTGCTTCAAAAATTCCTACAAGGAAAAGGAGGCCTCTTAGGAATCCCATGGAAAATAACAGGGAGGTGGGAGGGAACCACAGGAAATGCATTATGGACCTCAAACCAGGCCTTTTGTTACTCAAGTCCCATCTCTACTGGTCACCGGTGGGTTCTCCAAGCTGGTGGCTAGGCTCCTGTGGAAGATGGGAGCCTATGGGCCTCCTCTCGTGGTTCCAGCCTCCTCTTTACCCCCAATTCCTAAACATAGTCTTGTTTGAGGCTCAGAAGATTTAATCCTGGAATCAGCTCTGGATCTCATTCCCAGTTTCCCAGTTCATTAGACAAGAGACGTGATAGTTGCTTCAAATTTTTATTTGTTCTGGGGGTAGACCACAGGAGACTGCACAATTGCAGGGCCCTCTGCATACAGCCCTCTAGTCTCCAGCTCAGGCATAAGCAGCTCCTTAAAATACAGATGTAAAGGAGCCATTTGCTCTTGAGAAAAGGCAAGGATTTGGTATTAGCTTTCAAGTGGTACTTTCTTGAAAGAACATTTATTCTAATATAAATTCAATACCTAGCATGTTCTTCTTGCTCTGTTCCCCCCACCCCAACCTCTCTGTTGTCCAACTATAAGAAGCTGCACTTGCAAGGATGCACCTCTCTCCCCACCTCCTCCCTGCTCCAGTTTGGCAGGACCCTTTGCAAATAGACAAGTTGAGATCCAGCTAAAATAGACCTGGAGTCTACTTGGCCACTAATCTTTTGTGGCCAGAGCATGAACCTCATTGTGTTGAAAAACAAAAGCCAGCCCTTCTGTATCAGACCATTCTGAAAACAAACTGCAACGAGGGGAAGGAACGGGATTAGTCCCAAGGAACCCATAATTCTGATCAAGGCTATGTGATTCTTTGTCACGCTTGATGCCACCTCCAACATGACATTGTGCACTGGGTCTGAAATCAAGGAGAAATAAGAATCTTGGCCACTTTGAACTTTTACTTTTTAACTGTTTTTCAACAATCCCACCTGGGTGTGGGGTCTGAGTGATGCTATCCAAGCTCCGGTGATCTACCTCACCCAGAGGAAAATCCGCCGAAAGGCCCTGGGAGAGAGTAGCACAGTCAAGAGTCATATGTTTTTGAAAAATCTGCAAAAGGAGGATATGTTGGACCATCAGGTCACGCTGCTGTCTCTTTTCATGTTGCTCTGTTGTACTTCCCCTCATGGCAGGGGGCACTTGAGTCGTCACAAGTATTTTGGGGATCTGGCTACACTCAGTTTGTCATTAAAGAAATTTATATGAAGTCCATAGTCATACCCAGGAAAATCTATGTATTGTTAGCCAACTCAATAAAGGAAACTTCCAGAAACATCCCTGCTCACAAACAGCATTTGATGCTATTAATACACACTCTCAGATCGACACCAAGAATGATTGATAGTAACTTACTGAAATCTTACATGAGCCAGACATTATTGTATTAAAAAACTTACAGGCATTGTTACATTTAATTCTGACAACAGCAGATGTTTCTTTCTCTCACTGCTATCTCCCCCATGCTAGGATCGTTCCTGGGACATAGTAGCTGTGTAATAAAAACTGATGAGGAATGTGAAAGAAGGCTCATGAGAACTTCACGTTCCAGTTAGGCTTTCTGTCCCAGAGAATGCTAAATGGTGGTATTAAAATAAGGTTCACAAAGAAATAGAGTGGACCAATAAATACTAATAATCAATGAAATGGAAAATAAAACAAAAGATAACATTTTCTATCACACTGGCAAAGTTTTACTTGTTTTACTTTTTAATGCCGCCCTGGTATAGAAGAATTGTAGATGTGGGCTGTGTGGGTATAGATTCTAACAGCCTTTCTGGATGACAACCAGGCAATATGTATCAACACTCTTGAAAATATTCAACCCCTTTAACCATGAGTTGATCCTAAATACCAAAGAATTACATAGAGCTGTATAGGTAGAGATTTTATATCACGATATTATTTAAAAGAGAGAAAAATTATAGAGAATCTAAATGTCCATTTACATGGTTAACTGATGACATAAAATTTGGGCCATCCACCTGATAAAATGCCATGTAGCTATTTTAAATCATACTTTTCAAGTAGCATTTAATGACACAAGAAAATACACTATAATGTTAAGCTAAATGAAACAAATTGTATGGCACGGTCTCAATTTTGTACAATTCTGTGATTGTCTATATGACTATTTGTGCACCGGGAAAACTCTAGGAGAACAGAACTGTATAAAGGGGTCACCTCTGGGTGATAGTATTATAAGGAAATTTTGTCTTCTCTCACGCTTTCCTGTTTTTCCCCCCAAAGTTTCTACAATGAGCTATTTCTTTCCACAAACACTTGTTGAGAATTGTTAATGCTGAAAAAAAAAACATGAAAAAATAAAGAAAATTTAAGATACAAGATTTGTTTTGATTTTAATTGGAGGAGAGCAGATAATTTATCTATGTTCCTTCCAAGTTTATATCCTCCACTTTTTCATCAGGAAAGTAAGGTGTTGGATTCATTCTTCAACAGCAACGACAGACAAGGGATCACGTGTAGTCCACAGACATGTAGTGTTGGGCCACATGATATTTTTCAAATTTGAATTTGAATGCTTCTGGGAAGGATCTCCTTTTCCCCATTCTCCATGGTCCTCACTCCTTCATTTTTCTTACCCAATCCTGCCTGGTCCCTGCGTCAGCTCTTGATCTCCCAATCCTTGGATTTGCTGGCTATTTATCTACGTTAGTGAGCATGGGTCTCCCTCTGTGATAAACAGAAATCCTACCTGAAATGCAAAGGTGCCATGAATCTTCTCTCTCATCACTAAACCCACCTGTGAAATACCTACTCCACGCCTGGATAATGCTTCATCTGGTAGCTTTTTTGAAATCAGGGACTTACAGCAATTTTAGAAAGGCTCTCTCATGCTTCATCAGTGGCATGGGAAACACAGCTTGTGGTTGTTGCTATTTATTACATGCCTAGAATATGCCAGAACACATGCTAAGTATTTATAAGCATCTTTAATCCCCTAACAATCCTAAAAAGTTATTAATTCCACAGTGTAGATGGTTGAACAAGCATATAAGGATTAAATAATTTAAGCCAACAAATTACTGAGGACCTAGTACAGTTTTCCCTTGGTATCTATGGAGGACTGGTTCCAGGACCCCCACCACCACTGTGATACCCCAATCCAAGGACATTCATGTCTCTCATATAAAATGGTATAGTATTTGCATATAACCTACACTCATCCTTCTATATACTTTAAAGTGTCTCTAGATTACCTATAATACCTAACACAACGCAAATGCTATGTAAATAGTTGTGATATCTTATTGCTTAGGGAATAATGAGAAGTCAGTACATGTTCAGTACAGATGCAATTTTTTAAAAAAATATTTTCCATCTGTGGTTGGTTGAATCCATGTATGCAGAGCCTGCAGACAGCGAGGGCCACCCGTATATGCCATTCCCTAAGCCAGCGTCTACAGTGCCAGAGCTCAGTGCTTTGGTCTGCACCACACTTGTGCCTGCCACCAAGGGTCCTCTATTTTAAATCCCCTCACCTTTGCCCATAAGAATACCCCTGTTTAAAACATGGCTTAAAAAATTACTATTCAATTTTATTTACTATGTTAGTTAATCATAATGTTAAATAAATCTGGAGCAACATTAACTAAGAAGAATGATAGGGGATTGGATTGATGTTAGGGATGAATTCAGGATACATGGTCCCTTTTGCACAATAATGCTAACACAAGGACACATCATTTTTCTTTTTATTTCCTCCTTGTTTTTCTAGCTGTTAACCACATGAAGGAATGGAGATATGGGGCCAAAGAACAATTTTACTACCATATGATACACAAAATACAGAAATCATAAAGACAAATAGGCTAATCTGAAATCAAGACTGCCTCAATAAGTACGTCTGATACATTGGCATCTGCAAAGCAGGAGTCCCCAGTGCAGAAATAGTAACAGATAGTGTTTTCTGCAATATGGCTCCCTTTCAAGGCACACCTGGACAAAGGTGTTCCCACTGCCCCTTCCTCAGCTTGTTTCTTCTTTGGTCCTAAAGATGCCTGCAAGGAGGCAGTCTTTGATTTAACTGCTATCAACTCAGTCTGTAGAACAATATCTCAAGTCTTGATACTATTCATGACTAAAGGGCATTATTTTTAGCAGCATGAATAATGCCACTAGTAATGTGTTCAGTTCTGGTGGTTCACTCATTCATTCACTCATTCAGTATCTCTTGAGCACTTCCTGTATGCTGGGGGTCAGCTAGGTACTAGGTCTACTTCCTCTCCTCACAACACTTAACATGCTAATATGTTTAAGCAATAGGCAATAAATAAGTATTCACACACTAGTCAGAGATAAATGTTTCAAAAAAACAAGGAGGGTGATGTGATATCCAGTCAGGTGAGAGCACCTTGGAGCATTGCTCATGTGGATTTGTGAAACATGCAGAATGAATTAAACAAATTCCAACTGTCAGAATTCAATTTCAAGCTAACTGGGACACCAACACTATTTTCCTAAAATTAACCTTGACTTTATGAACCAAGAAATCCTCTCACACTTGGCTGTGATTCTTAGGCAGCAAAATTAAACCTCTTTCAAATGCAGAAGTTCTTTTTTACTCATCTCCCATTCAGAGAAGATAGTTCCAAATACAGTAGGCAGAGTACTCTAAAAATACAATGGCATGAAAATTAGATATGCCCAAATCTCCAGAAAAGTATATTTTTTTTCTAAGAAAGAACTAAATTGTAAAGGTGAGCTATATGGCGAGAAGATTCTGAATGGGGATATAAACCATGACACATTTAATGAAATTGCCTCCAATAATCTGGATAAGAAGGGCTCACAAGGAAGATTTACCACATTTCTGAGCAAACTGGATCTGACACAAAGAGATTCTAAATCTCTCTGGAAAGAGTACATTTT
This sequence comes from Xerus rutilus, assembly GCA_028644305.1. NCBI lineage: Eukaryota > Metazoa > Chordata > Mammalia > Rodentia > Sciuridae > Xerus > Xerus rutilus. The sequence goes on from CM053414.1 coordinate 13,949,001, forward strand.
ATAATTTTTTTCCATCTATTTGAATAATATAGGAAGATGCAGCCAGATACTTAGAGCAAAGCATTTCCCATCTCTTTCCAAGCCAAATAGTTAAGTCAGATGGTCAGTTCTAACTATTCGTACATTTTCAGCTATTTCAGAATGGAACTCACCCACTGATACTCGTGCACATGGCTTCCCGACAAGTGACCGTCCCAGAGCTATATACCAAGACCTGATGACAGGGTGCAAATGCTCTCCCTTCTATCAGTGGGACCAGGATTTGCCATCATTTTTACCAAAGTGACTCAGGGCTGGCTGATGTTGACAGGCTATCTAATAACACCCACTATGAGAAACACACCCACTAGCCACAGAATTATCTTTTACTATTGATTCCCTGAAGAATCTACACTTGGTTTAGACTGAGAATACAAAACAAACTGAACTTGTATTTGTAAGAAATTTAGTAGAGATCTAGGGAACTATTTTTTCAAAAAAAAATAAGCAAAATAAAATATTCAGAAGGTGGGTTCTCCAGCTACGATATTGATTCTAGTGCTGCTCAGAAAATTCAAAACTAGACATAATATGAATATGTAACCATAAACATTAAATTATGCCATAAAATGTAACACTACTCAGCTATTAAAAAGTGTCATTGAGGACTATTGAGTAAAGAAAAATGTTCACCATGTATTGTTAAAGTAAAAACAGCACAGGCAAGAACATCCCAAATAAACACACAATTAGAAAAAAGACAAGATGGTACGCATCAAAAGGTTTATAAAGTTCATCACACAGAAGTAGAACCGGGCGATACTTATTTTTCTCCTTGTATTATTTTTGTAATTTAAAAAATCCCATTTCTCCCATGTTACTTAAATAGTTCTGGAGCAGGGCTATTGAGCCAGTGAGCTATATGACCCAGGAAATGACTGCTTCAAATGTAGGATAAACTGCTGAATCCAACAGTTTTCAAGGTTCTTCCAAATCTCATGATCCCTTCTATGGGTCCGAAGCCAGAGGCTGCAGGAACAGTGGGGGACAGGATGAAACCCAAGAACACCCTGACCATTTCAATGCTGCTAAGAAAGCAATCTATGCCATTATCAATAGGTAGAATAAATCTGCTCGAGGTTTGGAGATCACTACTGGTCTGTGATGGAGTGTTCCCTAGAAAATTAGAGAAAAGAGGATAACTGGATGATATTCCATAAAACTACAGTTATCCTAAAGAGGTTTCTTACATCTGAAACAATCTTTTTCCTTTTTTCCTACTCTTCTTTGGGAGGAGGAACTGTGTTTGGGAGCAAATGGGGGAATATCTAAATGTCCTTTCTTTTATGAAACACTTTGGTGATAATAAATACTAATTTCATGTATTTAATACCCTCATGTAACAATATGAGCTTTCAAAATTCAAAACCATTTTTACCAGTAATTCACATGTGGAAACCACTAATTCAGATGGGATGGATTTCTATGTACACAAGTTTTACTACAACAAGATCTGAAAACACCAGGTCCTCCAGCAGAAGAGACTCTGCATGTGAATTCCGTGTGCTAACAATTATGAGACATCTCTTTCCTGGACTCACATCCCCACAGAGCAACGCAGTGCAGAACTGAGGGCCCCATGGGCCCTTTGGTGAGATTTGGGGTGCCCGCTTTGCCCCGGTGGGCTGTCTAGCCTACTGTGGTCAATTTTGCTAGTTGCCTGGCCCTGGTAGGCATTTAGGTCTGCCACCTCTTTGAGAACCACACGAATAGCTTGTTTTCAGGAGAGAACCACAAGGGATGCTGGAAGCCATATTCCATTTAGGGCTGTTGGAGAGAAATGAGTCCCAAATTCCCCTGCAGAGTAGCTCCCCAAGGTTCAAGAGCTTGGCATGGTGGATCAAAGTTCCAGCAGTGGTGTTTCAGCTTTAGTCAGTAGTCAGGGCCAGAAAGCAAACCAACCACAAAGAATCCCTAAAAGCACAACTCCAAGAGTGTTCACCAGCCCTGACCGCTGCAGGCGGCCCTCCCTCCTGCACCCACCTCGCGCTAGGCCCCCCGAGGAATGCTTCATTGAAATATTTCCTTGCCTTGGCTCTCCCCTTCCACAGTCACTCCCACCATAAAAGTCAAGCGAAAAAACACCAAGAATTTTAAACACCTCAGTCTGTAATAGGATTAGAGCATCTGTAAGGTGTAAAAAATGATTTCATTGTTTCCTATAAACTGGCTCCTTCCTCACCAGAATGGGCCTCGGTTGAGATGTAGAAAACAACTTTTTAAACTGCGTATATTAAATCTGACAAACATCTGGTCAATCAAATTTACAGCAATACATAGGGTCTAATAAAGGTTTATTTCTTCTTGAAGAACAAATTTAAAGATTTTTTTTTTAAAAAAGGCTTTCATATATAAAAAGAAAACTAGGCCTGCATTTCTTGGCCCAGTCTGATTTCGAATGTTCTGTGTTTTGCCAAGAACAGGCCACAGAAGGGCTCTGCTTCTTTGAGGCAGCTGTGAGGGAGGTGTGTGCCCACGCTTTGAGGCTGACAGCTCTCCTGTGTCGTGCTGCCAAAGAAAAAGCACCCAGGATGGTCCATGAGGTGCCAGGTGCAGAGTCAACTGTGGTCATCAGTGGTACAGGCCAAGGTGGAAGCTGGGAGCCCCACAGAGGCAGAAGCTTGTTCCTCTCCACCCGCTCCTGTTTCTCACTATTGCTACTGATCTGGAGAGGTGTGTCACAGCTGGGGTGGGGGACCAGAGAATGGGTTGCAGTGTAGACTGCTTTGAACTGGGTAAGAGAAGGAAATGGAGAAGCATTGAGGAGATCCCCAAGTCCCCTCTTCACCACCTACTCTAACGCTCTCTACTCAGCATCTGTTTGGAATGAGGTTAAGGACATGGTTCAGGCTGTTTGGAAGTAAGGATGAATGCTGCTGCTGAGAATGAAAATGGAACTGTCCCTTCACACCAGGAGGGATTCAAGTGACAGAAAAGGCCAGTCTGACATACCTGGGCACCATGTGCCCACCAAACAACTCTGTAGTAACCCCATTAGCCAGAGCATAATGGGAAGGGAGATATTTTGGAAATATTAAGCTCTTAATTTTCCCTTCTATAGATTATTGTCACCATCCATTAAATAAATGGGCACCCCTTCAAGGGAAGGCAAGATAGGCAAAAGCTCCTCTTGATAGTGTCAAATCAGACACAGGACAAAGAAATGTGGACTGTGCTAATGGGAGCCAAGTAATAAGCCAGGTACAAATATTTTGACTTTCCCTCTGGGGTCAAAAGTCCAGACAAAGTTTAGGATCAAGAGGTGATAAAAATCCTAAATATGTCATTTCCTACAATATGGTGGGACTTGTTCTTTGATTTTCCAGGTAAGGTAAAGGTCAAGATCCAAGTCTCCCAAAGTGGTCCCTGCTTTAAGCACAGCAACAAGAGATATGTGACTACCAAAGTATTATTCAGAAATGGTCAAAGGGGGCATCTAAATGAAGGGACTAGAAGGAAGCTTGTTTACTTCTTTGTTGTGGGGTTGTTCCGTGCATTATAGGATGTGTGCACACACCCACAAGATATTTTGTGACAACCAAAAATATCTTTAGACATTGACAATATTCCCTAGGGAAGGGGCAAAATCATTCCCCATTAAGAATCATAAGGCTAGAGGTAGCATCCTTGTTCTCAGAGTCTGTGCTAGAATATAGGCAATCAAGGAGGACCAGGTGCCCCCTGAGAGGTGGATGTAGAATGAGTTAAAAAAAAAAAAAACTTCTGGAGAAGGTGTTATCACACCTGGCAAGTGTACCACAGATCCTGGAGGGACCAGACAGGCCTAGTTTGATCTCAGTTGGCATCAGCACTGAATGTCTGGAGCCCAGCCAGGCTACCCAGGGCATAGAGGAGACCCAAGGACAGCATGTGTACTGGGGACGTTCTCTTGTCAGTTGCCATCAACAAGACACATTCTCCCCCTATATCCAGAGGCTCCTGAAAAAAGTGAGATTAGATGGTCCCAAAGGAAAGAAACAGCCCTCCCTGGAAGGATGCCTGAATCTTTCATTAACCCAATGCTTATCCGAGATAGAATGAATCCAGCCTGCAAACTGTTCTAAACTAGAAGAGTGATCCCTGGATAACAAGTTTTAATTTTCCTTCTACCATCAAGGGTTGTGGCAGCTCAAGAGTAAGAAGAACCCCATTATAACCAGAGTTGGAGCATGTGTCTGGGGCTCAGTGTGATCAATTCCAGTTTCTTCCACTGCCATCTAGCTTCCAGGCTTCTGACCATTTTTTTTTGGCCAGAGGCTCCATTTAATTTTGGACCTCAGTATCTGCATTTCTGTCTCTTCTAGCTTGGAATTTCACTTTTTTACAAAGAGTTCTGGCTCTTTCTGATGTAGATAAGCCCTAGACACAACTCCTTGATGGTGCCACTTGAACCATCTCCTTTGTGGTCAAGGAGGAACCCTACTGCTCTGGACTTTTCTGAACTCCTGGGACAAAGGCTAACAGGTGGATTTTCTAGCACCACACTGTCTAACATGGTAGCCACTAAGCCACATGTGGATATGCAAATTTCATTAAAAGTAGAAATTAAGCTCTTCAGTCACTGATATGGGCTGAATTATAACCTCTCATTTACATGTTAAAGTTCTAACTCCTAGTTAAAATGTTGACTGCCTTTGGAGCTAAGATCTTTAAAGAGGCAGTTAAACTGATATGAGGTCTTCAGGATGGGTCTTAAACCATTCTGACCAGTGTCCTGTAAGAAGAAGAAATTTGGTTGAGAGAGTCAGAGACAGACAAGGAGATGTACAAATATACAGAGAAAAGACCATGTGAGACAGAGAGGTGGCTTCTGTAAGCCAACCTAAAAGGCCTTAGCATGAAATCAACCCTGCTGACATTTAGACCTTAGACTAAAGGAACTGAGTAAGAACTGCCAGAAAATAAATCCCTTGTTTAAATCATCCAGTCTGTGACATTATGTTACAGTAGCTTGAGCTGATTAATACAGTCACAACAGCTACCTGCAATGACCGGTTGTCATAAGAGATAGCCCAGATATAGAGTATTTCCATCTTTGTAGAAAGTTCTACTGGAGCACACTGTGTATAATGAATAGTAGCTGAAATAAAGAGAAAACATGACTTGTTGTGGCCCATAACTCAGTCTCCTGCATAACCCTTGTGCTTTCTTGGAAGATATGTTGTTCATTTCATGGGTTTCTCCTACAGGTCGTTCAAGGATCTCTCCTTTTTGCCTTTTATATTCAGTTAAAGCTAAAAAATCCAGGCAAAGAACTTGAGAATCTGTAGCACCTTCCTACTTCCTATAACAATTCTCCCTGTGTCTAACAAGAGCCTGGTGCCTCTGTTTGAGAGTCAGAGCACTAACACACACCTTTACCCATACACAATATTTTACGTCACCGCAAAGAATAATTCCCCTTGCATATACACACGCACACATGCACACACAGTTGTAACAGTACTAATTCTCTAAACCACACAAACCACAGAAGTAAACCAGTAGACAATTCCCATTGACACTGCCCTTCTGCTTTGTTCAATCAAGGCCATGTATCCCACCAGTGAAGAAAAGACACTAGCTATGCTGGGAAGTTAATACTCAGGAGTTACCCTCAACCAGCAAGGGTTGTGAATTATGGATAAGTAGGTTTCTTGTCCCTCAATTGTAAAGAGTGGTCCATACAGTCTCTGATGGGATCCACAAGAAGAAGAAAGCTCCAGGTACCCAAAGAGCTAACCAACTTTATAACATCCCTCCCTGGCTGCCTTCCTCTCCCCCCACGCCCATACAGCAGACCATGTGGTCACTTTCCAGATGAAATATTTTGTATCAAATCCTTGTCCTAGGGTCTACATTTGGGGAAACTCAAACTAAGCTACCACAACAGACTTGGCAGCCTCTCCTACAATCTTGACACATATAAACTAGAACCTTTCCAAACCTTTTAATGTTTTCTGACACTGAATACCTGAGGGTGGTCTCTATCATAGGCTCTACTGGGTCCCATAGAAACACCACTGGGGCCTTCTTGAGAGAGAAGAAATCTAGAATTGCTTCCACAGTATAATGGTCCATGGTATGACCTTTACCATGAGACCTACCTAGCCCCTTTCAGGATAATCAGAGAAACACAAATAAGGTAATTTCGGAAGATGAATTAGACAGACCAGTACTGGCACACAGTAAGGCTGATTCTTCTGCATGGTTAATATAGGTTACCTTGGAACACATAACTAGTTTTCTGACTCTTTATGTAAGTGCTGAAAAACTTGATGACCATTTGAAGTAACCTTATTTGGTGACAAACGCATAGTTAGTGTCTTTTCTTCACTGGTGGGACACACCGCCTTGACTGAACAAAGCAGAAGGGCAGTCAGTATCAATGGGAATTGTCTACTGGTTACTTCTGTGGTTTGTGTGGTTTAGAGAATTAGTACTGTTACAACTGTGTGTGCATGTGTGCGTGTGCATATGCAAGGGCAATGATTCTATTCTTCTATATAGAGCAGAAGAATAAGAAGTATCTTTTTCTACACTGTAGCAAATCATTCCATCCATGATTTTGCTATAATTCAAGTTGCACTACAACAAAAATTACTCCATTGCTAATCCTTGTATAGTAGCCCCTCCCCCTACACACACACACACACTCACACACACCCACACAAATCCTGAGTCTCAGTGGCCACATAAAAATTCAGTGCATTATATAGGAATCTCTTTCTTTTAAGAGGTTTGACTCATGGAAGTTGAAGAGAGTAGGCAAGTACCCAGAGACATCTAAATTCCATATGGTTCCCGTCTATCTCTGAAAGTTGGCATCCGGTTCCTAATTGTGCTCTTCCTGAGAGGCCCACTCCATGTACCACTGAAAGGAACTCAAGCCTCATTCATGCTAATGAGGCTCTTTATTGGCCCAACAAGACAGAAAGAACTTGAAAGCTTGATATTTCCAGTCTTTTTTTTTCCCCCAAACAAAGAAACCAAGTGTTAGCTGACATGGAGTTCAGGGACAGCCCCCATGTCCGCCATTTTTGTCCCAAGAGTTCACATTAGAAGAGGGGAATTCCAAGAAACAAGAGCTTCCAGCTCCACACAAGACTCAAAAAAGGCCCTGGACTCTTTCCATAGGTGTCGCTGTGGTCCTGCCCAGGGCAGCAGAACATTCCATATTTTTGCAAGGAAAGGCAGCCAGCAAAGGAGAGAGAATACTTGAAAATTAATGATGTCAGTCTGTCTTCATATATCAAGCTAATTTGAAAGGGCTTTAATTTTCTTAAAGGATAAAAAAAGGTTTCTTTGCTAGATTAAACTTGCAATTGTCATTCATATATTGTTTATAAGGTAGTCATCTCTTTGCTCGGTATTTTTTTGTTTTTGATTTTGTATACTAGTTAGCAGTGAAGACTTGTCTGCGTGTATCAGAAGGAATAAAGAGAGAAACGTCCTTAACTGTCAGTTTTAATAAGAGGAGTCAACATCCTCTATTCAGGTTAAATATTGTCCTGTCACATTTCAATAGAGTCAACAGATTTTTTTAAAAGAAAAGTCAAAAGCACTGTGTATGCAAAAAACCCTCCCTGTCATAGAATGTCAAAGCCCTTCTTTATCTGGGGGAGGGGCGTGGAGGTAGGACAGAAAAATCTTTTGTAAAATGTGAAAAATTACCACTCATAATTGGCGCTGACACAAAAAGGTTTTTTTTTTTTTGTTAGAAAAACAAAGAAAATCTCTAATTTAATAATCACCTGCAAAGAGTTATTGTGATGGGAACAAAAAACACACAATCAAAGTCATCTTTTTTAAGCAACTATAGTGTTTTTTAAGTAATCACTGCACTTTAGAACAGCTCATACACATAAACCAGTGATGTGCAGGGTGGAAAAAAAAATACTCCAAACTCCTCCAGCAAAGTTTCTGAAATCACCAAGTGACAGGCTACAATAAGAAAATGCAAATGGGACATTATGTTCAAAATAAAATCAAACAAGAGTTTCTTTTAACCCAAAACATTTCTGTAAACTGGCATCATTTAGGATGAAATGGCAGAACAGCCTTCCTTCCCAGGAGCACTAAAGGGTTAAAGATAGATATTTTGGGAAGATGAACCAGAGAGAATTGGGCATTTGGGATGGATAACAATTTATAAAACAGGCTAGCAAAATAAAGTCATTTTTTTCCTTTCAAATGCCTGCTGATTAGTTAAAAACGTGAACCTTAGTAAGAGTTTTCAAGATAGGCTATGTTTTTATTTGTAGCAAACACCGTAATTTTAGAAATTATCCTAAATCTTGAATGAAACTATTTCCATTAGTAAACCATCTCTACCAATTAGGGTGGCATAAAAATATGTACAGCTTTCTAAACTAAGCCACATTTAGAATGATCTCAAACTTGGTAAGAGCAAACCAAATGAGATCAATGCTCCAAAGAAGGGCAAGGACAAATGATTTGGAATTTCAATACATACTTATTGTTGACACCAAGGTTTTGTTACTGAGAAAAGAATACTCCAGTATATACTCTGAAGGTTTTGTCAAGGCCTAATGATTGCTTGGAATGAGCTTGCCAATGAAGAAAATCAGAGTTGAGCAAATCTGCTTCAGATTCTTGAAATGAGCAGAGAAATAAACAAAAACACACAAATAAATAAAAAATTGTTTTGCTTTTCGGTAGGGTGATCTTATGACTTGATTTGCGCAAGTCAATTGTAGGTTTACCCATGTTGTCCTGGTGTTTCATGTGTTTTAGGATTCGTCTTGAATTTTTATTTTATTAATGCACTATTATTAGTCATAGTTGCATAAGAAAACTAATCCAAAAGGGATTCAGTAGACCTGCAGAGTATGCTTCAGCTTCTGCTAGGTCTAGTTGTGGGTGAGATATATGTGTGCAATGGAAGTCTCATATTATCACATGAATAAATCTGAAAGATGATCAATATTAGCACCTATCTTTTACCTTTTGCAGGGGCAATTCATACTTCTTTTTCAAGGACAGCTTTACACTTACAGGTAAAATTAACTTAGGGGGAAGTAGCTACTCTGGTCAATGGTGGTGAGGAAAGAAAAATTTGTCACTACTGCCTTTGCTGGCTTCATGAGCCATAGTCCCTGCACAGAGGTGGGGGCAGGGCAGGAATCCCATCATGCATACTAAGAAGAGTCTGCATACTCTTGCTATAGGGTTTTGTCCTTTAGTGTACAGTGAGCATCTACGACTACTCGCTTATTTTAATATTCAATAATGCTTTTCATCTTACAATAAATTCTTATGTGTCACGAAGTGCACATCCACAAAAATCCATGTTGAAAGTAATCTTGATTTCTGAATTTCTACTTCTTAAGAGGGTAGATGAAACCTTGTGACTCCTACAAAATGTGTTGACATTTATTATCCTGATGGAGGAATCAAAGTACTATCACTGACAAGAGAAAAATAATATATGTGTAACTATGGAATAAGTGTTATTTTAAGTTTGTTATTATAAGACTAAGCCAAAAATGATGATTTAATCCACAAGGCTGCAGAAAATCCAATGCGTATCACTCTGTCAGTCATTCATGACTTTGCATTTAGATCAAATGACTGATGTTCTCAATCAACTGCACTCATTTTATATTTCCATGGAAATAGATGCTAAAATTTACATTGTTAAATACCCAAAGTGAAACTAATTGAAATACAAAGAATTTGTGATGAAACAGATCTAAAATTTTTGAAAAATGATTTCAAAATATTTTTTTCTTTGAAGATTGATTTTTATCAATTGAGTTTTAGATTTAAACTTTGAAGACCTACTTTACAAATCAACTTAAGTGTTCTACATAGTATTCATTTTGTAAATAAATGAGTATCTTGAACTTTGGTTGCATTTTCTTCAAAATCAGTTAGAAACCTTTAAGCAAGTATTAAGCAAACAAAAATATAAAAGCCAAGACACAGGAATTTGGTGGGCAGCAATTATTGAAAACTTTTGTACAGAAAAGTGCATTGAAATTTGTATGCTGAAACTTTTGTACAGAACCTTTGTATAGAGAAGTGTATTACCTCCATCAAAAGCAAGAAGATAAACAATTTTAATCATGGCTTTGAATTTTGTCAACTAAACTAGAACTGTGCTTCCCAGCACCCTCTTCCCTGCATGCTTTAGAGTTAGTGTTATCCACAAGTGATATCTTGCACAAAATGTGGAAGGCAGAAATGGGGCAGCAGCCCTTCTTTCTTTAATGCTTGGAAGGTTGGTGCAAGTGATTGGGTGTGGCAGCAGCATACACTCACTGTTGGGGATCTGCTAGATCAGTGCTGGTGACAGGTAGCAGTACTTGGATTCACATCTGCTTCAGCTCATTCAGTTTCTCAGTCATTAGCCAGATGAACCTGCAGCTCTTTGATAAAACGGTCCATCTTCTCTTGAAGGTCACCCACAGAAACTGAATTTAGCAATGGTCAGAGATAGATGGGAATTCCAGTTTGTGCTTGGATTCAGTTATCTTTGTGGGATTTGAATCCATCCTTCCCTTGCTCCATTTCCAGCTTTTCATATTAACTGGTCCAACTGACCAATGGCAACTACAGTTTCAACACTAGATGCACAGATAGCAGCCCACATGGACCAATCTACCAGCTTCCACAGTTGGGCAAGGTCTAAGCCCTATAACAAATCCCTGACTCTAATTATTCATGATGGTTCTGCTTCTATACTTGAACCTTGAAACATCATCCTAATTCTTCAAGTCCAGGTGGCTCCCGAGTTTGATTTTATTAGCCACCTGCCAGATAAAAACACTGAATTCCACAGCCACTTTGATGTTTATGAAACCATTTTCAAATGATATCTGGCCAACTGCAATAAAAATGATTGAAAGAAATACAGAGAGGAAAATCAGTAGATGCCCTGCTTTTCTCCTACGGACAGAAAACTTCATTCCTCTGTGGAAAGTAAAGACCAAAAGGAGCGGTGGTCTCTGGCTCCCTCATGGGAATCAAATCCTATGTGAACTCATTTTCTCTTTTTTCATCTCACTTCACCTCTGCATACTTTATCAGTTAATCCATTCATTTAGGAAAGCGCCATGGCACAATGGGTAGAAAGGTGGTCATCTTTAGCAGCGACTAGACCCAAACAGGGATATTCTTCCAGGATCTTGATGAATGATGCAAGTGGTGACTTTGAAGCTCTCTCCTGTTCACATGCTTTGTTTGTTATCAATTCTTCCAGATCCCTAAAGTATGGAGGGAGGTTGTAGAGAAGTCTGGGCAGGTGCACCACATGAATCTGCAGCGTGCTACATTCTGGTCTCTTTCTATGGTATCTGTGACTCCATTTTTGATGATGGATAAATATGCTTTGCAAACCCAAAATGGAACAAGGACACATTTTAACCTGCTTCCTGAGTCCTTTTTTGCATGCAGTCATCCCTAGTGGGATTAAGACAGCATCCCTATCCCAACCCTCAGTTACGTCAACCCGATTAAGAAAATACCCGGGCATTTACCAGCAGGAAGAGTAATATCGGCACCATCTATACAGATTAACAATTAAAAATCTTTCCCCAGAACACGAATACCATACAAAAGCTATGCTATTCAAAGCTTCAAAGCAAGGGTCTGTGAAGGCCCCATATACTTGGCCCATTTTCGTTATTTCAATTTACTTCAGGAAAAAAAAAAGAAAAAAATCCCACAAAGCTGACATGATAAAGTTTCAGGGATACAGGAGCTATTTAATCATTTTGTGTGTTACCCTGGCTTTCTGCAGTCTCTTTTTCCTGCGGTTTTGTTCTTTTCTGCTCATTAGCACCTCCCCCAGAGAGTGGGCAGGAGAAGGGAAAAAGAGATAAAACCCAAATCAGACAATTTTATCAGTCAGCCTGTCAACAAGTTGAATATATTGAGCGCCCAGGGGGTACACAGCTACTTTTTAGCAGCTCCGATAAAAGGTTTGGTGGGGGAGGAGGTCAACACTAATGGCAACATTGAGATTTTTTTGGATTATCAAGGGATTTTATTGATTTGTGCCCTCCACATCTCCATTAGTGCAGATAATCAAAAGTGTGGCAAAAATAATTAAGCATCTACAGAACTTTCATAAAGAAGAAAACTCCTCAGCATCCATCACTTTTATCCTTGTGAGTTTGGGGACCTGTTGGGCAGTTCAAATGGAAAACAAATAAATGAATCTCCTTTGCTTTGTCTAGATTCTTAAAATTACACACTGTAATGAAAAATAAAACCCATCACAGCAGGTTCTCTAGCTCCCAACAACCTTGTCCTTTCAGCCCGACTTCAGCTTAGAGAGGGGCAGGACCTGCGGAGAGGATGCTTCTCAGGGAAGGGAGAAGCAAGAGTGCTGTCGCTAGCCTGAAAACCAAAGACTGAGGAAATCAACCATGTGTGCTCTGCACGTTCACGTGGGTTTCCACCCAGCCCTGCTGTCTGCACAGAGATTCCAGCCTCCTCATTAGGTCATGAGACCAGCCAGCATGCCAGGCTTGCTATGTCTGAGGCTGAGTGCAAAAGCAGCAGCCAGATGGGCAACCTTCTTTTTCAAGGACGAGAACTTTCTTTTAAGCTTAGGGTTCCAGGGTTAGGAACATGGTATTCCACAGTGAAATGGTTCCAGAAGTAAGAGAACATTTGGGAGGCTGCCCCAAGAGGTCACCATTGTTCTCTTGGTTCAGGTGCTCTAGAGAGTTCCTAGGGCTCTATGAGGTTTACCAGCCCAGTCTTGGAGCAGTAGGCACTCAAATTCAGCCATCCCCTTTCCCTGCAGGTGGTGTTCCAGGCTCCCATGTCTGCTGGCTTCCTGTAGGGGTTCAGCCCATGGGAGGCACTCGGGGGAGATTAGAAGAGGGAAAGGAGGAGAAATCAGTATTTCTTCTCTTTCCTCAGTTGCCTTTCCAGAAGCTTCTTTTCCTGTTTCTCCTTCTCTACTGTACCTTCAGTGGCCCCCAGCCTGTGCAGTGGCTCTATCTACCATGACGCCTAGGCCCCAGCAAAGCCACCTCTTCTCTCTGTCCATTGGCCAAGGAGTGAGAGTCTGTCTGCCCCACCCCCATTGTTTCTGCTTCTCAGCCTCCCTGACACCTGGAAAAATAAATTTCTGCATCAAATTTGCTTCCTTTTAAATACCAAAATGGTTTCCACTCCCCTGGCAGTCCCTGACCTATACACAGGGTGTGAATTTTATAGATTACATTCTACCTTAGTAGTTGACCCCAAAGCTGGACTCCACTCCTTCACAGTCTTCTCTTCTGTTATAATTTCTCAAACGCAGCCCTTGCAATTCTGAGCTGGATAAATCTCTGTGCACTGTGAGTTAGCCAACAGCATTCCTGACCTCCACTCAGTAGGTTCCAACAGCACTTTTCTAGACACAAACATCCCCAGGAGGGAAAAACCTCCCTGTGGAGAACTAACCCTGTAGGAGATGAGATGGCCAGAGCTCTGTGTTCACACTGTAGTTGCTCCTGCCTCCATAGCTGGGTTTTGAGTCTGGGGCTTAGAGTTAAAGATGGCAGGGGCCATGGTGACCTCTACTATTGACTACCAGGTATTTCCAAGAAAGGTTCACCCCAGGTATCCTGAGCAATGTTGAATCTGAGGGTAAAGGAACCAGTTTCCTTTTCCACTGGGGACCCTGCTGGCCCAGGCTGGACCATGGCTGTGATAAGGCCCAAGGGTTCTCATCTGCCATTTCTCCTTCTTCAGGTCATGTAGAAAATATGGAGACTGGAGATTCAAAGCATCAAAGAAAAGTAGGGCTCCTCTCCCTGCTCCATGCTCCATGACCTCTCTCACATCTGCATTTTCAAGTGCAAGCCAGTCAACTGTGTACACCAGAGTTCCCTCCTCCCATTCCCCCGGGGACACTGCCCTCTGATTGTCATGTCATTCAGGAAGGGCAAAAGGTACTGCTGGCACCATCCACACAGCATGCCAGCCTGGTTTCTTGCAGCCTGGAGGTAGCACTGTAATTTAATTAAATATCAACCCCCAGGTATTATATTTCAATTGCAAATAACTTTGGTAATGTAATATTGTGGCTGAGACTTTAAACTCAAGGAAATCGAGAAAATCAAGTTATGGTTTCTCCCAGAATTAACATTCCTCTCCACATTCCTTGGGCACCAAGCTTGCTTTGTGTTGCTAACCACCATCAAACACACACTGAAGTGACTACTCACTGGGCAGGCTGGGGAAGTCTCCTTCCCTAAAAGCTGAGATTCACTGCGTTAAAATGAACGTCCTTTAAACTAGACTTCTGACACTTAAGTGGGAGCTGTGGTCAGAGCGGGAAGAACAGGTGGGGGAGGTTTTATTCAAGCCCAGATGAATCGTTGGCTAATTGTTCCATGTTTCTCTTTGGCTCTTTGCTTTCCAAATCATTAAAAAAAAAAGAAAGAAAGAAAAATTGCCAGTCACTTCCTTCAGCAAGATGCTATCCATAAGAGCATGGTAATCATTTTAGAATGCTTTAAATGCCTTCAAAAAAGAAATAAATAAAAAGCAAAATACAAATGCAAAACACTTAAAAGGTTAACTTTGTTTTAAAGATTAAACATATTTCTGTTGCCTTTTTCTCAGGGCTCAGGTCCAGTGAGATGATTCTCGAAGGACAAAGAAAATCCAAGCCCCAGATTCTCAGCCCACAGTAAATTACTGAGGAAAGCAGTCCCCTGCCTCAATCTTGTCCCTCATTATGAAATCCAAGGGAGCAGGAAAAAGTCAAATAATTGGAGAAAGAAGCCTTCACTTGAAGGACACCCTGAGGTGACCTCCTCATGTTCCCAATTGATTCTGAGATGGCCAAAGTATATATGTGACTAGGCTTTGCACAGGTTTTTTTTTTAAAGTGAAAATTAAAAGGACTTTCCATTCCATTGGTTACTTGAATGGGCAAAAGTGGGCCACCCCCTAATCAGGTTATTTAGAAAGTGACCACATACAGAAATATCAGCTTTATAAAAATATTCACTTCACAAGTCAAGTTGGGACCAAAGTGGCCAGCAAGTGGCAATTAGGGAAATGCTTAGACTTAGTTCTCTGGAGTCTCTGAATCCTCTGCCATGCCCCCAAAGCAACTCTCTATACTTTCTTTCTTAGATTCTCTGTAGCTTCCTCCCTCTCATGCTATGTAATGGTGTTTAAGATGTGGATGGAAGAGATGGAAGAAATGCTCAGATGTGCCTACCTGCACTTTAGCTAATCCAGGCAGCTTTGCAAATCCAGGTGGTTTGTTTCTTACAGTGCCTCTGGACTCTTCCATGAGCCCCATGTAGTTTTGACTCCAGAGCCCCACCATGTTGGAGATGGGATGCTGTCCTTTCTAGGACTAATTTTGCAATTTGTATTTCCAGGACCACACTTATTTAATTACCTCTCCTTTTTAAATGGTTGTCTTATTCTTAAGAAATGTTTATAGCTGCTTCATAATTAGACAAATAATATGTTAGGAATTGACTGAAGAAAAAAACACAAGGGGGTATAAAATGAATTTAGAAATGAATGAATGCAAAATGGGATTTTGTCTGAAGGGATCATCCACTGACTTTGATCTAAGACTTTCTAACAACAAAGCCAAAAAGGCAGACAGTAATCATTTACAAAGTCCCTGGTATCCACAAAACAAACAAACAAACAACAACAACAATAGAACCCCAAAAGAACAGAAGTCCATCTACTTCTGAGATTAAGCAGATACTGAGATTAAGCAGAAACTTCTCCTGTAGTTCCATATTTCAACATGCATATCATGAATACCCTGGTCAGTATGCTATAATCTTCTCACATTTCCAATTCAGAAGCCTAGAATGATGTTTCATTATTCAAATCTTCACAGAAGAAAGCTACCTTTCCAGCACCATCTTCAAATCAAAGCTATAGCCATTTTCAAATATGCCTGTGAGCACTAACAAGTATTACTTTCCATCAGACTTTTCTCCATTTCACAAATTGTAAACACCTGCAAAAATAGCTTCTTAATGGAATGCCTCTAAATTCTACAGCTAGCCTCTAAATCGTGTACTAAATGATATTTAAAGAGGTTGTGTAGGGAGATTGGTTTGTGTTTCCACAGCTTCCATAAGGTTCTCCTAAGTGTTCACCACCCAAAATGTCCAACAACACTTCAGCCACCAGCATTCAGGATTCTATTTGGCTAAGGCACATGTTCTATATTGCATTATTTTGATTCTAAGCAGCACACAAAAATTGGAGGGGTGGGAGTGGATGTGTTCAGCCTGGTTTGTGACTATTTATTTGAAATGTGAATCCAAGGGAGTGTATGTATATAGCAGCACTTTGCCAAGATTTGGGTTCAAGCCTATGGAGTAAATAACCACTGCAAAAGCCTGTGGTCATCATCATTGAGGAAGAATCAAGTTTCCTCTTGTTTTAAGAGCCACGGATTGACTCTTACCAGGCTCAGCATCCAGTGTGAGACTGTAGCTGCCTGCCTGGGAGATGCATGTTGTCAATGAGAGCTCATGATCGATCTTGAACGTGACCAAGCAAAGCCTTCACGTGTGTTCTTGATGAGGATACCTGCAGGCCTATTTCTTTCTAATTACAAAAATTTTTTAAGTTTCTCATTATTTTTGTCATTGATTTTTTTAAACCACATATCCATATAGAGTTGTTTCCATACATATGGGAGATTGTGTGTCATTTGTATTTTCCTGAATTTTTATACAAATGAGGTCGTATCCTACAACTGTGCTACAACTTGCATTTTTCCACTTAATGATATATCTTAGGTCGATTCTTCTAGACAGACAGGGGACCCACATCCACTTGGAAATGCTGCCCACTGTACCCATTCAGTCTAACTGCTTCCATTCCAAAGCATTCCACTGCATGAACATTCTTCATTTGATTGAATGAAATTCCCATTCAATCTATATATCTAACTGTCTATATTATTACACAATAGACAACACTTTAACAGATATTTATACCCTTATAAAAGCATTTCTGTTACAGTCCTGGAAGGAATTCACTGGTGAAATGATATGAGCAAGTTTACATATTAACTACTTACAAGTTTCTCCAAAAATCAAAAAGGCCTATCAACTTATGCTACCAAATAATAATTTAAGAAAATGTCTCTTTCCCTGTCCCTTAGTTAACACTAACAATTGCACATACTACTTTTAATGTATGGAAGTCTGATAGTTACAAAATTATGCCTCGTTATTAGAAAATATACACATACAACTCTTGTATAAAATGACAAAAAGCTATTTCATTCCTACTCCTTGCTGATAACAAATTCTTGTTAATCCAATGGAATATCATATTTACCACTAGCATTACACAGTGTCACCCAGAGAGAAATGATGGGGAGTCCTGGGGAGCCACCAAGGCCACTTCAAACAGTTGCATTGGCTGTGCATACACAACTCTAGGGGGCACCATTCATCTGGACGACAACCTGTATGGATGAGGATACAGCCTCCAAAGCCCTACACAGTAGCTCCATGAAAAGCCACTTCACAGAGGATCCAGAATGACATCCTATTCAAGTAACAAGAAAGAGCCTTAAAGATCAAACTCTTCCTTTTTGTTCCCTCATAGTGGCACAGAGCCAACCCCCACCACAGACCCAATAATCAAGCCATGTTGCATGTGATGTCAATCCTGCAAAAAGTTGGGCAAATTAATCCTTGTAAGACACTATTCATTAGTATCTGAAAGATCTTTGTCCCATTTGTTCACCCAAAGGGCATAACATTAAAATGGCATGATCTCTCATGACGTACAAAAGTAGTTATTAATTTGCACTCATTAGCCAAAGATGTTTGCCAGTAGCCTTTGGATATGTCTCTGGTGTGCACATATGGTGCTTGACAGAGAAGATCCAGAGAGTTGTCGATGACTGAAGGTGACACTATTTAATCTGAACAGCTCATCTATGGATGGAGTTTGCTCAGGGCTTCAGATGCAATTATTCAGGAGGCAAAACTGACAGGCGGGAGGTGGAGCTTTCGATTATCTATTTCAGCAAACATTTTCTTCTACCTCATCCCACTATTTCTGAAATGTTCTCCTTCAGGGGAGATCATGTGCACGATCCAGGCAGGTATTAAAAGGGAGGTCCCCTGTATTGGAGTGATAAAACAAAGAACACACACATATTTATCGTCCTCATTTTGCTTTATTGTACCTATCTGGTGGGCATCCACCAAACCCATTTCCTGGAGGCTCTGCTGGTGCTCTGTTTCAGTCTGGATGCCTCCCTTGTCCTGTGACTACCTTGATTCACAAAGCAAAACCAGTCTACGTTTCTTACAGCTTTTGCATTCCAAATATTACCATTTCTCCCTCTTCTTAAATTTCCTTCCATTATTTCTTCTTTGTGACAGAATATTTGGTATTGACCCATAAAACAGTGGAGCAGGAACCCAATTTTTCAAGAACTGCTCCAAACAGATTGAATTAAATCTTGCAATTAGCTCACAATTTGCATCTCGCAACAGGAAATACATTGTTGCAACTGCAACTTCAGTGGACTGGGCAGAATAAGCTATTGTTGAAGTAATTCCTGTAAAAGGTCATATATTTAAACCCTTCAATTTTTTTTGACAACCTCTCAGAAATGAGTGATACAGTTGCTCCAGTGTCCAAAAAAGCAATAATGTCCATACCACTTTTCTTTATAGGCAGGGTGGAATATTATTACCCCATTCATCACAGACTATTCTGGTTATAAAGTATGTTTCTTGATATTTGAGAGACCTTTTTCTTTCCGTCTTGAAAAAGCTGAAGGTCTCCTGTGCTGGGTGTCAGCAGAGTAGTTTTCTCATAATATGTTAACTTCCTTCAGTGTCCCCTGAACAATGGTGACATTTAGTAGTTTCTACTGAATTCCATCTCCTTATGAGGATAGAATGAGGAGGCCAGTTCAAGATTTCCTCTTCTTTTCAATTAGGAGTCACTCTGTGGTCTCACTAGAAGCAGAGCATGGA
The DNA here is from genome assembly GCA_028644305.1 of Xerus rutilus. Classification (NCBI taxonomy): domain Eukaryota; kingdom Metazoa; phylum Chordata; class Mammalia; order Rodentia; family Sciuridae; genus Xerus; species Xerus rutilus. The sequence continues at coordinate 13,967,996 of CM053414.1, forward strand.
CTTTGAGGTCAAACATAAAGGCCTTCACAGGCCAGGAGTTAAAGTCCATACATATAGAAGCAGAAGATAATAGGGAGAGATGAAGTCCAGTGGACCAAACCATGAAAATCTCCCTTGAAGATATTAAAATTTAACTGCACAAACTAGTGCTGCCAAACCAAAAAAACAGCCTGATTTCAGCTGTTGGCCGCCATTTTGAGGCAGTAGACAAGATGCCTTCTTAAGAGCTTTGTTTTCACAGTGAACATGCCCTATGGATCCAACAGTTTTCAAAATACAATATCATTTGTTTCTGGTCAAAATCTCTGTTTTCCTGACAACTCTGACCTGTCTATGTTTGTTTCACTCAAGTTATTGCCAGGCTTTGAGGATATCTCTGGTGTCCCTACAATTCAGGGTTGGTCTAAGAGTGAGGCTGCTGGAATAATCTCTCCCTGCCTCTTAGGTTACTCGATCCAAACCAAAAATTTAGTCAAAATGTGTTTACAACCATGTTCCTTATTTTCATTTACTCGTTTGGCACAGACTTCACATACTTTATGAGTGAATGTTGTTTGTGGAAATTGAGAATCTACCCCTGCCAACCTATTCAATTTCATATTCCCTGTATTTAATTTTTTTTCTAACTTACAGGCAGGAGAAAGGCAGGGAAGGAAATGGGAGGGGAAAGGTTGGGAAGAGAGACAGGGAGAGCCCAAATCAAGCATGTCATTTGATTATTGCGTCAATCCTGCCGCTGTTGCTCCACAGTCTAATAAACTTTAGTAGCCTAGAGTTACTCGGCTGAGCACTATGTTACTCTTACCATTATCCAGGGGAGGATCTGTCAGATTCATAAATTGTTCTATCACTGAACAGGGAAAGGCAGGCAGGAAAAAAAAGAGAGGGAGAACAAAAAAGAAACTTCGAGTTCCTTTGTCTCTTTTTTATGATTTTTATTATAAATCTCTTTCTTATATATGGAATAAAAGAAGGCTTAATAACACTTAGTTTTAAACCATTCCCAGGTATGATATATCAAGACAGTATCTCTGTAGTCTCTTGGCAGAATACTATATACAGAGTTATCTTCCAGGACCAATGGATTAGAAAAGTCCCTTCCGAGGAGGCCAATGGCATATTTCTACCCCCTCTGGAACTTGTGTCCTATGCTGAGTGGGATTTCACTGATGAGACTATTTCCTGTGTAGAGGGCCAATTTTCTTAAAATATCAAGGCGATGGAGCAGCGGCCATCTAGATAATGGCATGATTCTGTTTTGGCTTCCCCAACATCAAAGTTAAACTAACCAAATTATCCAGCACTCTGTCATTCCTTAGGCAAGATAACAAATGCCCTGAAATTATCATTTATATAAAAACAAAACAGACTAAAATCCCCCCACACATGTAATTAACCAGAGTCTAAACTTTCCTACTATTAAGAAGCAGGCCTTTTTTCTTATTGCTAAAGTACAGACTTTTCTAAACAAGGGCTGTGTTTTAGATTATTAATGTTCAATAAATTCTAAAACTGAATGAAAAACAATTTTACTAATCTTTAAAAAACACACAAAAATAGAGGGACTAATAAAAAACAAATGGAGCATGCTTATTTAACAAGTAGGTTTGTCTGGATAGATCTTGACACTGCTGCAGGCAGTCACTGCAGCACCAGCCAGGATTCCTGAGATCTTTGCTTAGTGGAGAACTACCTATCCAGGAATATTTGCATCTAATGTCTTTGCCTGGCAGGTAAAATACGCATAATTAATAAGTGAGAAATACACATATATGTTAAGTCTTATGATTTCTAAGTTTTGTTTTTGCAGCAAAGCCTAGCATGCCTGACTAAGTGATCTAACTAGTCCTATGGATTTAACAACAACTAATCTCTGTGTTGATTACCCACATATGAATCTTCTGAGGCCAGCTCTCACCAGATAAATATAGATAAGCATGTATGTGTGTGTGTATGCATATGTGTATACATATATGTATGTATGTATGTATGTATATATGTATGTATGTATATTTGTGTGTATGTATACATAGCCATCCACCTTAATTTTTCTACTTAGAGGGCTAACAAATGTTAACATTACCAGGGAATTTCCTTTTTCTACACATCACACACACAAAAATACACACATATACAAATAATATAGTTTTCCTACCACACCCAGTTGCTTAGGCTCCAAAAGTGGCAGTTGCCCTTGATTTCTCAGAGAATTATCTGGAGTCTAAGATCTATATCCTAGGTAACAAATTATTTTGTTATCATAAAGCTTAATGAAACTTATCTAATCTCTCCTGGGGAGAGTTCTACCCCTTGTTTACAAATACATGCAATAAGAACAATAGAAAATGGGTATAATGTTCTAACAACTATGTTGTAGGAAGCACTTGAAATCATGGTTTCATGCCTCCTTGGGAAAATTTAGAACTGAACATTTTAAAATTCTACATTTCCCATCAATGAAATGGAAAGAGATGAAGACACATGTCACAATGGATGAAAAAGAATATTTATAAGGTGTAGATATTGAAAATTTTGTTATATAATTTTAAAAGACAGCATACAAAACCCAAAAACTAACTACATGTCATTCTAAAGCAAAACAGGTCTCTACTCCTTTTCTCTGACTGCTTCAGTCTATCATAAACTTAGATTCAATCTTCCTAATACTATATTTCATGTCATCCCTTCTAAAAAATTTTTTTAAAAAACCTAAAATCATTCTTCAATATCCCATAAACAAAGTTTAGGTTTCCTGGTGTGACATGTAAGATCCCATTCTAACTCTATTCAGTCCTTGTCACTGACCAAATATTTTTAAAGACTTAGACTCTATTCCTTCATAGAAGTCCACCTTACCTTTTCCTTTATGCTATTGCTCATGCTCTTCCCTGATTGGCATGTTCTTCCTCACATCTCTACCATACGTCCTTCAAGGCTAGTTCCTGCCTACAGGCCCATCCCACCTTCACACAGAGGCAGCCTTTAAATGACAGACCTCATCATATCATTATCCTGTTTCAAAGCCCTGGGCCTATAGAATAAAATTGAAATGGCTTTGCCTGGCAGGTAAAACATGCATAATCTCTCCCAAACTCACATTTTCAAACTCTCCGATACATTCCCTCCACCATATTGGACCACCATCCGTATGTACTATGTGTTTTCGCCTGGCTGTGTTTTTCCCTAACACATCCTTACTGCTTTGTCTGCCTGGTGTACTCTACCCTGCCTTTAAGATCCACCCAAAGGCAATTTCAGTGCCTTTTCTGTTTGTCACTCCACACTCCACTAATGCCACAGGCACCTTCAGCTAGGTCGAAGTTGCTATCTCCTCTCTAGAGCCACCATATTGCAAGGCACATCCCATATGTAGTGCTTTCTCATAATTTATCATAGCAATTCACTCTCCAAGTCTTCCTTTGAAGGCTAAGTCCATAACATGTATTTTTTACAAATTATTAAGAAATATTTTTAAAAAATCAAAAAGAGATATAAAATAATACAACAGAGTCCAACTGGTGAAAAAGTATAGCATTACCAATGTAGTTGAAAATTGCTAGGTATCCCTTCCCAATGCCAAGCTGTGTACAACTGTGTAGGAGAGTGCCAGGGAGGAGGTGAGGATCTGAAGGCAGGACGCCCATGCCACATATACTGGAATGCGTAACAAAATGCAAGTGGACCTCTCATTAAGTGGATAAATCTAAGAGTGGCGTTAAAAGCACAAATGCAAGGTTTAGTTTAGAAGATGGCAAAGGTTCCTACTTGATGGGAAACCTGCATTGCCCTGAATTACAGCCTATGTGGAGATAGACTGGATTGTCCAAAGAACACCAGGACTCATGTAAAACCAGCAGAAATTAACTATTGCCTTAGCTTCCCGTATTGTACCTAGAACCTCAGGGCTATGATAAGGCTAATGCCTTAGTGTCTCGTTCATTCATTCACTAATTTATTTATTCATTCATTCACTCAGTAACCATCAATCAACCATCTCCTTTAGAGGGTCAGGGGATGTACCTTACATTTTAGAAGGAACTGGAGAGGAAGAAACTCAGCTGGAGGAAAGAAACTAGGGCTGACAGCTTCCCCTAGGCTTGGTAAGTAGCATATAAAGAGCCTTTTTATGTAGGGAAGTCTGGATGGTTCCTTCAGCATAGTCACAGGAAGTAAAAACAGATCCCAAACCAAGCTCAGCAACAATAAGAAATGGACAGAGATGTGAGAAAGGGACCTGGAGTATGCAATCTGCAAGGACACACTTCTACTCTACCAACTCTATGAAGAATCAAGAAACAAAGGGGAAAATCTTATTACTATTATCATGAAAATGGCATTTGCAGATGACACAAAATTGGGAGGTGTTCCTAACAGTAGCTGAAGACTGGCGCACAATACCAAGCGGTGTATGGATCTTCCTAATAGATGTCAAAAATAACACAATGACGCACTGGTGGAAAAATGCAGATGATCTACCTGGGGAGGAATAAACTTAAAGATGGAATTTAACTTGAAGGAGATTCCTGGATGGCAGTCACTGAGAACACAACCCAGCAGCGAGTGAGTGGTAAACAGCAGTCAGGAGGTAAGGCAAGTGCTGCAGTTCAGCAATTCTCTGAGCTAGTAAAATTTTCAGCCACGCACACAAGGGCATCCCAAACCATGGCTAAGAGTCTGTCTCTCTGTGTCAGCAATGAGACCAGACTTGGAACACTGCAGGCAATTAGGGGTAATGTGATGCCTCAATGGGAATTTAGAAAAGAAAAGAAAAACAAATCAAAGGGAGTGAAATATGAGGAAAGACACAGGCGATAAAATGAACATAATTTGACTAAATAACAACCTAGGGGACCATGATAACCATCTACAGAGCATAAAAATCCAAAATGGGGCCTAGAGGTCTACTGGCCAAAGCGCTATTCTAAGAAATACCTCTAGTCTCATCTGTTAAAAGCTCAATAGAAAGGCAGCGTTTTGCATCCATTTAATTGAAGCGTGGGGACTCCACTGTGGGGAATAAACAGACCTGGGTTCCCAGAATCTATGTGTGTCTCCAAATCATTTTTCAAAACTTGTGGACAGAGAACCTCACCTGAAAGCCAGTGCAAGAAGCTCCCTTGAACCCATAGGCACAAAGTCACTCATTCATCCATCTGCCAAATGTTTATTGAACAAGTCCTCTGTGCCCATGCCACAGTTGGCACTAAGTATACTGTTTTCAATAAAGAATACACAAATATATAATTGTAAACTAGATTAGAGACCTGTGGCACAAAGTCACTCATTCAAGCCTCTGACGAGTGTTTATTGAACAAGTACTCTCTGCCCATGCTGTACTTGGCACTGAGTACAGTGTTTTGAATAAAGAATCTACAAATATATAGTCATAAACTAGATTAGAGAGCCATGAGTGGAAAATGCACAGTTTAATAGAAAACCATTGAAGGGTTTTAACCAACAGTGTCATAATCCATTTAGTTTTTAAAATACACTCGTATATTCTCAATCAATGCACAACATTGTGTATCAGCTTTTAAAACATCCATCCTTATACCTGCAAAGATTGCAAAGGTTTAATTGAGTATGATTATGCATGTATATGTGAGCATATATACCTATAATATTTATTCTACTGTGTATTTGTGCATTTATGTATTTAAAATAATTTTTATAAAAGCAATTTTCTTAGTATAAATGTGTATTTTTTGTAGTTCCATTTTTTCATGTTCAAAAACAGGTAGTCAGGGCTCCTGAGACAAAGATAAAAGAGTTAACTGTCTCTGGGACTCCTGGGCTTCTGACAGCCACAACCTGAAGTCCAAATGCCTCCATCTGACTTCGGATGCTTCCTCAGCTCTGTCCACCCCTGATTGAGAGATGCCTGTCACTGCCTCCAAACAATCACTACTCCAACATCATACAGCCATTTCACCCGGAGCAGGCAGTAATCTGGAAAAATAATGCGCAGGCTGGTCTTGTGAGAAATGATAAGGCAGAACAAGGAGCTTCCTCACCTAGGGGTTTAGGATTCTGAGAAACTGGGCAGGTGGCGATGGGAACAGTGTTAAAACTTGATGCTCCCATGCCTGCCCACGAGCAAGATCTAGAGGCAGAGAAAGAGGGAAGAAAGATGGAACAGAGGTCCGGAGAGAAACAGATAAGCACATCCTTGGCTCTTTATACCCAAGAGGTTTACCCTAATTCCTAAGCTGTCCATTTCCCAACCCTGGGTTTCCTGAGATCTGGTGAAATGTCTTGATCTTGGTTTTCATATAAGCATCATATTAAGCTTCTAGTACCCTCCTTTTTTGATGTAAACTGGTTGGAGAGGCTGTCTGTTCTTCACTCACAATGCCTTTAGGAGTACATCCACTCACTGTCCTAGTCTTTCAGCTGTAATCCAACTCAAATGATCTGAGGAAATAAAATACATCAAAATGGACCAGCTCATGCAATCTAAAATTCCAAAGTTTCCTTCCAGCAGGGCTAGGTTTATAGGTTTAGAAATAGCATCCGGTTTCATTCCCTGCTGACCCTCACTCTTCTTCCATATGTTGGTTCTATTTCCAGACAGAATCTCTTTTGCTTTTGGTCCCTAAACTTCGTTTCATCTTCTATGCCATTAACAATCCCAGCAGTAGTACCCTCCCAGACCCGAGTTCCACTGGCCAGCATGGGGTCATTTGCCTACTCCCAAAACAAGGGGACAAAACACCTTGACTGGGCAGGCATGGATCACAGTCCATCCCGAAACTGGGGGAAGTATCAGACCTCCAAATCATATACAGAAAGTAGAAAGAATTTGCTAGAGGAAGATTGAGGCATGTTTTAGCCTGTTTTCTGCTGATCTCACGGAATACCACAGACTAATTTTTGGCTAATTTTTGATGAGTAGATGTTTGTACAGCTCACAGTTCTGGAGACTGATAAGTCCAAGAGCATAGCACAGGCATCCATGAGGGCCTTCTGGCTGTCTCATAACTTCACGGCAAGGCAGTAAGCATGCTAGCTCAGGTCTTTCTTCTTCTTATAAAGCCACTAATAGTGTCAGTCAGTGGCCCCATCCTCATGCCTTCATCTAATGCTAATTACTTGCAAAAAGTCTCAATTTAAAATACCATTAACCTATCATTGGTGACTATGTTTCCAACACATAAAAACTGGAGAACATACCCCAATAACAGCAAGGTACTACCAGGACAAGGGGAAGGGGATGTTAGAAGCACAATGATTACAAATGTCCAAGCTCATCTCCTCTTACTGCTCAGCATGGAGACTCTTTGAGGGAGGGTCAGTCTCCTCACATCTCCAATAATACCAGATGATACTTGCTGGTGCAGTGAGTCCTCATTACCTGGGACTTTGCCTGCTTACTAAAACTGACCTGTAATTTCAAACTTAGTACTTAGGACACTTTCACTGGTCCCTTGCAGAAAGGCGGAGTCTTGTGAATGTCTCCAGCTGAGGTGGATCAAGGCTATGTTTCTATTTCAACTTAGGCCGCAAACAGAAGTCCTTTTTGAAGGCTTAGTGCCACTTCTTGTTCTTGTTGTTACATTTGATGCTGTTTTTGGTGCCTTTGCTGCCTACAATGACTCCCATGTGCAGAGCTTAGGTGCCATTTAGTTTTTCTAAGCACAGGAAGGCTGTGTAGTGTGCTTTAGGCAAAAAATACATGTTTTATTCAGCCATGAGTTACAGTGCTGTTCTCTATAAGTTCAATGTTAATGAACCAACAATGTATATTAAATAAGGTGTCTTTAAATAGAAACACACATGCAACAAGATTATGTATTGATAGCTTGACAAAAACTTTGTGACCTGAGGCTGGCAGGGCTCTAGCCCATAGTTCCCCTAGGAGCAATGGTTCAGCATGGACTAACCCAGTGTTTGAAGGAACTTTATAGAAGGTAACCACAGCAAATAATGAGAATCCACTGTGTGTGTGTGTAAAATGTCATTCCATTTTATACCCTCTTGGACTTTCTCCCCAAACATCTCCTGTATTTTCTCTTTCCGTCCATGTTACAAACTCCTTTCAAAAATCAAACCATGCAGCTTCTGCAGCCAGAAACACAGTGGATCTTCAAAACTTACTGCCTTATGGATATACTGGTCAGCTACACAACCCACATCAGCTACAGATGTTTTCATTTCAAAAAGTTTTAAAACTTGGCCCACTATCTTATTGCTTATTATCTTCCCTGACTAGGTGTGTTATAGACCTTTCCAAATATAGTATCAATCCAAGAGCAGTTTTCATTCTCATGGCAAAGGGGAGTGAAGCAGGCCAAGACAATCCTGTGCTTGGAACCAATTTCTTCACCTTGGGCAGAGAGAGGTTTGCATGCTCTGTGACTTGATGGCCAGAGACTATCGCTACCAAGCAGACAACTCTTTGGTGCCTTCAGAATCATGGCATTGACTTTCTTCTGGCTCCTATTCTATTGGCAGATCTTGCTGTACCAAGCTCTACACATTCCTCCTACACACCAGAATTTTGTTTGCAAAGAGAAAATATATGTTAGATCTGACTTTAGGCTCTCACAAAAGGCTCCTTTGGTTTTTAGAGTTTTACCTCTGATCAGCCTTGGATTTGTGAAGCTGAATGGGGGACAGGCTCTGCCACCTATGCTATATTTCTGCAGAAGGAAGAAACAAACATGGCACCAGGAAAAAACAAGAGGAAATTAGTGAGAGGAGGTTTCTGAAAATTACATGGTACGGATAATTCACTTAGGAAAAGGTTTGCCTGTAGCCCTGAGTTCCTGGGTAAATCTCACACCTCTCAGAACTCCAGTTTCCTTTTCCCCAAAAGACAGGAGTTTGACTAGATGATGATAATAATGCTAATATATCATTATCATCTAACTTGAATTGGTTGTTTACTGTATGGACCCTTTATATACACAATTTTGTTTAATCTTCAAAATATCCTTACAGAGTAGATGTTACTATCATCCCCACTTGACATACGAGGAAAACAGGAATTCCCAGATCGCTATGAATGAATGATGAACTTACTCATGGTCACTCGGATACTAAGTTGTGGTTTGAACACAGGCAACCTGACTCGATCTAGATCCCCCTTACTCGCCATCTAGATGCATGATTGATCTCTAAAGTCTCTTTCTTCCGACATTTCTTGTTATTTCCTGCCATTCCTTGCTTTTGCCAGCCAAGTTCTCCTGCCTAAGATTCTGGCTTGTGTAAGTTGGATATAACCACATAAATAAATTTGAACTGGAGAAAAGGGAGTAGGGAAGGAGAAAAAAAAGGCAGGAAACTTCTGGAGCTCAAACTCCCTAATGGCCTTAGAAACTCTATAATCCATCCTACTAATCCAGTTTTAATTATATCAATAAGTAGACGGGGCCAGCACTATTTTTCAAGATAGTGCGTAATGTATGAGTAATTCTTCATGCTACTTCTTCCTTAAAAAAAAAAATCTTACAAGAACTTCTGGAATTTATTAGTATGAACAAATCAAACAATTCCATTTTTTAAAATAATGTAATATTGTCATAACAGGATTTAGAGGGATGGTCTGTGAAGGTCACGGGTCCTGCAGACACATCCTGGAAATTGTCCTGTGGGTTCACGGTTAGACCAAGCCTCCAACTTCAGCCAAAGGCAAGGAATCAAACCTCCCATGAAGAAACACGGGAGCTGGGGGCTCAGCTGCCAGATAGAAATGGGGTACAGCACCCCCACCCATGATGCCAGTGAGAGAAGAATCCATAAATCAGAAGCAATTTTAATTTTTAAAAAGTAAAGAATGGAAGACCTCCTCGCAGCAGACAAGCTAGAAACATGGTTGGACCTGTCTCAGTATGGCTTCCCTTCCCCCAAGGCCAGATGACAGTGGCCGCTCCTGTTGGGTCCTGATTGCACATGCCAAGATGAACTTCTGACCACTTTGCAATGCTCAGAGTCTCACTGGCAACTAAAATTAGACTGGCTTCTATTCCAAGCCTAGGGCTCCTCGTGGCTGACTTTCTTTTGTAAGAGTGTGTGATGGTGGCTTGTTTGATTTAAAGAAAATCAATGAAGAGTTACATGAGAAGGAAGAAAACAGAAGACCAGGTATTCCCAGGTTGAGATAAAAGTCCCAATAAAGGGCACCACACACACATGCTCTCACTCTCTCTTTCTCCTTCCCTCAAAGCAAAGAGAATAAGAAGCCTTTGAGGTAAAGTGGAAACTGTTTTGTTGGAAGGGTCGCATGTTCTTCATCTTTAGAGTAGAATCCAATGGGTCTAATCCGGTAAAAAATGGCAGCTACTGGGATGACTGACAGAACAGAACAGGTGGAAAAAGAAACAGTCACAAAAGGTGACTTTTGGTCCTTGCAAAGACCAAGATCATTCGTGCAAGATGGACTGGCTCCGATCACCCACCCCCACCACACACATACCTTTTCTGGTAGCAGTAAGGGTGTGCAGGACAAGAAAAATGTACAGAAGGATTGATCTTCCTGCTGTCCTTCATCAAGCTGACCTTGACCTCAGACCAGATGTGACCCTCGACTACACAATGAGGTTAGCCAAATCAGAAAGGTTTTCACAGACAGGATAGCATTTCTCTCCCAGCTTGGGCCCTGAAATCCCAAGCCTTCCTAGAAGCCACTCACGCCCCCCTCCTGTATAAGGAACCCACCCTAGTCTTAGAGCATTTTCACCGAAACCCCTCAAACCCCTGCTGTGTGTATTATTTACGATCTTAGTGCCTTTTCTTTTCAGGGTATTGGTCCATAATAATGCCATGTGTGTTATTTATGACGCAAGGAATAACTTAAACCACATTAGGAGCCTCAACATTATAGGAACTTTAGAGAGCTACATTTTTCTAGTTATGGTTAAACTACGGCAGTGATAAATCCAATCGTAAGAGTGCAGGAGGGAATCCGCAGGACAGGTGTTACCCATTAGTCACCGTAAGGATATGCAGGAACAAACGCTGGCTCACAGATGCTTCAGCGTCTCTTCCTAAGAACAGCTGTGGGAATCTGAAATGGCAAGAAGTGGGGGGTTTGGAAAGCTGGTAATGAGAAAAGATGGGTAAGGCTGGGATGGAGGGGTGGGGGAGGGGGCACACTCTGCAGAGGACAGAGAAGCCAAGTGCACAAGTGTGTATATTTCACTCCTTCATCTCACATGAGTTCACTGAGGTTCCCCACATGTCTGGGACTAGCTTCCACCCCAGGTTGGAAAGCAGTCCTTAGTCCTAACTACCACCACCCATCAGGGATGTGGACCTACTCAGTCACCATAAGAAAGCAATCGAGGAAGTAAAATACCCAGGACACCAGCTGTGAAAGTCAGCATTGGGGCAATTTACCCTTTTTCTGGGATTTAGTTTCTTCATCCATGAAAAATCAGGGAACTATTTCCCACTCTCTCTCCCCAAGAGGATGGCAGAGAACTTTTTTTTAATCCAATATTTCTTGAGAACTGAGATGTAGACAAGACACCAGTGAAGCTGTCATGGTTGAGTGGTACAAAGAGACCCCAAAAGACATCATTACACTATGATGTGCTGAGTTTGATGATGGAAATATGTAAAGGGCTTTATTATTGGAGGGCAGACCTGGAGGGTCCCTGCAGGATGCACCAGCAGGGAATGACAGAGCCTGGACCAGGGTCCTTGTCTCTGGTCTGCAGGTTTCTGAAGCCTCCATGTGCCTCCCTGTGTCCAAGAAGCACAGAAAAACAATGCCACTCAGAATTAGTGACTTGCTGGGACAGAAATTGGGCTTAAATTTATCCAGACTTCTCTAGAAATCTGTTTAAGCAACTTCAGAGCACAGGGATTATTTCAATGAAAATGCTTAAAGCTCAAAAATAAGTTTCAAATACCTCAGACACAAGCCACACCTATATCTTGAGGACATACATTCTCGGAGTTGGTAGGCATTTGGAAGTCATGCACCCCCCCCCATTCAGATTATGACATTCTCTACAAAATCCTGAGTAATTCCCCAAACACCTCCAACACTGGGGAGCTTAGTGCTTCCCAAAGGGGCTCATTCTACTTTAGCACAGCCCTAGTTAGAATATTCACCATGCTGAAACTTCTGACCATGAGAACTGAAATGTTACCAGAAACTCATTCATTCCATAAATATTTATTAAATGCCACCTACACCAGGCACCGTACTGACTACTACGAATTCAGTAGTAAATATTAACTATATAGAGAAACTCCACCGCAGAGTGCTCACACATAAAATTTTCCTAGCTTAGCTCGTCCAATCCAGCCTTGGAAAATAATATGATAAAATCTGTTTTAGATGCACCATCTGGGCTTTGATCATTTAGTCATTTTGTTACTTAGCTACTAACAGTGTAGCTTATGTTTATAGCAAGGAGCAAGGAGAATAATAATAATGATATACCCTTGTGGGGATGTACAGGTGGCGGGGACAGCCAAACCTAAAATTCATGGACAGGTAGAACATTCCTAATCCCACAATTAGATCCAAAACCCAAAATTTGAAATGTTTTGAGCACCAACATGACAGCACAAATACAGAATTCCACATGTGACAGGTCTGAGCTGACTTCATGTGACAGGTCTCAGTCAAAAAAAACCCCAAAAAACCAGGTGCACTGAAAATACATAAAATTATCTTCAGGCTATGTGTATTAGGTATATAGAAAACATAAGTCAATTTTGTGTTTGTACTTATACCTCATTATCCATATGCAAATTTCCCCAAATCAGGAAATAAAACCTGAACCACTTCTGGTTGCAAACATTTCGGATAAGGGATACTTTAAGAACTAGTGATCTCCTACTGATTTGGATATGTAGGCCTATCCAGCAGGGTCACAAGGGGGCAAGGCTGCCTCCTCACTGCAACGTGACCCCTCTGTGGAGTCCTCTGGCTGTTATTCTCCTCTGCCCATTCACAGCTTACAGTTTGGCCTTCCTTACACATTGGCTCACTTCGGTATCTTCCCCTTTGCACCTGGAGTTCAATAAGCACAAAAAAAAATGATTTCTATTTAGTACACCATTGAATCTTTATCTCCTGGTTTTATACAATATACTTTGAGGTGCTTGCTACTGTTCCCATTTTCCAGAAGTAAAAACAGACTGAGCCTCATTTAGAATTAGCAAAGTAGCATTAGCACCTAAATCTAGGTCTGCCTGTGAGTGGTCTGCTGACACCCACTCTGCTCCCCACCCCCCGACATCGTTGATGATTTGAACTCTCTAAACTGGTGCATTTGTAGTATCAGTGAGTCTACCTAACCAAGGCACAAAACTAAAGTGGTCTACACAAGATGAAGTCTGTTCCTCTCTCATGTGAAAGTATAGGGTACGCATAGTGGTTCCACGTTTTTATTAGTGTCTAGGCTCCTCTTTTGATGCTTGGCCATTCCCAATACATAGCTTCCATCCATGAACAAAAGTGACTATTTCCACTTCGATCTGCACCTTCAAGTTCAGTCAAAAGGGAGGGGAAAAAAGAAAAGGGGAGGGCCTGCCTCTTTCTTTAAAGACATGACCTGGAAGTCGCACACATCATTTCTATGCACGTCATTGGCCGGATCTTAGGCACATGGCCACAGCTGAAGGGAAGATGGGAAATGTGTAGTGGGAAGTCCAATTAAAAATTCTTGCTAAACAGGAAGGCCAGGACAGCTTCAGGAGTTACATGTTTCCACTGATAAGACAGTGGGAAAAATTAGAGAAATAGAAGGGGAAAGAGAAAGAAGTTCAAAGAAGCAGAAATATGAACTAGCGTAGGTAAGCTAAACTCCTTCTCCTCCAGCACTTTCTATCCACTTGGGTATTCTGAATTTCTTCCCCTGAAGCTTTACTTATGGAATTGAAGCTTTGATACTCATGAACCCATAAATTAAAGGAGATCATGGTTTCCTATATTATGAGCTCAATTCCCTAGGTACAGCCTTTGAGTTCTGTGAATGAGGGAAGAACACATAGCGAGTATTTTAGTTGGATATTTTTTTCCCTCCGTGACCAAAAGACCTGATGAGAACAGTTAGAGAGGGAAAGGTTTATTTGGGGCTCTCAGTTCCAGAGGTCTAAATCTGTACTCCCTTGCTCTGGGCCTGATGTGAGGCAGACCATCATGGCAGAAGACTGTGGTGGAGGAAAGGGGTTCAGGACATGGCCACCAGGAAGCAGAGAGAGCACTCCCCTGACCACGGAGGAAATATAAATCTCCAAGTCACACCCCTGATGCCCACCTCCTCCAGCCACACACTACTTGCCTAGAGTCACTACGAATTAGTCTCCATCACAGGATTAATGCACTGCTTAGGTTAAGGCTCTCAAAACCCTATCATTTCACCTCTGAACTTTCTTGCAATGTCTCATACATGAGCTTTTGGGGGACACCTCATATCTAAACTAGAACACTGAAGAAGATTGCTTTCTGAATGCAGACAACTCTTGAGGACTTTTATTACCAAGAGCAACTTGATATTTGGGGTTGTCTCAGTCTTATGGGAAGAACAAGTAAGCATAATATGGGATTTCTTTCCTACATATTGCCCCACAAATATATTAGGAATAAAATACTTCTTCAAATTCTCATATATTAAGTCTTTAAAAATTAAGGTCTTCCAAAAACAAGCTAGGACTCTTCAATGTACAGGATTCAAAGTTGTAAAATATAATTTATAAGTTAGAAAAAAATTATCCTTTTTTGAAACTAATTTATCACGCGCTAAAACCCATGGGGAAGTCTGATGTCAAACCTTATCAAATTTCTAAAGTCTGGGCCATTGGCAAATTGAAAACAATTTTAAAAAAACAGGGTAAAACCAATGGGCTTGAGTGAGGTGTATAATTATAAATAAACTAATTAGTGTTTTCCAATTTCTTGGTTATTATCCACATGAACCCATTCATGTAAACTCACAAATGACTTTGCTAAGCAGGAAGGAAAAGCAGCTGACTGAAAGACCTCCTTCCCCACTCCTCCCACCATATTTAGGGCAGAGTTGAAGGTGAGATGTGGGGGACTCTGGGCACTCTAGAGAATTGATGGGGTAGGTCAGGGGTTCATAGCTTTAGGTGGCCCTTAGCCATATCTTCATATAATACCCTTCATTTGAGCAGGTGTGAAGGCAGGTCCTTGCTTTTTACTAACAGAACATGGTCCTGCAAAGGGATTTTACAGATCCCTCCACAGTTGACTTAAGATAATAAAAAAGATTATCATGGGTGGGCCTGACCTACTCAGGGGACCCTTTAAAACAGGGTCTCAATCAAGGTCAGAGATTCCAAGCAGCAAAGACTCTCTTCTTTGCTGGCTTTAAAGAAGCAAGCCGCCATGAACAATACAGTCCAGAGGAAATGAATTCAGCAAACAACATGGGGGAGCCCAAAGTGGACCCATCCCAAGCTGACCTTCCAGATGAGAACGCAGCCCATCCAGTGCCTTGATCTCAGCCTGTGAGCCCCTGAGCTGAGAACGCCGCAAGACAGAACCCAGACTCCTGGCCCACAGATGCTGAGAGATCACAAATGGGTGCTGTGTCGAGTCACTACATTTGTAGTCACTCCTTACAGAACAGCAGAAAACTAATACACAAGCTGAGCACTCAGCATGTGCCAGCGTGCCCAGGGGACAGCAAGGAGCGGTACAGAGCACAGGGGAAGCACATTCCCATCCCGCCTGCCTCTTCCCACCCTCCAAGCCTTTGCTCACTGCCGTCCTGCCTTCAACCTCAAATCAGGTTTCTGCCTGTGATTCAATCTCTGGCTCCCTATGAGAAATCTTTTTTATATAAAATTAATATATAAATAAATTTGTTCTTGGAGCAATGCGGTGTGGAACAGAACCTGCCGGGCTCTCTAACACCCATCACAAAGAAAAGACTGCAGAGGGGAGGGGGAGGGCAGAGCTCTATCCTCCATGGGGAAGCGGAGAATTCATAGTGATCTTATTGCAGATGTAAAATTAGGTCAGGGGCTCTATAAACTGATTAAAGCTAATGCTTCACGCTTCCAAGGAAAACAGCCGATACAAAAGGGAATGATCTCTGGCTCATGAGAAGAGGGATGGCAAGCCCCCTGTGTTCAGAGGCAGTGCGGCCATGTGGGCTGCTTGGCCAAAATGAAACCACAGGAAAGGAGCCACCAGAGACCATGGGGCACTGCCAAATGCACAGAAGCGAAGGACTCAAGGGTCCCCAAGTCCAGGAACTCTGAACTACCCTGCCTCTCCCCGATTCATAGCCATCTGTGGCTCTTTGTGAGTCCTCTGGTCCCTGTGAGTCTTGGATTTTATAGGCATCCAGGTTTTAAATCTTCTGGCTTGGGTCCCACAGAAGTCAATGGCATGCCAGTTTAGATAATCCCAATGCCTGGGACCAGAAAGCACAGCCTGCACAGTCCCTAAGACTCTTCTTCGATTGCTATTTTTCTCCCAAATTCCTTTACTTCTTCCTCTTCCTCCTCCATATTTCTTTCTCTCATTCCCTTCTCAAAGAGGTACAAGGGCCACCCTCCTTTCCCTTAAATCTTAGGCTTTCCCTTCTGCTCCTAGGACAACACAAAAGAAACACAAAAAACGCATTCACATTCTTTGATTTATCTTATGGGTTCCCCAAGCAACCCTCGTCACTACCCAAGGGTTAAGAAAGACAGAATCTCTATAGCAAAAGAGTAGTGGCAGCTTTTGCAATGCAAATGTGTCTGGTTTGAGTGTGAAATATTTTGCATTACTAAAGTTTCCTTACCTCCTCTTTTTAAGTGTGCGTATTTGGGAAAATATCACTTCAGCAAAAGATACAGTACTTCTGATCCCAAACACTGATGTAGCTACCTACAGCAGGTAGAAGGTGACCTGATTTACATACTTAATTTAAACAGAAAAGGATTAAAAGAAGACTTTTGAGGCTGGGAAAGGCTGTGGGTCACCTGTGGAGGGCCACAGAGCCAAATGCTTCAATTTAGACTTTAAATCAAACACCAGGGAAGAACACCTGGGACTTGAGTCAGTTACATTTTCATTTCAGTAGTGACCAAAGTCATTCGGTTCATTTTTGGTTCAAGGCCAATAACCAGTCCAAACTAAATTGGGAAAACAGTGCACAAATTATTCGGTCCACACAGGACAGAAAATAACAGGTCTAGTTTGAAGAAAAAAGAGGTAGGGGTGAGTTCTGGCCCAGCTCTCTGGGAAACAAGTGCAGTGCCAACTAAAGTTGAGGTACTTCCGTTTTCCTGATGAACATGAAGGTGTACATGAACTGTCTCCTGTATCTTCACACCACCCTTTGGCCCAGGCTATTGACTTGCCCAGGAAACTCACATAAAATGGGCTGGTGTGACTAAACCCTGTAGATAGATAGCCCTTAGAAGAAAGCCCAAGTGTTACTCTCATTTCATTTCAATATAGTTTAAGTTTGCAGGAATTGTGGAGAAAATAAAAATTAAAGTCACTGACCTATCTAGTCCCAAAAGCAGAATTTCTTCACACAAGTACATCATATGACATTGGGGTCAAAAGTTAAAAATTGCTCTTGTATTCCTGAACCTCTTTAGGAAATCCTTTATGGAAAAAACATTCCTTTTTTATGTCACTTTATTCTGCTATAGTGACAACATGTTACATGTCCTCTACTGACATGGTATTAAGCATGTTACTCTGCTTGTCAGTAATAATAATAGTAACAACAACAACAACATCCCAAGAATATCTTTATGTTTAGTAGAAGCATCTTCATTTTAAAAGTTAGAATTATGTTGACTTCAAGAAAAGTGATGAGAATAAATAGAAGCTACCAGAAGTGGTGTGTTGTATATGAGAGAGCACCAGATGAGAATCATAAAATTTGGCGATTGTCCCTACATTTTATTTGCTTCTCAAGTTTATAAAAGACCAAGAGTAAGCACGTAGGAGGTATTCCTATTATGACTTCCTCACAATGGAAAAAGAGATAAAATACATGGTGGTGTTGGCTTGTTTCCTTAGAATATTTCCCAAAGCAATTAAGAAAAATATATTATTTCCAAGTCCATCACCAGACTCTATGGAATATGCAGTCTCCCTGCATATTTTATCTTCTCTACTATTTCTTTCTGATTCATGTGCACACACTGGGTCTCAGATTCAGTTCTACCACTTATGAGAGATGTCATCTTAGAGGAGTGACAGCCTCTGTGAGTCCCATAGTCTCATACAGTCAGCTGAGAGTGATCCCCACTTCTACCAGCCAGAGCCCTGGCAGGTAGCAGATGGCACACTCAGCTGGAGAGACTGAGGATACCATAAAAAGGACACTAATTGTACAGGTGAGAACAGAGTTCAGGGAAGCAAGAAAGAAGAGTGTGCCTTAGACTAGAAATAGCAGGAGCCATTTCCATCCCTAGACCTGAAGGTACACCAAACCAGGGTATCCCTGTCTCTTGGGAAGAATGACTGTAAGAGAAGTGCACCAGAAACGTTCCAGGACCTTGGGAAAAAGGGAGGCAGCCAACCCTTGGCTACTTACAGTGGCCCAGCCTCTCTCTCCTCCTACTTTCCAACCCCTTCTTGGTGCCTCTCTCTTATTTGCCAAAACCAGCTGGAAACCAGAAAGTGAGGACTCCCATTGGATATGGTCCAAATTGGTTGGTATCCTGGGACACAGAGCAAGGTGAAGAAGGAAAGGGAGCAGAGATGGTAAGAATCCATCAGAACACCTCAAAAACCTGACTCTTAGGTATCACTCGAACTATGTTACATTTCTATTCCTCAGCATTCACTGAGCCCAGCCTCCTTGACAGGTCTCCAATGTCTCATCCTTCAGACCCAGGCTACCCTGAAGTCCTGTCTTCACCTTTCAAGCTGTTACCTTTCAAGAGGAAAAAAAAGAAAAAAAGTGCTGCGGGTCACCTCAGACCTTCCTGAGATCAACATCCCTCCAGCCTTTCTACAGTTGGCAAAGATACTTGCGCTTCTCTGTATTAACACACACCTGTTGTTTGTCCTTGTTTCTGCACACACTATGTAAATGTTATAGCATCATCCAACTTAAAAAATGAAGGTAACAGATTAAATTAGAGATGCCAACCCATCTCTCCACCCACAAATCTTTACTGGATTTTTATCATCCCTGCCAACTCCAAGCGATTAGTAGTAGCAAGATGGCGCCATGAGTGGAGAGAAACTGAAAGCCGAACTCATGCACAACAGGAAACATGCCTCTCGCAGATAATGGAAGGGGAATCAACATCCTACACCAGAAACTACCTTATTTTCCAAACACAAATAGGGAATGCCCAGCTGAATTTGAGTTTGGATAAATGATGAATAATTTCTAGTACAATTATGCCCCATACCATGTTTGTGACATGTACCAAAACTAGTATTCAGTATTTATGATTAGTATTCATTGTTTACCTGGAATTCAAATTAAACTGGGCAACCTGTATTTTTGTTGGCTAACTCTGGCAACCCTGACTCTGACACTACATGAGATTCTGGGCTAACGTTTCTCCTTGGTAGTTTAGGAATCTAGGACCCACAGATATTACGAAACTTTCCCACTGGTGCACTGCTGGTTAGAACAAATCAGGGCTAGAAGGAAAGTTCCACTTGTCCTGTGCTGTGTCTCATCTATCTCAGATTATAAACCTCATGAGGATTTAAGCAGATCTGTAAGCCACCTTGTAAACCATCTCAAGCTGCAAGGCTCCTAAGAAGCTCTTTTAGATTGATTGAAAATATGACCTGGAAAATGTCATAATGCCATTTCATAATAATGTTATGTTGGTTTGTAATGTACAGTATATTACACAAATTCATCAAATGCTTACAGAATTAATAGCACCGTGCTACCATTCTTATTCAAACTTTAATGGGCATGAGTATCTATATATATATACTCAGGAGTTCCAGATGAGGTAATTATTTGGTTTAGCATAAATACTGAAAATCAGTGACAATCCACAAACCTGTTATAACTAAAAAGTGACTTAAAATGTACAATGAGCATTTCTGCCTTTTCAACCACCAAAATTGCTTCTTTACTGAAGCTGAAAGATATTTTAAAGAAATAATTTTGCTGGAGATTTCCTGATACATCAACAAATCAATTATCCTATACACAGGGCCTGAGGGATGGAAGAATTATTGCCTATGAGCCCAGCCCTCTGAATCATTCCTTCTTGGAGCATTTATTTGGCTCCAGTGATCAACAGAAGTCCCTTTCCAGTGCATAGATACAGCTCCAAAGATAAAAGATGGCTTAGGTATGTGAATAAAGAAAATAGTGCCTGGCATAGTGGCACATGCCTGTAATCCTAGCAACATGGGAGGTGGAGGCAGGAGGATCTCAAGTTGAAAACCAGCCTCAGCAACTTAGTGAGGCCCTGTCTCAAAATAAAAAACTAAGAAGGGCTGAGGATGTAGCTCAGTGATACAGCACCCACAGTGCAAACCCCAGTACCGAGGGGCTGGGGGGATGTGGTTACCTACTATTCATGAGAATGATGTTTTCAGATGCCATGATTTATCACCATCTGTGGTAGGCAAAACAATGGTCTCCCAAAAACATCTACATCGTGATCCTGGAAACTGTGGTTACATCATGTTACATGGCAAAGGAGTATTAAGGCTGTAGCAGGAACTAGGGTTGCTAATCAGATGACCTGATGATAGGAGGATTATTGGGATAGCCCCAATATAATCATAAGGGTCCTTAAAAGTGGAAGAGGATGGCTCAAGAGAGAAGGTCAGAGGGATGTGATGTTAGAAATACTCTACCAGCCCTTGCTGAGTTTGAAGACAGAAGGGGGCCGTGAGCCAAGGAATGTGGGCAGCAACCAGAAGCTGATAAGAGTGAAGAGACAGATTTTTCCCTTTCAATCTTCAGAAGAAAATGGAGACCCAAATTGGACTTATGACCTCCAGAAATATAGGATAATAAATCTGTGTTGCTTAAAGCCACTATACTTATAGTAATTTGTTATAGGAGCTGAAAGGACCAGACTAAAGCCATTCTGTGACTCTAGGCCTCTTGTCCAGAGCCCTAGGTCCCCCACCCAGTTACTGGAAGTTGCAACACAACGGCACCCCTCCCTGGCGCCAAAAAGTGGTTCTGCAACTTGAGTCAGCTAATCAGAAGGCCAGGCAATGAGCTCATTGTAGCCAGACCTATCAATAACCTAAAGGTCAACTGGGCCCATTGTAGCCAGACCTA
>CM053414.1:13989668-14049769 GCA_028644305.1 Xerus rutilus
CCTCTTGTCCAGAGCCCTAGGTCCCCCACCCAGTTACTGGAAGTTGCAACACAACGGCACCCCTCCCTGGCGCCAAAAAGTGGTTCTGCAACTTGAGTCAGCTAATCAGAAGGCCAGGCAATGAGCTCATTGTAGCCAGACCTATCAATAACCTAAAGGTCAACTGGGCCCATTGTAGCCAGACCTATCAGTCTAAAGGCCCACTGACCACCCAGTGACTTCACCCTAACCCCATCCAATCCTATTGCTGTTTCCCCTGCGCGCGCTTTCCCTTACCCAATTATGTAACGCCAAGGCATGTACTCCCCTGCTTGCGATTGTAACCCATAAAAATCCCTGCTCCCCTAGACTTGGGGCCACGCTTCCTAACCCACTGCGTCAGTGTGGGTTGGCGGACCCTACTCGAGTTTGAATTAAAGACCCTTTTGTGATTACATCAGAATCGGACTCCTGGTGGTCTCTGGTGGTCTCGAGTCTGGGCATTACAGAGCCATAGAAACTTAATAATTATGTATTAATAAACCTAATGTGCAGCAGTATCAAAACATTAAGATCATAATGGCACGCTCAAATATGAGTTATACAAAGTTACTAAGATATTGGCATGACCAATAAAAATAAACAAAAGTGTAATACTGCTATATAGAATCGATGCAATTAGAATAGGAGGTGAGAACATACAGTTAAGAAGCACACAGGCTATTGATCAGTGCAATCCTATATTTGCAAAAACTGGGTAAAAGAACATAAAGGGGCAAAACCAAATGTGGCCTTGTTGGTGAAGAGACTCCTGCTACCTGGAGCTGAGCTGGATGCCATCAGAGATAAGGGGGCCTGGGAACCACTACCAAGAAAAAAGCCCTCTTCTGATGCTGCTGAGAAAGAAGAGCCAGGTCCTGGAAAGACAAAAGTTGTACAACAAAGGAAGAGCCAGCGGTGTCTGTTAACGGGGACCAGGACGAGGTGCCAACGTTTCACATAGTGAAAAAGCATCTGATTCTGATCATGTTAGTACTGTGGCAGATGGACCCTGCACGAGAACACAACTTCCCAAAGAGACACGGCTCTCAGAAGGCAAGCCACCTGAGCAATGGAGCCTCCACAGCCAGTCTACAGAGCAGGCACAGCACGGCACAGCAGCTGCAACAATGAGAATCGTGATATCCCATCCATACCCATGTTTATAGCAGCACAGTCACAATAGTCAAACTAGGGAGCCATCCTAGGTGTCCATCATGGATGAATGGATAAAGAAAATGTGGTATATACACAATGGAGTTTTATTCAGCCATAAAGAAAAATAAAATTATGGCATTTGCAGTAAAATGGATGGAAGTAGAGACCATCATGTTAAGCAAAGTAAGTCAAACCCAGAAGGTCAAAGATCATGTTTTCTCTCATATAAGGAAGCTAGAGAGAAAAGGAAAGCGAAGGTGGATATTCTAAAAATCAAAAGGAAATCAGTAGGGGAAAGAGACCAAGAGACCAGAGGCAGGGAGGGAGGGGGGAAGTGCTAGGGAGTGATATTGGCCAAATTATATTTTGATATTTTGTGCATGTAACAATAAATCCCCTAAACATGTACAGCTATAATACTCCAATTTTAAAAAGTAGAAACAAAATATAGTAGAATCAAAATTATCCCATAGTATTTTGAGGGGAAGATGAATAGAGTAGGCATATAAACTTCCCAGAGGAAAGCCAAGAGAATAAGAAAACCTCAAAGTTTAGCAAGGATCTAGTCAGGTTTGATAATAGCAGAACACCCCGAGCAATAATGGATCAAAACTAATTCTGCAATCAGGTCACTTAAATAAACTCCACTTTCACTATCAATCCAGTGAGAACAAATTGCTGAATGAATTGATAGATATGTGTGTGAGTGTACACATTTACACACTCATGCACACACAAATATTAAGTGGGTACTGAAAACCATCAAAATGCAAGAATTGGAAACATGGAAATAGTGTTAGGAAAACCAACAACCACTCAATAAATCCATGTGGAATACATGCATTTCTAAGAGTCAGAACTAACATCTCTCCAATGTAGAAAAGCATGGTAATTAGGTGACATAGTTTTAAGGAAAAAATGTTTTTCAGGAACACAAACTCATAGCATGTAACTACAAAAAGTTAGTGGCTACAGTACCAGAGGGTGGCACATCACACGCCCTCACACAGGACAACAGCA
Organism: Xerus rutilus; assembly: GCA_028644305.1. Taxonomy (NCBI): domain Eukaryota; kingdom Metazoa; phylum Chordata; class Mammalia; order Rodentia; family Sciuridae; genus Xerus; species Xerus rutilus. The sequence goes on from CM053414.1 coordinate 13,991,865, forward strand.
GGTGTGGTAGGTCGTCCTTAGGATCCATACAGTGAACTTCACAAAAAGAAAGTTGGCAACTCATCCTTGTTACTCCCCAGCTGCATCATTCTTGGCAAGGCCTCGGAGCCCATGTTCCCTCTTTTGTAAAAGGGGGATAGTCCTAGATTATAATGCACGTGGAAGCCCTGTGCAAACGGGGCACCACGTAAATGAAATTATTTCAGCAGCAGATATCACTAAGCTACTAAGATTTTAAAGGCACATAACAAAGTTCATAGGGCATAATTCTTTACTGTAAACACAAATCTAATAATACGAATGACAGTGACCGCAGAAGGACACTAGGCTTGCACTACGACAGTACACCAGAAGCACTGGCTGGGTGACATGGCTGCTTTACAAGGCGACAAGATCACTAATGTAAGGGAACTCGTTGGCTCTAACTGTGCTACTGAACTGACAGCAACATAATTATTGGTCATCTTATAAAACTGAAGATTGTCAGAGTAAATCAATTTACCATCCTAGAAACTTATGTGACTCCTGATATTCCAGTTTAAACATTTTTTTTTAAAAGAAATATATCAGATTTGACATTTTTTTCAGAAGGCAGTGCTTTGGGGAGCTTAGGCTGTTACTTAAGAGCATATAATTTATTATTATGCTTTTTAATGTATTCATAATATGCCCATGGTTATCACTTACTGGCACCTCCTCTACTCCAACAAGAACAATAGTTTTTACTACAATGGTGTCTCCTCCCTTTTCCACTTTCCAGCTCTCACAGATTTTTCAAATTTTTTAAAGTAGGAAGGGCAGATTGAAAACATAAGCATTCCCTGCTGCTTCCCCCCTAAATCTGTTGATAAAATGTTGTCTTGTTCATTGCCAATACATGCATATTTATTTCATTTATATATTAATATATACACACATACATGATGGTATATCAATACTACTTACACAATAGAATTAATACAAAGTAGACATTTTTCAAGATTTAATGTAAATAGATGCCCTAAGGTTTCTTTCATTACCTACAGTGGATGCCCTGTGTGCCCCTTGAGGTAGAGAAACTTTCTGCTTTAAAGATCATTCATCCTAGAACCTATATCTAGTGCATATCCCAGCTCCTCCTGCAATACACCTGCTGAATCTAATACAGTGTCGTATATGTTACCACACAGTATGGACCAAATAGGTGAATGGACGTGGCATTTTTCTCCCCTTGTGAGACGAGACATTGCAACAAGGAAAACAAAGGACAAAGATTCAGGAGTCTGGAATGACTTTGAACTAGCTGCATGAACTTGAGCAAGTCACTTGACATTTTTAGGTTTTGGTTTTCTCGTTGTGAAAAATACAAGATAATGTGGTCCCTGAAGTTCCTTGAACACACAGGTGCAGGATGATAGAGATTGAGGGGCCAATGCCCCAGCAGGACCGGCAGATTGAAGAAGGCATCAGCTCATGAAGCCTTCAGCACTCAGGTGAGAAGAGAGTAAGGTGAGGGGCCAGGGCAAGCACTTGGTGCTCATTACTGAAGTAGCCACAGCCCTGCTTTGTCTCCATGGGCTAGGGAGTGCGGGACCCATTCTGGAAGGTTCCCAGTAGTGCTGCAGGACCCTCTGGCTAGGCAAGAAACCCTAGGATAGTGTCCCAACAGCAGGCACCACAGCCCCTCTCAGCCTCGCTCCCTCGGCAGAGCTGCTTAGATAAACCAAAAACCCAGAAAGGACAGTATGGGCAAATGAGGTCATGTCACACGAAACTTCAAACTTGGGCCTATTTAAAGCCACTGTCAGAAAGGAATTTTCCTCATTTGCTTGTCCTCGGTGTGTCTAGATAAACACCGAGCAGTGGTTTTTACCTTTCTGTGAGGCCTCATGCATGGGCCACAGCCAAAGGCAGATTTCCGGCCATATCAGACCAATTATTTCACAGGACATAATAAGTCCCTGCTCTGATGTTCCTTTTATTTCCATTACTATCTCATTCGATCAGCTTCTGAGTGCAGTGACAGGGCTTGGCTTCCTTCCCTTGAGAGCTCTGTCCACTCTCCAGCCCTTATTGCCTAAAAGAAATTTTTACTAATGGCTACAGTACTTTTTCTTTCTTAGCTTTAGGCCACAGCTCCTGGGCCTGCCATTCCGGAAGAGAGTGACTAATCCCTTTCTCTCATTTATACGGCTACCTTGAAGGTATTTATAGATTGTGGTCACTTCCCCCACAGAGGCCTTTCTTTGGGGAGGATATAAATTACTTCTTCAGTCAGGCCACTCGAGTGTGCTCTTTTCAACATTCGTATCATTTTTGTGGCCTTTATTTCCTCTACATTTTATTTCCCTCTTAAACTGTGCGGATGCGAACCACAGCTAACTTTCCAGATGTGGTCAGAATCTTTTCCAGTGAGGCAGAATGAAATAATTGCCCCACCTCCGGCCCCTGGATCCACACCCTTCATTCAAAAACAGGATCGGCTTTGGCTTACAAACCCTCTCAGGCGGGCGGTTCACCAACTCTAGGCCTGAGGTGTTTTTCAGACCCACCAGTTCTGCTGTTAGCTAGTCTCATTCTTGTCTGGATTTTGGCTGTTTGCTTCCCTGCCTGAGTGTGGAACTTTGTGTTTATCACAACTGCATCTCATCCTTGGCCCCCAGCTCCCGTTTCTACACAGTATCCGTCAGCTTGCCATTCAGTTCTAACTTATATGGCAGGAATGTGTATCTAATCTGGCCATCACAAAAAATAACAATAATCGAAATTCTCATCACAGATGCTTCTCTACTTAAAATGGGGTTATATCCCCAAACACCTATTGAAAATGGAAAATATCTAAGTTGAAGCGCATTTAATAAACCTAACATAGTGAACACCATAGCCTAACCTAGCCTACCTCAAATGGTCTCACAATGCTTACTTTGGCCTATAGTTGGGCAAAGTCATCAAACAAATCCTGCTTGATGATAAAATGCTAAGTACCTCATACAATGCATTGGACACTGTACTGAAGGCGGAAAGCAGAATAGATGAATTGGTGCATTTTTACAGCAGCATAAAGTGGAAAACATCTCAAGTCGAAGTGAGTGGGGGTCTGTCGGTGGAGCTGCGTATCGGACACTATTCTTAGAAAGTTCCTGCCCTGGGAGAATCTTGAGGCATCTTGACAAGCAAGATTCAGTTCACACACTGGCACTATCTGTGGATCTCTCGAGCAGCTGTTTCTAACATCAGGAATAGTTATTTGGGGTCTCAGCTGTGGGATCTGGCCATATTGTGTTCTAGATGAAGGATTCTGGGTCCCTAGATCTATCCTGATCAACATGGTGGCCATTAGCCTCTGTGTCTGTTTAAAGTGAATGAAGTAAGTCAATCAAATATGTTAATTGAAAGAAAATGAAGTAAAATCAAAGGCAATTCAGAATACAGTTCCTTAGTTTCACTACCTATGTTTCATATGTTCATCAGTCACAGTGGCCGGTGGGTACCATATTGGATAATGTCAATGTAGGCATTTCCACTGTCCCAGAAAGTTCTAGAGGACAGTGCTGATGCAGGTGGCTGGGTCCCACTGCATCCCCTTCTTTATGTTCCACAGATCTCACCAACAAGCAGTAGTTCTCTCTACCCCTTGGAAAACATGGTCAGTTCCCATCAAAGTCTTTCTGTATCAACTGGTCCCCACTTTCAATCACCCAAGAAATTCTTACACAGCATTGATGCTAGCCAGGCGCTGGCCTGACTTTGGGGATGAGCAGTGAATGATGCAAAGTCCCTGTTCATATGTAGCTTCCATTCCAGTGGATGAGAAAAACAATTAACAAGTGTATGTATCATAATGTGTCAGTGTAGAACTCCAAAGCAGGGAAACAGAACAGAGGGTAGGTAAGAGAGACAGGACCGTAAGAAAAGGCCTCTCTCAGGAGAAATATAAGCAGAAACTTGAACAAAGTGAGGGACTGAGCCATGTTGTACTTCACAGGAAAATTGAGTGCAAAGGCCCTCAGGTAGGAAAGAGCCTACTACATTCAAAAACCAAAGATGGCTCATGTGACTGGAGAGAAGTAAGAAAGAGCAAGAGTGATAGGGCAATCCCAGGTTTCCTGGGGCATAAAGTTTTGCAATTTGCAGGGGTAGGGGGTCTTTAAGACATAGAATCAGCCATGCACAGTGGCCCATGCCTTCATTCTCAGCTATTCAGGAGGCTGGGGCAGGAGAATCATCGATTCAAGACTAGCCTCAGCAACTTAGCAAGACATCATCTCAAAAAATTAAAAAGGGCTGGGGATATAGCTCAGTGGTAAAATGCCACTGGGTTCAGTTCCTAGTACTAGAAGAAAATAAAGATAAAATCAAATTATAAATATAAAATTATTGGAGACCCTCACAAATCTTGAAAAAGGCCTAGGCAGCTGGTATAGTGGCACATGCCTATAATTCCAGTGACACAGGAAACTGAGTTAGGAAGATCACAAGTCCACAGCCAACTTCAGCAACTTAGTGAGACTAGGTCTCCAAATAAAAAGAACAGATAATATAGCTCATGGTAAAGCATTTCTGGGGTTCAATTCCAGGACAAGAAAGTGAGTGGGTGGGGAGGGAGGGAAAAGAAGAAAAGAAAAGAAGAAAGGACCTGGGCAAATGAGATGCCAAGAAACTTGGACTTCACTTGCTACACATGAAAGCCAAAACCGGGGTTAGAAGACATCTGAAGAGGACCTGGGAGACCATGTTAAGGACAGGAAGCCCAGAAGGGGTTGTGAGGAGAGCAGGGATAGGCTTGGACTTACACTGTGAAAAAACAATGCCCCATATGTACTTTCTCTGGCTTTGTAGTAGGAGACTGATGAGGAGAACAGGAAGATCAGGAAGGAGGCAAGAGAAAACCAGGGTCCTGGGCCATGTGAGCTAGAGAAGCAAGCTGCAGGGGGAGCATATGTGGAAGGTGGACTCTGCAGGACCTCTGGTGGCTTGGATGGGAAGGTGAGGGAATCCTATGTATGGAGACGTAGGGGTGGCGGTGAAATTGAGCAAGACGCGAAGCACCACGTATGGGCAGCTGAGGAGTGGGATTTGTCTGCAGTTAGCTTCAGTTGCTTCTTGGGCATTCAGGCAGAAACACTGAGTAGACACTTGGATATACACAGCTGGAATCAGAGAAAGGAAGGAACACAGCACATAAATTTGAGAATTATCTGTACACAGATCATACCTTAAGCTATGAGTGGGCGAAAACACCTAAGGAGCAAGCATAGATAGAGACAAGGTCTAGAACTCAGTTCCAGGGACTCTAACCCTCCAAGGCACAACCACTTTAAAATATTACTAAGCTTTACTCTTGACCACTTGGTGCAAAAACTCTCCAAACTCATTTGTATAACAAGCAAGGGTGACTACTGTGTCTATATTATTCACTGTCAAGTCCCAATGACCTAGTGTGTTGCTGACCATCCGCTCACAGGTATTTAGTGAATGAATGAAGACTGAGTGAAAGGGGATGTGAGTTCATCCCTTTTGTGGACCTGCACTGCCTGCATGGTCTGTGCTGGCTTTATGTCAGTCACATCCCTGACCCACCATGATTCCTGAGGTGGTGACTCAGAGGCATTCAGAGACCCATGTGCTCTGTTCTGTGTGTGTGTGCACCTGACTCGTCTTCATACCACAATATCCATTGCTGATGCTGATGATAAGTAACAAAGATGCTGGTCTATGGGTGCCCCCTAAAAATAAGGCATCAATTGCACAAGAAGCAGCTAGGCATCATCTCTGAGCCACAGATGGTTAAGTGAGCACAACTTCAGTTTATCAGAGTGAGGCAATGGTGCTTAGCAAGAACAGATTTTTGATTCTGTAGCATTTAGAACTCTGAGTCAACAATATAAGTACATGGAGGCATTTGCTCCAGGAAGTCATTCTCTAGACCTCTCTCAAGACCTAAGCCCCAAATTACTTGCTCCTGATCATATTCAACCCAAAGTGTGTCTCATAGACTCTAGGTTCAAAATGCATCTCATATCCAGTCCCTTCACCTGTCTCCTGGATGGTACCTGGCCTAACCTCAGACCTGGTCTCCAGGCTCCTCTGATACCACTTAATGGCTCTCTCTTTCCGCCCTTCCCGCCTCCTGTTCCATGCTTTAGTCTAGATGCAGCTTGGAGAACAAACAAGATTTAAAGCAGGAGATTTCCAAAGGTTAATTGTAAAGATACTTGGATGGGCAAGGGCAGTTGAGAATATCCTTCTCAAGTTTAGCACAGCCCTTACGTGAAGCACCTTCAACCCTGCTTTGACTGAGAGAGTTCCTTAAGGAGGTGCGTCTGAAACATCTTTGCTTTTCCTTCTTCCTATTAAAGATGGCCTTCGGATGCTTTTATTCTTAGCGATGCCATTCTATTGTAGCGCCAATATAGTTATATAAGCACATCGTTTCATGCTCTATTCACCTTCAGAATCTTTTAACCCGACCTCTCTCAGCTGAAAAAAGAAATACTATGGGTTTAAATCTATCTGCTATCAGCTGCAGCAGGGTAATTCCTACCCTAGGGCCCCAAACCCTTGTTTCAGATGGGCTAATCTGAACCTCTTTCGGAGGCAATGCTATTTCCTTTTCTACCTAGTTTGGCTGTGTGCTGAGCCCCAGTTATATTTAGGCAGTGGAGGGGAAAAATAGGGATATTAACCTCTAACACTGATGAAAATAATAGCCACAATAAAATCGGGATGAAAAACGCAGGGGTAGTAATTATTCGGTTCTACCTTACCCCAGAGGAAATAGTTTTCAGATAGAGCCTTAGAAATTTGTAAAAGAGTCCTTCCATTTGGGGTTTTATAAGACAGGTGTAGAGACTTTCTGGAGGCAAGGGGAATTTGCAGGAGCCTCAGACAATACACTGCTGAGTGCTGGAGCCCCCTGTAGAATCTCGCTCCTCTCCCTCGATTCTGTGGAGGTTGAAAAGCTGGGGATGCAGGCTCTGGGAGCCACTTCCCTCCTCTGATCTACCTGGCAGCAGCCTAGTGTGGAAAATATACTAGGCTATATTTCAAATAACCTAAACCAACTGGCAAAAAGTACTAAATTCTTGCTTTTGTGTCTGGCTCTTAAATTCCTGCAGACCTGACTTAACAGACAAGAGAGGGTCATAAAACTGAACCTGTGAAACAAAAATAGACCTTTCGGGACTTCTCATACACACACAGCAGGGTGCCAAAATCGCTTTCATTTTTTCATGTTTCAAATTGTGTTGTGCTTCGTCCACATGCTCGCGGGTCTGCGCAGGCACCGGGGAGCGGGCTTCTCTTCTTTGCACAGTGAGTCTTTCGTGGATGGGAGCTGAGTGCAAGGGCTTCAGCTCGGAGGCTCCCATCTTTATGTAAAACAACAACTCTGCCTTTCTACAACCTCTCCATTTCTGTAATTAATTTCAGACACCTAAGACAGCGCGTCTTGGTTCTGCATGCCACTCTAACCGCTGTGATGTAAAAAGGCTTTCTGCTTTGAGGTTTCTTCTTTTGGAAATCAAATAATTTAGATCTTTAAAAAAAAAAATACACAAGTGCCTCCTGGCTATCGATGACAGGGAGTAGCAATAATAGAAAATAATAATAGTGAAAATATGCAACCGCGTTAATGCCAGGGACCTGGGGATGCAATAGACAGAAATGAAATTAAAGGGGAAATCATGATCCTGCTGGAGTGCTAGAGTGCTGCTTCACACTAAGACCAGGGGGATTGGGATAAGGTAAAGTTAATTGCGTTTCCAGATGACAAAGCTCTCACCTCTGAACTGAATGGCTCTTTATAAAAGCTATCAGTAATAAACTGTAAATCTCAGCCATGATTGCAAATAAAGGTCATCCCTTTCATTCTGCCACTTTCCTGGGTCTTATTGCATTCCTGCCCGAGCCGTTCCCACTTCTTCAGGTGAGCCAGCTGTCCATAGAAGCAATCAGCACGGCTTGCTTGCTTTATTTTTTTTTTTAAGGCACAACATTATCGGATTTACATCCTTGCACATGGTGCAGCTGAATTGGGCCGATCTCCTATGCCTGGAAGGGAAGGCAGCACCCCGGGGGAGAGTGTTCCTCTTCCTCTCCACCCACCAGCATAGAGGAGGTCTTGCCTTCCCGTATTTCACAGCCTAGCACGGCCGGGCTTTGTATGGCATGGTGCAGGACATCTAACGGACCTCAGTTGCTGGGACTCTGCCGCAGTTTTTCTTTCCATTATGTGCAGGACGAGGATCCCTGTTCTTTGCCACTGCCTGGATCAACAAGCCTCCCTTAGAAAGCCAAGTAAAATTTAAAACAGTTAAGGAAACATTCATTTCAACCATATGGACAACATCGTCCTAAAGTCCTTCTTTTCACAGTGCGTTTCTGCACAATGACAATAATAGCTGATCTTTGGTCAGTATTTACTCTGCATCCCGGACGGTGCTGCCCACTTAGCAGAAATCCCCTCATCTCATTCTCACACCTACTGCTGCTAGCTGTCAGTTCAACCCCATTTTGCAGAAAAGGAAACTGAGGCTCAGAGAAGTGACTGCCTCAGATTTCCCATGAGAGCAAGGAGCAGAGCTGGGGTTTGGTTTGGTTTGTTGAAGGAACCCCAAAGCATCCTAATAGGACTGAGAATGACAGAACGTTACACAATGGCAAAGCTGAGTGATTGCTGAGTGCTAAGCTGACTTCAGACGTCACACCCAGGAAGTGGAGCAGATGCTGGAAGTGACCCAGGTTAACAGTAGAGAAATGGGTACAGCGAACAATCCCATGCAGGACTCTGGTCTGAGAGACTCTGCCCTAACCTCTGCCCTTACTGCTGAAGGAGAGCTTTCCACCATTGATCCTTTAACTCAAACAGCCTCAGCATTTCCGGGTCTGACGCCACCTTGACCATGTCTTCATCCGCACTTTTTTTTTTTAATTCACCATGTGATAGGTGAGCCACCTCTCTGTGAGATTTTAATTTCTCCCTGTTAATTACCTTCCCTTGTTTACAAAAGTTGTTACCACTGTTAAATGGTGACAATACTTTGTAAAATATAAAACATTCTTCGAACGCAGGTTCAGAATCAGAATAGTCCCTGACGTCGTAGCAGCAACATATACTCTCCAGTTTTAAGCTGTATTTGACTGTTTTCAAAAATAAGACTTAGGGAAGGTTTTAATAAACAAGAACAAACACTGATGTGTTCAACGATTGCCTACTCAACGTGACAATCATTTCCCACACATGAGCCTTTGTACTGTGCCACATGTGAAAGGATTCACAAAGACCTCAAACATTTTGTTCTTGCCTTCAAGAGCTTATAGTTTCATCTAATTCATGCAAATAAAGTGGTCAAATGGCCATTCAAAAATAACCCTAGAAATCATGTCCATTCAAAAATATCAATCAACAGTTTGTACTAGAGTTCAAGGCAGGTCAGGATCCCTTCATGCTAGGAAGCCCATGGGAATGTGCAACTGAGGTTCTGAGGAATATTAGCCATAAGAATCTAAATGGCAAAGATTTGTTCCCAGAATGTTGGCTCTCTGTTCACTTCATTGATTATTTCTTTTGATGAGAAGAAGCTTTTTAGTTTGAATCCATCATATTTGTTGATTCTTGATTTTACTTCTTGTGCTATAGGAGTCTTGTTAAGGAAATATGGTCCTAATCCGACATGATGAAGATTTGGGCCTATTTTTTCTTCTATTAGGTGTTGGGTCTCTGGTCTGATTCCCAGGTCCTTGATTCACTTTGAGTTGAATTTTGTGCATGGTGAGACATAGGGGTTTAGTTTCATTTTGCTGCATATGGATTTCCAGTTTTCCCAGCACCATTTGTTGAAGAGGCTATCTTTTCTCCAGTGTACGTATTTGGCTCCTTTATCTAGTATAAGGTAACTGTATGTAAGTGGGTTCGTCTCTGTGTCTTCTATTCTATACCATTGGTCTACATGTCTATTTTGGTGCCAGTACCATGCCATTTTTGTTACTATAGCTTTGTAGTATAATCTGAGGTCAGGTATTGTGATGCCTCCTGCTTCACTCTTCTTGCTAAGGATTGCTTTGGCTATTCTGGGTCTCTGATTCTTCCAAATGAATTTCATGATTGCCTTTTCTATTTATATAAGGAATGACGTTGGGATTCACCTACAACTACAAAATATTAAAAAAAAAGAATAGCTAAAATAACTATATAGAATAGCTATAACTATTATAGAATAGCTATAATAATGTTTATTAACTGAGCTTTCTTGACACAGAAATAGGCCTTTTTCCATGTGCTATATTGCTACTATATAAATTTTCGAAGCTGCCTTTAGTATATTCAGGGAATTCTGAGAGAGCCACTTTATAGTGATTTTGTTGCTTGAAGATATTGGTGAAATAATGTTCTTGGCAGTAAAAAATGTTCTTGGGAAAAATCTTGGTATGCCAGAGATAAAAACAGGTATCATAAAAACGCCAAAAAAAAAAAAAAAGAATCTAAATGGAACATTCTCTGGTGAGTGGAAGCTAAGAAAAGTTTGAGGAGAGGAGTTAGTACTAAGTTTGCTCCTGAACATCTGAAACTGATGGACTCAAGAACCTGCTAGGGGATCCCCACAAGCTGGCCACAGAGAGTAAGACACAATAACCAGGTCTCCTGTCCAGAACACAGAAGCTGCTGTGTGACTATAGCATTCCTAAGCCTCCCAGCATTTGCAAAATGACATCTTCAGTACTTGTTTTTTTTGGTACTGGGGATTGAACTCAGGGGCACTCAAACACTGAGCCACATCCTCAGCCCTATTTTTGTGTTTTATGTAGAGACAGGGTCTCACTGAGTTGCTTTGCGCCTTGCCCTTGCTGAGACTGGCTTTGAACTCGTGATTCTCCTGTCTCAGCCTCCTGAACATCTGCAAAATTCTGAAGGTGACTTTTTCCATTGCTGACTGAGCTTTAATCCACACACTCAAAGACCACCAGAGTAAAATCAGGGAATACAGTGAAGGCCATGTTGGAACAAAGCCATCCAATTATGATTGTCCACAGTCCACTTTCAAGTTACTGATGAGTATAACTCATGTAGGAGAAAGGTAACACCAATAACTGGGATGGAGGAGATGGAGGAGGAGGAGGAAGAAGAGGAGGACGACAAATGGGGTGCTGGTCCTTTCTGGTAGTTGACAGAGAAGACGACCCAAAGAATGAGGTCACCTATGCTGCATCCTGCACAGTGTCCATTCAATCGTTCCTCTCGTTTGCTCCACACAAACGATGAAACGTTGTTTGGCCACACAAAAGATGAAACGTTGAAGTTGCACAAAGCTAAATGAGGCCCTAGTGAATAAGAACCTCAGATACAGTCACATGTGACACAACCATGCTTTGATCAATGCTGGACCACATATCTGATGGTGTTCCCAAAAAACTGCAATGGAGCTTCAAATTCCTAGTGATGTCATAGCCACTATAGGGTCACAGCGCAACACAGTGCGCACGTGATGCTGGTAAATAAAGCTACTGCTCTACCTGCTGTGTACAAGTGTGGCACATAAAATTATGTACGGTATGTCATACTTGATAATACTAGTAAGTGACTGTTACTGGTGTATGTATTTACTGTCCTGAATTTCTTAATGTTAGAGAGTACTTCTTTTACTTATTAAACAGTTTACTGTGGCATGTTATGCCATGTTACCCCAGCACATCCTGTACATCTAGGTTACTGCATCTTTACTGCATCAAGACACCACAATGGGCGATGGGCCTATGCCAGCTAAGTCTGGGCAAGCACACCCTCACACCATGGTGCTCACACCATGATGAATTTACTAAATGACTCACTTTCTGAACCTAACCTTCGAGGGACACATGACTGTAGTCAACAATCAAAACCAGAGCTACACTCCTATTATTCAAAATCAAAGATCACTTCTGATGAAATAATTATCCCAAGACTTCCCAAAACCGTCTTTCCTCTCTCTCTCTTTTTTTTTTTAAATATTTTTTTAGTTGTAGATGGACACAATGTCTTTATTTTATTGCTTTGTATGTGGTGCTGAGGATCGAACCCAGGGCCTCACGCATGCGAGGCAAGCACTCTACCGCTGAGCTACAATCTCAGCCCCTCTTTCCTCTCTCTTAACCTAACCTAGACCCACAAGTCAGCCATCCCAGACTCATGCGAGCCAGCAAGACCCATTCCTGTGGAATTCTGATATTGACTCATCTTTCTCTGTTAATTTACTTCAATTAATGAATAACTATATTTTAAAAGTGGATAATATGCATTTATTGAGTATGTCAAAATGAATCCCACTATAATGTGTAAATAGAAGCACCAAAAAAAAAAATTACATTTGCAAAAAGGATGGGACTGCCTGTCATGAAAGCACCCCATAGCTGCTAAGCATTATTACTAGTCAAAGGATGCTTTTTTTTAGATATGTATTTGCTATTTACAGGGAAGTCCCTAGGTACACATGAAAGGTAATATCAGTTACTCAATAACAATAATAATAATGAAGACATGCCTGTGAAAGCTATGGCTTTTGTTTATTCCATATTAAAAGCATTAGCAGTGATTATGATGAACAAAAGAGAAAGGGATCATTTGCTTGGGAAGATGAGGAAATTAAGATAATTTGGGGACTTTGAGGGAGCAGGAGTATTAAAGCTAGCTATTTTATTTAATGCTCCCTGCCTCATTACCTGAGCAAGAGGGCACCCTATCTGCATGCATCTGGAATTGCTATGCTTCTTTAGTGATATTGATGCTTCCCAAACTTTAACATTCATCAGAATTCTAACTGAGGGCCTGTGTAGGGCCCTATCCCCAAAGGTTCAGATTGAGCAGCCCTGGGGTAAGGCCTGAGAATTTGTCTGGTGGTTCCCAGGTAATGTGGCACTGATCTTGTGATCACACGTGGGCATCACTGACACAGATCAGGGCTCCACAAACTAAGGCCGACTGCTTGTTTGTCAATAAAGTTTTCTTGGAACACAGCCATGCCCATAATCTACATACTGTGCACAGCTGCCTCACATCACAACAGCGGAGTTAAGCAGCTGCAGCAGAGATTGCATGGCCCACAAAACCGAAGATATTTACTATTTGGCTCCTTAAGAAACAGTTGCCAACTTCAGATACAGATTATCACCAGAGACATAGAAACTTACAACTGGATGGAGCCATCTCTAAATATGATCCCCTATTTTACCAACACGGAAACCTGCCCATGAAGTTGAGAAAAGCTGACAGGGGAGCCTGGCCAGGGCACCCACTGGCCAGTGCTGGGTCTTCATCACTATAGAAAGATGCCCCTGAGGTTAGAACTCATGCTTCAAGTGCTGGCTCAGTGCAAAGGCAATCAATCCCACGTGCCAGTCCCATCTCCAACTGACAAATCTAAATCTTGAGACCTATACAGAGGTAAAGCTTGAGCCTCTCTTTAGTTGGGTAGTGGACCCCAAATACTCATCTATTAGGGACAGATGTACAGGGCAGTGACTTCTAATTTGCTTGGGATCACAGACCCCTTGAGAACTTGCTAAAATTATGGACTTTCTATCCCAGAAACATATGCAATATACATAAAAATTTGCATGCAATATTAAGGGGCCCATTATTCCCTGAAGCCCATTCATGAAGAGCAACTTAAAGACTCTAACTTAAGACGTGAGTCGGGGATAATACTCAAGCTTAGGTCTCTTTTTCATCCTGCCCCCTCGAGTGTGTGAATGTGGGTGAGGTGTAGCAGTAGTACTGGCTGCTCACTGCACGCCTATGGTGCCTTTTGCAGGTAGACAGGGCCAAATGTACAGGTCTGAAAAGTGGACTCTGAGCAGGAATGACAGGAATAACTCCTGGAATAGAAGCTTTAAAAGCTAGTACCTGAACCTCTGCTTGAGATCTTCTCTGCAATAAAGGAGACCCAAGTTTCAAGCAGTCAAGTGCAAAATGGTGGACCTGAAAGTTTTGTCCCTGAATTTCCTATGTAGAGCAGACCTCTCTCCACCACAGATATGAGTTAAATATGTGCTGTGAATTAGGAACAACCCTGTGCCATGTTAAGCTCCTGCAAACTGGTAGTCGATACCTAACCTATTCTAATACCATGAGTAAAATCTTGAAAAACACTTGAATTTATGGAACTGTCTTCTGTCCTAACTTTAGAAACCAGGAAGCTTGAAAGTGTTGCCTACTAGCCAGAGGTGCACTAAGATGGAGGCCAAGATGGGCAGACCAGCTCCCCCTCCGTGTCTAAGACACTCAATTCTCCAGGTGCCAGGAGAGTTGGCTACTGATGACTCAGTTAACATCCAGATAAAGGGAGTCATCTTGGGCACAGCCTGGATCCAATGATGAGGTAATGTGAACTTGGAGAGGTCCAACCCCCTTTCCCCAATTTAAGACCACTCTGAAAGGCCAATCCAGTCTCAATCCCTGTGAGGTCCTCTGAGGCCTCTGTTGCAAGTCTATCTCTTTTCAACCCCTTCCTCTGCCCCCTCCCACTTCCCATATTCGCCAGTGGTGTTCTTACCAAGTGTATACTCCCAAAACCTTCAGCACATAAATCTGCACCTCACGCTCTCTCCAGAAAACCCAACCTCAGTTGGACACTTGGAAAGAATGGGGGGGGGCTGAGGGTGAATGTCTGTCAATTTTTGTTGCTGTTACTTCAACTTGAAGAAAAGCCAGAGGGAAAGAAGTTGGTGGTCTGCAGCATCTAAGGCAAATTCATTTGTAGGAGACCCAGGGATTATTCATTCAGAACCATGTGCCTTCTCTCAATTATTCATCAACTGTGCATCTGTTGATGGTATTAATTGCAAAGAGTAATAATGCCAGATATCTGCTCTGAGCATTTTATATATTTGCATGATTAATTTTTGCAACAATCTGATAAGGCAGTTGCTATTGTTGTTGTTATTCCATTTTCCAGATGAGGAAACTAAAGTTAGAGGACCTGCTCAGTGTCATGCAGCTAGGAACAAGGAGGATGACAAGAAATGCTTTCCTGGACACTGAGCCTTCTTAATCCAGACAGCACCTAGTCCCTAGCAGGCTAATGCCATTGCCAAGAGTCAGCCGTCAAAGCTGGGATGTGTTGAGGAAGTAAGGGGAGGTGATGGGCAAATGGGAAAGCGTGCTCTCTAGGTGAGAAGACGAGTGTGAGTGGAGCCTCACTAGGGAAGTGGCAACAGGAGCAAGTCACAGGAAGAAGATGCTTGGTTCTTTGGAGAGATGGCAGATGGAGGAGACAGGCAAGCATCTGGGCTCTGGAATCATACAAAACAGTGTGACTCTTAAAAATCACTTAACCTCTCTGAACTTCAATTCCTTCATCTGTAAAACAGGGGAATAAAAGCAGCAACATTTCAGGATTAAGAGGATTAAAGGAGAAAAAACTCATCAAGGACCTAAGCCATTCCTGGCGCTGAGAAAACAATACCAGGACAGGACAATCCTGACTCTTTTCCTTGACTGTGTCTAAAAAGGGCAAATAAAAGACAGATTCTTCCAGAATTGTTTTTAAATTTAAATTTATTTTTTCATAATATATGTAGATATCAGAAATAGTTCTGCAAGGCCAGGAATAGCAGTCTCCTGTTTCACCCTTCACAGTCCTGATTCTGCTCCCAGAGGAAACCACTTTCAGCTCTTTCATTTGTTTCTTCTTGTGTCTGCTTCCATGTTTCCAACTAATCTGCTTCTTTTGCCTTTTTTTGTTTTTGTTTTCTAAACAGCAGAATGCCTTTCCGTTCATAGTGCACGTATGGAGCATAATTTTTCATTTCTCTGGTTGTACACAAAGTAGAGTCGCACCATTCATGTCTTCCTACATGTGCTAAGGGCAATGATGTCCATCTCATTCCACCGTCCTTCCTCTTGATGGCTCAGTTTTGGTGCTGTGGATGGAATCCAGGACCTCGCAGGTGCTAACATGCACTCTACCAGGGAGTTCTAGCCCCAGCAACTACTCATAGTTCTTGATTCTCTTTTTTCTTTAAATGCTAACTTGTGACTTCCTACCATGGAAAAATAGAATTGAAATCTCTGACTATTCATAAACATCTGTATACATATACTCACCATTGGCCTATAGCATATATATAATAATTTCTTTGTTAAATCAATATTTGCTGTCTACATTGGATTATTACTACATACACATTTTTTCACACACAAGCCATGTGGTTTATTATAATTACAGTTCTTGCACAACTTTCAGTTTCTCCGGGAGTTAAGAATGTCCTTGCTTTTCATCTTCTTGGGTTTCTACATATCCACTATTCATTTATCCCCAATTTCTCTGCCATATTAATGAATTTCCAGTGAATATGTTAAAACATGTCTATAATAATAATCCTTTTTTTAGAGACAACTGGAGCTTGTCTTGTTTATCCCTCCTCCATCCTACTAACAATTCCTTTTGCCTCTTTTTGGTGTTGAATGATCTCTTGTCTTCCAAGCTTCCAGAACTACTGACAGGAAATGTCAACGCTACCCAGATTAACACTGCTTTCCTCTCCAAAATGCTCAATCTCTATTTATATGAAATTTCTGCCACATTCCCTTGTTACCTAGGTACTTGGAAGCCATTTCTCACCTTGACTGATCTTCTTCAACAGCACGCTACTCTTACTTCATGGCCGTGGCATCTTCTTTGAGTACCTTGATTTTGTTTTCACGTTTCCTTCGGCTTTCTGTATTATTTCCTGAGTTCACTTTTCTCTTCTTTTTTTTCCTTCCTGTCATCATAGTTAATGTTTCCTCAAATGTGTGGAGAAACACTGTTTATTCATATTTCAAAATAAAGCACATTAAAAGCTACTAGAAACGCTGTGTGGTGTGCTGGTCTCCATGTTCCTAAAGGGTCCTGGTGGTTTCCTTAAGATCTCAACTAATGGTATCTGCAGATCTCTTCTCCTGGGATGATTAGTTTTCTCAGGGGGAAAAAATAACTTCTTCAGTCTCCATTCTGGAGGTGATAAATGTTCTGGCCACAAATGTTCTCCCAATCTGCCTTGCCACCTGGGAATCAAGTGGCAAGGCAGTTCTGGCTCTTGTAAGACTCATGTAATCCCTGTGTTGAGAGAATAGCTTCCTTCACTCAGCTGTGCCTAAAACCCAGCTCCAGGCTCTCAAGAGTCCCCAGCTTCTGCTGAATCTGGGCAAAGAGGTCTTCACCTACAACAGGGTCAGAAAATCTAGAGGATCAACTGCCTTTTATGTAACTTCGAACCAGTTGTCTTAGTCCCAGCCCTGCCTATACCTGCACTGACAGAGGTAGTCCATGTCCCCAGTGGCCAAGGTTTTAATGTTCTACCACCTCAAATTGGCTCAGTTCCTAATAGAGCTTTTTCAGGCAGGTAGCTCCATCTTCCTGTCGTCCCCTAGATCAGTTACCATCAATCCAGTCATAGCTCCCAAAATTTTGTTGACATTTCTTATCTGCCCTCACTTCCCTTTCTAGGATTTTTGTCCTTATGATTTTATGCTTTTTTATACCTTAACTGTCATTTCAGTAAATCTGAGAGTGCGCAGAGATACACCCGCGGGTTCCAGCTGCCATGTTTCTGAATTACATCTTCTGAGGAGACACTTTCTGGTGAACCACTTCCATCCTATCATTGGGGTATTTCCTCTCTGGAATGCTAACAAATGATCACCCCTGATTTATCCAGTGCAATATCAGAGGGAAAAGCAACGAAATGGTGTAAACCCTTCAATAAAGCACAAGACACGCTATGATTAAAATGCACTCAGGAATCTGTATGGTGGGTGCAGACACAGATCAACTTCAGCAAGTGGCCTCGTGTGTCCCATTCTGGATGACTGAAGAAAATTGATGACAACAATATAAGATCCGTTAAGCTCCTCAGGATGTTCCATGCACTGGCATGTGCTGTGGCTCCTGGTTTCATTCCCTCTAATACTCACATGCCACCATTACCAATTTGGGTGAGACCTGGGTTCATTTGGTATTCGAGCAGCATTTGTTTAGTCCTGGGAATGAAGGGGAATACGTTTCATATAGTTTCATCTTAATGAAAGTTTATTATGTTGTAAATCTGATGTAATTTCAGGGGCTTGCCGCCTGGTATGATGGATGCATCATCTGGCCTAGGAATCATAAGAAGTGACTTCGTAATGTACTCAGTACAATCCCAATATTGCAGAGACCAACTCTATAAGTTTTCTGCCTAAACACTGTCATTATTTCTTTAATGTGGGTGGGAGGTGGCAGACACACATGCACTCTGTATAGTTTTTGAATCAGCCATGGCCCAGCAGAAAGCCATGAACACACATTCAAATGGTACAACTTACAAGAGTTTAAGGAGGGGACTATTTGCAAAGGTGTGACCTGGAAAGATAGTGAAGTACCCAGCAATAGCATGGGAGCTATTGCCTCGGCATTGGCCTGAGGGTGCCAAGGCAGGGAAAGATCATCAGAATCACCCACCCATAGGCAGGAGCAGACAGGACCTTGTCTTCAATAGACAAAAGCAACAGATTCTGACTTGAGGAGGCAAGAAGTCGGAAGAAAACAACATGACTCCACCCTCCCCCCATTCTTCTGCTGAGCCCTCCTATTAGACAAACCAAAGTACATAAACATCACTCATCTGGGCACAGAGAAGATACTAGAGAATACAGAATATGAACTATAGATAGTCTCACAGGTATATGTGATATATTTTGTATCTGTGGGCCCCCTATGGAAAAAAAAAGAAATGGCAGAGCCAGGGGGAGGGGGAGGAGAGGTAGACAATACCCATGTGGCTAGGTGACTCTACAGCAGACTGCTAGTGTCGTTCCTTTGCTTTGTTTCATGTGTCCTTTTTCCATGACTAGCGAGCAAGGTCTTCACCTATAGAACCCTACTGAGGATTCAACCGAATTTTCAGAAATCACACCAGCGACAAATCACCTCAGTTTCTCTATCCACAAAATGGGAACATGGGGAATGGGAGAGAAACTAAACTTCACGATGTAACTAACTTCCAAGGCTATCATCTCTGTGCTCCAAACACACTGAGGTCTGGGACAGAAAGTGCTAGAAGCCATTACAAATATTATTGTTTTTACTGCTGCCATGATAGACATGTCAAAATAGGATCTTGCATACAGCATCTCCAGATCACAGCAGAGTAGCAGATCTGTCCCGTAATAAATACGCTGCCAAGCGGCCGCTGTGCAGTCAAAACATCATCAGCCTACAGACTCTGACTCTTGGGCTTCAAAATTTTCTCCTTCTTTCTCTCTGTCCTTCTCTCTCTCTCTCTCTAAAATGGACACTCAAGCCCCGGGCTACATAACTACTGAGATTTTATTATAAAATACATTTCAAAATAATGGTTGCAAGTCTTGGAAGCAGAGAAGAAGATGAAAAAGAAGAAGTAAACAAGGCCCTTTTCTCCTACTAAATGATAAATTAAAAGCAGCACTTTGCCGTTCTGCCTCATTTATTATCGCATTGCGCTCTTGCCGCCAGAGTTAAGGTTGTGTCAGCGTTTCCATTATAAACCCCTATTTCCAAGGGTTTATAATTCAGCCATAAAAATTTGCTTCAGGCTGAAACTTGCCATGCAAAAGGTCTCATTGTAGGACCAAAGTTAGGGACAAATTTAGAGGTGGGGGGAACTGGGTTAGCTGTACCGAGGCTACAAATGAGAAACTACCATCATTGGTGGCCCTTTTCTCAGGTTCAGAAGGCATCCTGGATCTTATGGAGACCTGAAACACCAAAAGAAGATGAAAAAGGGATTATCTTTTTTTTTTTCTTTTTCATTTGTGGAAACAGTCATTATAGGACAAAGAAGCACCAGTTTCAGGTATGTACCAGAAGCCAACTTGCAGCATGCATTTCTGCCTTTTCAATTTACATATTGCTGCTGATTTACAGCAGCAGATCACATATCTGTGCGTCCATTCTGTGGTCATTTTTTATTTTATGATAATTCTTGTAAAATGTGAAAAGATGGATGCTTGTGCCTCAGCCACACAAAAACACAGAATTCTGACCTTCAATGTCTTTTTCTGCCATTTCTCTCCTCCCACCTCAAAAGATATAATCTGCAAAATAACTGTCTTCATTCTAGTGTGCCAACTCCAGAGACCTCCTAGACGCCTGCTCCTGGGTACACTTGTTCCCCAAATGTAAGCTTGAGGGCCTTAGTCTGGTGGTGGTTGTCAATGTTCGTTTTAAGTTTTGTTTTTTTTTTCTCCTGGAGTGCTAAACAATATCCAAAATATTATTAGATAGATATAGAAAATGGTCTGTTAAGTTTTGTATCCCAACAATGCTTGCAGAAACAGTAAAATTCATTTACAAACAGAAAACCAATTTTGCATCGGCTTCTTACGTAAGTCAGACACAAAGTGGATCCGTGATCCCTACAGGGGTAGAGTGGCTTTCAGGTGCCATCCTCATACAAGCTAAGCTGCCACTCTGACACCTGTTCCAAGTGACAGAGCTTCGGGGGTTTAATTCCTGCACTTGAAGCCAAATGTATTGATTGGTGGTTCTCAGATTTGACCGTACATCTTAACTACCCCATCACCAGAGGTTCAAATTCAGTGAGTCTGACACAGGCAGAGCATTTGCTTTTCTAACAAGTTCCTAGGTGATACTGGTGTTGCTGGTGTAGGGACCACATTCGCAAATCGCTCATTCAGATTTTTCAGATATGTATTAATGAAAATAAATGAGTGTCTTCTAAATGGCATAGTGTTCTAAAGCAATGTCTTCTCAGCCACTTTGAAAATATCTTAAAATGAAGTCATTTTAGCTCATAGAACTCTTGTAATGATATAATGATCCATAGTTTACAGATGGGAGAATTAAGGGCAAGGGCTTTGTCTAATGCCAGGTGATAAATCAGTGGCAAAGCCCGGATGAAGAATCAAAATTCCAGGCTCCCTAATTCCACCGTCCAGGTGTGTGCTGACCTAAGCTGGCCAATGGGCCATTCTTCATAATATTAAATAACAACACATGCTGCTCACAGATGATTTTAAATAGAATCATGATGTATTCAATATGCAGTATGGAAACAGACCTTTTTTACAGCCCTACAGTATCAAGATTTACTTTATATGTTCACCCACTTTTATTTCAGCCATTGTAAAGGGGGCCTTAAGAAACGCAAGACGAACGTGGGGAAACAGGCTCTTATTTCTAGGGAGGAAGGGGGTGACCACTTGAGTCCAACATCATCCCAATAAAGCATGCCAAGAAAAAAATCCACAAAAACATCTAGGCAGCAATAAACATGATCTTATCTCACTCCAGCAACCAAGAAAGAGGCTGGCAATACTAAATCACAGAAATAATGTGAAGTCGAAAAGAAAAAGACAACTGCGGACAAAATAAGAGAGGAAAGTTTTATTAATTCTAAATATGCTTTCCCCGTTGGGTTTATGCTAGCATTTGTCCTAATCGGTTCCAGATGTTCAGCCGTCCTGTAAGTAGCTACCTAGGAGAAAACAGTAGCTTGCCTCCTTTTAGTTAAAAGGGTGAAATCGTGGACCTAAGGGCTGATTTACAGTTTAGTTCAATCAGAGCCCACAGCACGAAGAAACAACACCAAGCAGTGGGCGAAGGTGAAAACGCCTGTTGGAAAAGGCCGGCGGCTCAAGAGTTAATGCCAACCTTTTCTTTGAATGCAGCCTTCTGTAGTAGCTAATGAAGGTAATGAAATATGACATGTAGTTTGGCCCTTGACCATCGAGTGCACCCCCCGCCCCTCTGTGCTGCGAACAAAGCCAAAACAGATGTAGCAACTTCTGTATGGTTTGGGGTTGACGTCTGTTACACAGAGCGGGTCACCGAGCACATTTCCCAGAACGTTCGCTTCTGACACAATGCGGCATCATCTGAGAAGATGCTGCCTTTGTTTGTGATGTGGGGAGAAAAGGGAGGGACAGAGCCAGCCGACTGGGGGACTTGAGCTTCCACCAACGTTAAGCCAGATCCCCCTCCCTATCTCTGCCCTGGTTCTCCGCCATCCTGCTACTGCCTCTTTCTTCCTCCTGACCCTCCAGAAAATGGGGGGAAAATATCCTTCAGGGAGAATTAAGAGGTAGTTTGGTTTCAGGGAGGGGGAAAAAAAAGCCTTCCTTGAATCTGGATTCTGCAGAAAAATCTCCCGGTACCTTTATCGCTGACCGATCTTTAAGATTCAAAGAAAGGAAACGATGGGAGAGTTGGGATTTGTACTTCTGAAAATCATGTATGTTGGTCGCTTTAGATGACGAAAAGGCAGCAGCCATCCCTTAGCAAGCAACATCAGCATTTTAGGATTCCTGGCTAATGTCAATATCTGTGCCTTGTAGCTCCATGCAAGTGGACATGGCTCAGATGAAAATGTGCTTCTTGCCGTGAAAGCACTCTGGTCCATGATGCCGCTGTACTAATTACAGCTCTTCTGAATCTGGGATCTTCATTCCTGAAGGCCACTGGGCTATTTGATTGTGACACCCCTCCCCCACCCCCTCACACACATCCCCGCGCTGGTATTTCACTCAAGTGGTTTTCTTGAAAGAATATTTCTTTCATCAAGTCTTGGCCTAATATAGTATCTATTGTTTTCCCCAAACATCACAAATTCAGCAAAGTTAGGGTAAAATAGAAGAGGAAGAGGAGGAGGAGTCTTGACAATTGATAGCCTGTTTCCAACGTTATTCATCATTCTCAGCAGAGACACTGACATGTGCCTTTTGAAAGGGGATACTGTACCTTTAACCTTGACTCTGAATACATTCTTAATTTGGGATGCAAGCTGAGGTTCAAAAATGGATAGCCTTTGGGTGGTGGCTGGGGGGAGGGGTGTGGCTGGGTTTATTTATGAGGTGCGTGGAAAATTTTGACATCACATGCTACAGCCATTATTCACATGTTACATGACACAAGATTGGCCCTTTTAATGCAGCAACATCACATAAAAAAATTTGATTTTGTCCTCTGACAGCAGGCTGGTCCTCTACGGCTCACCCACCTCCCTCTGAAATGTAATCTTTTTAGGTTAAAGGCCACAGGCAAGTGATTTGACTAGAACTGGGCTACAGCCTTCGTCAGACCCCAGAAAGCTGGGAAGAAACATTTACTTCTAAGACGCACTTTAACCCACTCCTTTGTCCATTCATGCGGAGACATCTAGCTAATAAGATGCCTGATAAGCATCAGACCCAGAGGGTAAAAGAGACCAGCACCTGTAGGTTGGACAGTCTTTTACTCAAAGCGTTCTTGTCGCCAGGACTGTATTTTATGATCGTGAGATAGAGGTGGATAGGGACCCACTTTGCAGATGAGACAAATAAAGCCCTGAAAGAGTGGCCTGTCCAAGGTCACACACATACAAATGGCTAAGACCAAACCTGAGCCTTGTGACTCAACAGCCTCTCACCTTCTCTATTCGGCCAATTATTCTAGACCTTCTAGGTACCCAGTAGAAGCCTGTGAAGGCCTGTACATTAGGTGCTTATCTCACTGAAAAACAGTTTACATATTGCCTAGAATCTCTGTGCTTCTACATCCCACATCCAAACCTTGTGAATTTCATGTTGGGATAATGCCCTGTGCAAAAATTCTCAGAGTTCAATTTCGAAGTGAGGGAGGGTGCCTTTGTGCTTTTCATCATAAAAGGTATACCCAGGATGTAAAACTCCTACATTTCCCTGCTATTCATAAACACACTCAGGACTGACTGGCTACAGTTTTATTGGAAACAAAACACTGAGCTCCTGAAGCACAAGTCATTGATTGGAGTAACCACTGGCTTAAGGAAACACAGACTCAGGGCCGCAGGATCTGGGCATTCTGAACTGCCACCCAAGGGACAGCAGGAGCAGGGCAAAGTCACAGGCGCTGACTGAGGTGAGGATTCTGGGAGGAAGGTCAGATGTCCTGAGCATCTGGCTTTGATACGCATGCCAAGAAAATTCTATCCAGAGTCCAAAAACAATTCCCATGACTTTGCTTCGTCTGGAAGTCCATGACTTGAATAGAGTCAATTCATTCTCTTCATTTAGAGGACCTACCTGCGAACGTAGCCAGGACATGATGCCTGACAGCTTACACTGCCACGTTCAGGGCTAAGATCTGAGACACGACCTCTCTAGCAAGTTGCAAACCACAGTCAGGTTTCACTGGTTTTCACTGAGCATGGAAATGCAGGCTTGGTTGGTAAGCAGTGAGAGGAATCAAATCATTTTACTTTATTAAAAACCTGGTCATGCCCAGCAAGGGTGGCACAATGCACAAGGTGTCCTATAAGATCTTAAAGAGCAGAGACCGCGGGCACTTCTGAGTCTCCTGAACAAGCTGTTCCCTGCTTTGATACTGATCACGCATTCCTTAACTACCCTAGAACCGCATCAGGAATTTTATTTTTTGACAACAAATGTTATAGTATGAGTTAAGAGGCTCTTCGAAGCATGACTGAAATACACTTCTACCTGGAGAGGGGGGCTGGACTGGGTGACTGACTTCTCCTGCCTCCTATCAGGTTTCCCCTTGTGCTGCTGGTATAAGTTGGATCTTATGAATTTGACAACATTTTAATGCTTTTGATCTACAAAACCAGCAAATCCACAGGGTTCGACCTAATTCATCTCTGAGTTTGGTAACATGGCAAAAGTCACAGCAAAGGGGAAACTGCATAGCAAGGGACATTATTTCCATTAGGATGACTCATTATATAATGTCATGAATGCATTATATAACACATATCTAATTTTATTTTGCCTCCAAATGCAAAACATAGCAACATAATCATGCTCAGGAAAAGAATTAATAAGCGCAAGCCTGTAATCCCAGCACTTAGGGAGGCTGAGACAGGAGAATCGCGAGTTCAAAGCCAGCCTCAGTAAGGGCGAGGCACTAAGCAATTCAGTGAGACCCTGTCTCTACATAAAAAAAAAAAAAAAAAAAAATTGGGCTGGGGATGTGGCTCAGTGGTCGAGTGCCCCTGAGTTCAATCTCCAGTGCCAAAAAAGAAAAAAGAAAAGAATTAATAAAAATAGTATTACCCAAACCATTAAAACTTTTGCATAGCCATTGTTAATTCAGGAATGAAGATGATGTCTAAAAGACAGATGCAGAGAGACTCAAAGTATCAAGTCACCAAAACTTTTGATGCTCTGACCATATAAAAAAAAAATGTTGCTGGTAGCAAAGAAATTAACTAATCTCATTATATTCTCAATGGTCATTCTTGCAGCCCATCATCCAAGGAAAATAGCCCGGGCAGTGGAAAATAACAGTTTTCCAATAAGAGAGACCAACCACAGCTTTGTAGTTTTCATTTCAGAATGAGTACACATGTCACACAAGGAGAGATGCTGGCGGGCTCTAGAAATTGCCCAATGCCATTGAAAGGAGGTGAGGACCTGACAGAGCTATAAGCTTTAAAGGGACTCAGAAAGACTGTGGTTGCCTCCACATATCCTAGTAATTGGAGTGCAAGAGAGGGCATCATCAGGTCAAGGTCAGGCAGAGGTCATGGTGCCTCTGCTGATGGGTTCTATAATGGTCCAGAAAATGCATGCTTGGGGGAGAGAATGGGAGAAACTACCTACTGAGAGAGGCAAATGGGACCAAAAACTGGCTCATGGCTTGTTCACGTAGTCCTGTGGATAAAGCAATTTTAACTCCTGCCTTGCTGAGGCTGTAACAAATCCTTTACCCTATGTGCCAAAATGTTTCCAGGTTGAAGAAATGTAACGTGGAAAGAAATACAACACAGGCCATTTGTCATCGCCAAGTTGTAGCAGCCAAGGGAGAGAGAGAATGGGTCCACATTTTAAAGAACCAAGTCACACATTTAAAGAGGCCCTGTGACCTGCTCTTTCATGAACAGAATTTCTGCAACTCCAGAAGAAAGAAATGGCCAGGGATCCATGGGCCCACCAGAGGCTGCTGGATGAATGCTTAGTGTTGTCAAAAAGCCAGATATGAGTTCCTCCATGTTCAAGGCCCAGGGAAAGCAGTGGAAATTGTACATCTGTGATGGTCAGAGAGTGATTGAACTCTTCCAGTTCTGATTCACTCAATTACAAGGAAACTCAGAAGCCAACCAGCACAGAGGCAGGAACCAGCACAGAACTAGATTTATACTGATGGGGTAAAGAATGGGCTAGGTCAAGGTGCTGCACTGCAGCCCTGATTCTGAGTTTCTTCTAGGATAATATAAATTAGTATGTGAATAAAATATGCTAATGTGTAGGGAAACCCTGAAAACTTTCACTCACTATAAGCTACTATAGTTACTAATGTTGTTACAGTACAAGGTATTAATGTTGTTAACACTACTACAGTGCCCAGACCAGCTGTTCATTCTAGACTGACTTCTTTTGTTTTGTTGTCGTTGTTGTTTCTGTTCATTTATGTAATAGGATGGAAAGAAACAGTCTCAGCTGGCACTGGAATTCCTCTTCAGAAGGGAATCACCTTTTTAAGGAAAATACCTTGGGTAAGACAGTTGGGATGAAGGTGAGAGCTGGAAGGTCAGAAGATGACAGTGAAACAGAAATGCACTTGAAACAGGAGGGAACCGGGTAGAAGGAAAGAAGAAGAGATAGGAGAGACATCCCCAACAGGAACCTTAGTATAAAAGGTGTCAAGCAGTGATCTCTACCTTCTCCCATCTTCCTGAAACTTCAGTAAACATTTCCCACAGGAATGCACACAGAACACACACACACCCCTTCAGTATGTGGTCTGGCAGAAGGAAATTCAGGGAGCTGGCTGAGCTCCTTAGCTACAATGAGCACTACAGACAACAGAAGGACCTCAGACTTAGCGCCAAGACAAACTGATCTAGCAAAAGCAGCAGTGTGGTGGCCAGGGGTAACCAGAGGATGCTCAAGTCCTTTGGAAGTCTGCTGAAGCATCACGGCAAGCACTGCATTCTCACGGGACATATGCGGAGGAGGGGCTTCTTCAGACACTGAAAGTCCTGTCAAATGCCTCAGTTACAAATTCTTTGAGCTTCTCAAACAGTCTTCTTATATTAAGTAATCAGAAGCACATTCCTACAAGGCAGCAAACTCTATGTCCAAAGATACTCTCCCCCCCCAAAAAAAGTTCTCCCAAATGCCAAGTGTTTTGAAAGCTTTGCTTGGATCTGATGGGTCCATTCAGAATTTGTGGTAAAATATAAAAGCAAGCCCTGACTCTAGCCTGTGAGGGAACACTGTGTTACCCCAGAGGCACCAACCACGTGAGAAGGGAATGCTCTTCTTATAGGAATCTTACAGGAGACAAAAAAAGAATTTCATCTTCCTAATTAAAACAATCAAAAGTCCCCATATTGATTTTTGTCCCTCACTGCCCCCCCAACACCCCAATAATAAACAACAGTAACACTGCATGAGGTCTTGGTGGGAGCTTAGTGCAGCCTCACAAGCCACATGAACATATTTATTAGGGGCTGCGATCCTGGTGCAAGTGTGCCCTTTGTTGGCCCGTAAATAATCATTGTGATTTATGATCTGCTTTTTTTCCCTCCTTTCCCTCTTTCCCTCTGTTCTAAAGCCCATCCACAAATTCTACTCATGCCAGTTTAAATCAAAATAATGAAACCTTAGGGCTGTCCCCGGCTGAAGCCCCTTCTGTGTTCTCAGCTGGCTTCACAGTCCGACAGGACCTCGGCCACATCGTCCTCTGAGGTGCCCGGCTCATGCTGCCCCCTGGTTCTGGATTGACTGGGAGTCAGGTGGCATCTTCTGGGCTGAAGTTCATCATGCATTTATCTACAGCCATACAAAGACAAGAACCTGACCTCCTGAGTGAAAGCTACCCATGGGGAAGGGACGCTGTGCTTTCTGACAATGATTTCTGACACACTGCCTGTATAAAAGGCTGATCAGCTAGTGGGTCTCCGTTCTTCAGCCACTTGCCAGCCCTGGTAGTTACAGACCCAGAGCATCTCCCTTCAGAGCACAATGACTCCAAGCTCCTAATAACAAGCAAAAACCAACAGCAGGGGCACTGCCTGGAAATGAATGTGACCACTTAGATGCTAATAAAAGAGGAGCTGGAACAAGCCGTACCAGGTGCCTTTTATTTGTACTTAGCTTCAATTATATGGCACATGGTCTTAGTGGAATTGTTAAAAAGGGATTTGTTTATTTTCATTGAACTGTGTCTTTTATCCTCGCTGGTGAAACAAAATCTTAGTCACTGATACAGCTTCTATCTCGGGTACCTTGAATTCAAACTGGTTCAACACAATTCCACAGACATTTACTGAGCCCCTCAACTAGGGAATGGCCAAGGAATACATGAGACAGTGTAATCCCCCTTAGAGGGGAGGTGGTCTTCCAGTAAGTGCTGGTCCTTTGAAAGGGCTAACTGTATCAACCAGGAGGGGACATAAGGCTGGATCAGAAGAGCAGGACACATAGGCTAATCATTTCATTCCTTGTGTTTCCATTTGCACAGCTATGGATCATCTGCTCTCAGCCATGGCTGTGAGTTACCTTGAGAGCTTCCCCAAGTGGCCACCATTCTCATCAGTAGAGTGGTTCACATGCTGATGGGTCTGCATGATCCTGACGCAGGCGTTGTCACAGTTGGGTTTGTGGCTTTCAAAAATCCTCAAAGCCTCTTGGTGCGCTGCCATGGACCATGAGACTTGTGCGCACTACCTCTCTCGGACTCAGTTTTCCTGGCCGAGACTCCTTCCAGTACCATTCTGGCCTCCTTTAATGGCTTCATCAAGAGGAGGATGGAGAAATGTGTAGGGGAATCTGTGCACGCAGCTCTGTCCTTGCCATTAGACAAAGAGCTCACCTAAAAGCACGCATCCCTCTGAAGTGACCCTTGCTTATGAAGGACAGTACATTAGTTCTGTCAAGGGGAACAAATGAATCAGTTACTGTAGCAGTGTGCTCAAGTCCTCAAAGCCTAGGACTGCAGAAACTCTGCCTTAATATGTTAGATGCAAAACACACAGCATGTTTTAATTAAATTGATTTTTTATAAAACCCAACTCCCAGGATGATAGGACCGCGCTGCCAGAGGCATTAGGAAATTCTAATGACCCGCTTCAGGAAAGAAGGCCAAGAGGACACAAAGCCAAAGCTATCAGAGATGCTATTCCACAGGGAAGGAGTAGTGAGTACGCCCTCCACCAACTCCAGATACCTTGCTATGGACATCTCCCAGTGTGAGAAATGGCCTAGGCAGTTCAGGAAATGCTAAATGACCTTTTGATGACCACAACTTTCAACAGTCTCATTTTGAGGTTGAGAGAATGCCAAAACTTTTCTAGCACAAGTATCCCAAATGTTGACGATAGGACACAAGACAAATGGCCAGCAAGTAAACGTGAATTCAAGTGCAGAAGAAGAGAGGAAAGGATGGATTCAGGAAGTGCCTCTGACTTAGGTACACTGTGGTACTCGAACCCAAAATGTGCCAATGCAGCCACCAAGCACCACACATGTACATGAATCTCTGCCCCAAAATCTCTGGCTGATCATATTTTGGAGTTGGAGGGGCACCACATCCAAAAGGTGGAAGAGGAATATTTTTTCAGCAAGATCAGAAAAAAGAAATTACAAAGAGAAGCAGATATATATGATAATGCATCTTGTGTTCTTGTACTAAGTCATCATCAGAGAATTACTATTTCTATTACACAAAGAACTTCAACAAATCACTAAGGGAAAAAAAAGCAACTTGCTAGGAAAATAGGAAGAAGGATCTGAGCAGGGATTTATAGAAGAGGAAATGCAAAAGGCCAATATACGCGAAAAACACCAGGGACAGCAGGTGAATGCCACTAAAAGCAACAGTGCAGTGTTGTTGCTGTGGTGTCCAAGCTGTCATTTTGGGCGAAACTTTAAAAATGATGACATTCAGTGCTGGGGATCAGGTTAAGGACGAAAGGACTCCCATTTATTGCTAAGAAAATAGCAATTGTCACAAGATGTATGGAAGGTAATCAAGCTGTGCTCATTAAAGATTAAAAATCCCTTTACCCTTTGACATAATAATCACATTTATCAATCTACTGAACAAAATAGAAATAAAAACATTAACATAAGAATATACATATATGGACGGTGATCTTAAACCTTGAATACTGTATTTTAAAATTCTTGATTTGCCTAATACCTGTGAATAAGGGACTGGGTGTCTACATTTTGTTATATCCATTTGATAGGAAATAATGAACTTATTAAAAAGCACAAAGCCCAACAAGATGTTCTTTATAAGCACATTTCAGAGTTATGTCTGTAATTTGATCTCAGTTTTGTGAAGCAAAGTAAACAATTTCTGAGCGTGTGCATGCACGTGTGTGTGAACAAAGATAATGGTATAGAAAGATTTCCACCAAATTACTGCAAACAAACAACATGCAGTGCAGGGAATGAGGAGGAAGAACAGAACGTTAGCTATTTTGCTTTGCACGTATTTACAGACCTCAGTATTATCTGACTTGCTACAATCAGGGTATAATAAAACAGTAACAATAAAATAAAAATGTTAAAGCAAGCAGAAAACAAAACAAAACTGAAGCACACCAAGTTCTAGCAGCATTCCCATGAAGATCCACAATGGTAAGGCAGCCAGGGCCAGGCCCACAGTCCAGCCAAGCTCCTCTCACAGAGCTGATTCTCAGGAAATGTTTGTTGAATAAATGAATGTTAAACATCAAAAGCATTTAATAAACGTGCTTGAGAGAAGATACAACATTCAGGGTCCAAGGAAAGTTTATCCTCATGCCTCGCTTCTCTATCCTTTAAAAAAAACACCATTTAGTATCTGGAAAATTATTTGATAGAATTTACAACACTCTGAGGCCCATTAGACGCTTCTAGCATCATGGCAAATGTGAGTCTCTTACTGAAAAATATGTGGGTCTTGTACAATGCCTGATCTCACCTGGGAAAAATGCAGCTGCTTCTATTTCATTTGGGGTGAAAGATGGAAAGCTCTGCCTTTCTGACAACTGGAATAGGACTGCAAAACCACATTGTGTTGTTCTCTAAGCACCAGGAAATCTTATGTGGCCAAAGCACTAGACACACACACACACACACACACACACACACACACAAACATGGATATCAAGATCCATGTATTACATAATTTGGGGGGGCTTCAGTTTTAAGCAAGCAAGTGTACTAATGTCAGTGTATAATCTGCTGCTTCTCTAACACTACTTGAGAAAACACCATCCAAAGCTTTACCCTTCTACCTGCTAAACGCTTCTAGGAATATCTCTTCATATAGCTTGTGCATATTTCTACATCTATCTCCTTATCAATACTACCACTTTCCAGAAAGCAAGAATTTGTTCTCATTTTAGCATGTGGGAGACTCCCAATCACCGCTGACTGGATGGATGAATCTGCAGATGGATAAAAATTGCTCATTATTCATTCATAGATGCAGCAAAAGCATCAAGCACCTATGTGTAAGGGGCTCTGCTCCAGCGATCTGATGCAGCAATGAGCAAACTAGTCAGAGTCCCTGTCCTCATGGAACTTATATTCTAGCACAGACCCCAAATAGATGATGCATAAGATTCCCTTATTAGTAGCCCATGAAGACAAGCATAACAGAGTCCGGAGACACAGTGGTGCTTTAAACTTGGGGGTGAGAAAAAAATGACATTTGATCAGAGACTTGAATGAAATGAGGGGGCGAATCAGCCAGGTAGACATTCAGAATATAGTTGTCCAGAGAGAGGAAATGGCAAGTGCACAGGCCCCAAGATAGGAACATGATTGGCAGGTTAGAGGAACAGGTAGGAAGTAAGCATGGCCTCGAGAGCCAGGGCAAGATCCTGAAGAGTCCTAAGGCCATGGCTCTAGCTCGGCTCAGGATACATGTGACTTCAGGGGCAATCTGGAGGAAAGAAGAGTGGACTTCTTGCAGATGCACAGTCAAGTTTTCACAGGAAGGGCTGGCGGAGGGGCAGGGTGGGGACGAGGGCTATGACACTGGTTAGTGGGAGGTAAGGTAGGTAAGAGGAGCACCTACCTCAGTGATGGCCAGCACCATGGTCTCAAGGCCTCCCCACTGCTGCCTGGCCATGTCCACCCTTGCTTACTCACTGCTCCTCCTCTTTTATCACATCTTAACAACTTTCGTGCAAAATGCTATGGCTTTTAAAAACTGGTGACAGATGCCACTTTGGCAAGGGATGAGAT
Source organism: Xerus rutilus (assembly GCA_028644305.1). Taxonomy (NCBI): domain Eukaryota; kingdom Metazoa; phylum Chordata; class Mammalia; order Rodentia; family Sciuridae; genus Xerus; species Xerus rutilus. The sequence continues at coordinate 14,024,008 of CM053414.1, forward strand.
CCAGTGGAGCCTGTCCTACTGGCCCTCCTCCCCAGCCCCTCCAACTCTGGCACAACCCTGACTCTCTGTAAGGGTTTTTATTAGCTCTGGACTAGAGGAATCCATTATCCAGTCAGCAGATCTGAGCCCAGTCTGAGCAAATGGCAGTGTTCCACTCTCCAATGCTCCAGGTATTAGGGCAAAGAGGGTGGAGAAAATGTCACTGAGCTTCTGGTCTAGAAGTGGAGTCAACAACTATTGAATATTTAGCAACTATTACTAAGCATAGCTACCACAGGAATGTTCTAATGGGTACATAAGTGCTGTGAGTTCAGAAAGGATGGCCACATCCAGCTGGGGCTCCCCCAGGTAAGGCAGCAGGGACAGCTCTCATTTGAGATGTGGGTACCTACTTGATATAGAAGTTGCCTGGAAAGCTGGTGTGTGGGCTTGCTTCATCTTCCATGATTATAGAACACTGCCCTGCTCAAATGAGGCAGGTCCATCTGATTGCCAGTACCTTTTAATATTTTTCTTACCTCCTCTCCCTTTCTATCTTCCTTTTTCAGCCCAAGAGCATTCAAATCCATTTATGTACAAATTTAGGAAAACTCTAGATATATATTTTGGCAATAAGTATGTCCATGAAGTGAATTGAACACATGTAATCTATTAAATGATGCTAAAGATTATTTATTTTCTAAAGGGAGACATCCGTCTACTCACCCATCCACTCAGGGCTCTGATGGCTTGGTTTCTTTCCAACATGCCTTTGAGGAGGCATGGACCTAGACACTGAGCCAGATTACACATCATTTCATTTGGTTGAATCTACCCAGAAACCCTGATGAACTTGGTACTATTATTACTTCCATTTTACAATCCAGGATGATAGCTTAGCTTCAAGTCACTCAGCTAGAAATGGAGAATCCAGGGTTCAAAGCCAGGGTTTAGCACAATACTTGGGAGATCACCCTTGGAAATCCCGACTCTCAATATCAATCCTTCTATTAAGAGCTGGAAAAGATGTGCACGCTGAAAACATCCCAGTTTCATTCTCTAGAGCATGGCATGATGAAGATTTTGGAAGAAGATGGGGAAAACATGGTTATGACCATATCTTCAGATCACGAGAACATTTTGTCTGAATAAAACAACTCTGGGTAAATAAGGGAGGAATAAATGTCATAGGGAAACCTGTGGAAATTCACTCACTCCATTAGGGTATAAAAAGAAACAGCAGTTAAGATTCTCCTCTTATTGCTAATATTGTTGTTGTTGTTGAATAGGTTTAAACCTCAGAAAGAAGAGTTGGATATATTAAGAATCCAGCCCACAGATTCTGAAACTGAAAACACTTTATATCTTATATTCCATGTAGAGAGAAAATGGATGGATGGATGGATGGATGAGTGGATGGATGGATGGATATATAGCAAAGCAAAGCAGACAGATGGATACACCCATATCCAGCATCCAGGAATCTAACCCACTGCTTTTCAATCAATTTAATTGATTCAATCAATGTCGTTTAATCAGTGTCAGTTGAATGGAACTGAAATGAACAAATCTGAAGGCAGCAGCCAGGGTGGGAGGATCTCAGCTAAGAGACAAAAGAAGAGCTTGAAGAAGATGCCCTAGTTTATGTGACATGCACCCACATCAGCACATGAGCTTAGAGGGGAGGGAAAGGATACACTAGCTTGAGTCTCCATGTAGCCTGAGAAACCACTTAGACCAGAAAGAATTAAGAGCTAGAAATGAGCATATAGCTTTCAAAGTGCATAACCCACCATGCTGAGGGTAACAGTTCAGCATTGTAAGCATCTTTGGAATAGGACCTAAGGGCCTGAGGACATCCACATGTTCAGCTACCCTTTATAGAAGCAGAACTTACAGCAGTCATCTAATGACACAGTGTCAAATAGATTTTACTCTACCATATGTTTGGGAGGCTTGGTTTGTTGTTCTGTTTTGTTTGGAACTGGGGATTGAACCCAGGGGAACCTAATCACTGAACCACATCCACAGTTCTTTTTATATTTTATTTTGAAACAGAGTCTCACTGTGTTGCTTAGGGCCTCACTAAGTTGCTGAGGCTGGACTTGAATTTGCGATCCTCCTGCCTCAGCCTCCTAAGGGCTGGGACTAGAAGTGTGTCCCATCTTGCCTGGCTGTGTTTGTTTTTGTGATGCATTTAGTCCTGTGAAACACAGGACTAAGCCCAGTGTTTCCCAAAGAGCCAGGGAGGTGCTGACAAGATGGGAGGAGGAACCAGATGACAGGCTCCTGCTCTCCCCTGCTGTTGGAAGTGAGCCTGCCACAGTCCTAAGGTGCAGGTGGGGTTCCCAGGAGGAATTGAAAGGACTCTTGAAGACTCTTCCTGAGAGTTGCTGTCTTTCCATGACAAGCATCATCAGAGTGGCAGGGCAGGTCTGCTGTGCGGAGCAGGCAGCACACACGGTAATGTGACCATCTCCCCCACATGGCAGCCCAAGATGCGCCTGACCCCCACAGCCACGGGAAGGGGAAGTCTCTGCCTTTCCTTGGTGGGGAATGCGTGGCCTGGCCTGCAGGTTCATTCGTGGAGCTACATGCCCCCGCACCCACTCAGATGCTCAGAAACCAAGCCCCGAGCTGTCACGGCCTTATGAATGCAGCTCCACGTGGCTCTGTCTGCTTTGCAGGATGCCTTCTCACTGAGCCTACTTCATCATTTAAATTATTAACAGTGGAAGTGCATTTGCTGGGGAGTCAGTGAACTACAGGGTCTTAAAGAGGGCAGGAAAGTAAGAAGACAATTTCATCTGTCTCATGTGAATCGCCCTTAGCGGTGGAAGGTTGCTGAACATGCGCAGGAGGAATGGAGGTGTCACGGTGAGTTTCTCTTTGAGCTCTGGTCACCAAAAACAACAGTAACAATAAAGATTACCTCCTTTACTTACCCTAACCTCAATCATTGCACCATCGAAATTCTACTTAGTCTGGTCAACGTGTCTGCTCTACCCAGTTTTCCCTGTTGCTCATTTTCCCTCCTATGTGGACGTTTTACAAACTGCACACTACAATTCTGTGGCTCTTCATCTTTTGCAACAAAGCAAAAAGTAAATCTAGAAAGCAGAAGTTGGCTATATGCATTTTGGTCTTAGTTCACTTGCCTTGGTTATTGGAATCTAGGTCTGAAGGCTTGTATTTATAGTTTTTTTTTTTTTTTTTGGTGGTGCTGGGGACTGAACTCAGGGCCTTGTGCATGTGAAGCAAGCACTCTACCAACTGAGCTATATCCCCAGCCTTACAATTTCTTTTCCAGTCTAAACCATGTTGGCAATGTCTCCTCCCCCACTTAGCCTGCTGCCCCTGAGAAGAGTTAAATCATTTGCTCAAACTCAGCCCTGCAACACCCCCAGCCTATCTAGCCATTTCTAACAACTCACACTATGGGTCAGTCTTCCAAATAGTGGGGGCCCCCCATGGGACATTTTCAGGAAGGATCAAAAATTTTCCATTTGCATGCAAAGTTTACAAGTACACATTTCAAAAGCCTCTTTCATAAGACATGTAACAAAGTTTTCAGTTACTTGGTTATCAAGCTAGAGAACAGTCAAGGTCCTTAAACCCAACGATTTCTTCTGAGTTGCATTTCTGTTCCTTCCTCTCTTGCTGAATTGCTACAGACAATGACAGCTAAAGGTTTCCGAGCATTTTATAAAGAGTTGACTCTGGACTTTCACATCTGCTACCCTATTTGAGCTTTACTGCAGCCCTTGGAATTGCAGGCTTATTATTATTCCTGTGCAAAAGACCGAAAGCTCAGAGGTTAAAGGACTTTGTTCCACTAAAAAACATGGAAGAGCTTGAATGTCAACAGTGAGGAGAGTCTCATTAAGTCTAGACTGTTCCTAACTTGACACACGGTCCTGAGTAAATCCCTTGACATTATGAGCATCTGTCTTAACCTGTAAATAGAGATACCTGGATCACCTCCAGAGTCTTTCAAAGCCCCCTAAATTCTATGATTCCATAATTTTAATGCTTTTCTTTTGGTCTCATATCTCCATCCAAAAATAAGGGGATAATACAAACTACCTAGGAGAATTGAGATTTAAAAAAATTCTCTGTGTGGCACAGATTTACATTTACTCAAAAATACAAATAGACCAAATGCAAAAAACCTTCCTGTGAAATGAAGCTCAGCATGTAGACATGTAATATCCCCACTATAGTGTGAAAGCACTGATACCTGCAACCTCCAGTGACATCTCACTAATATGTCCCTTCAACGTGATGCAAACCAATCCACAGTGTGTTTTTGGCTTAGTTCTTTCAGACCACGTACAGCTCTCACCTGCCAACCTGGACTTCTGAGTCTATCTTGTACAAGGCTCCACCAGCCTCTGGTCAGTCTGGGATCCACAAGTGGCGTGGACAGCCCAAATATCCCAGGGCACATCAAAGCCATAGTAAGCAGGTCACACCCACCAAAGCATCAGTTTTCATCTCTGGTCCCATCCCTTTGTAATAAGCAGGAGACCACCAACTTCACAAAGACTTCGTTTGCTCTGCTATGATGGTCTGTTCTGGGGCTTCAGCAGTCAATCACCATCTGGAGAGTGAGGTCCAATTCCCAAGCCTCACTTGGCTCTGAACTTGGACATCTCTAGTTAAGCACTTCTAGGGGGTCAAAACTGTGCAGACCTGTGCATCTGCACTTTTCCCTGGCAACAATTCTATCATCACCCTTTGTGGATGAAGAAAATGAGGCTCAAGGAGATTAAAGAACCTATCCAAGGAACCATAGCTAATGAGTGGTAGAGACCAGGACTTGAACCCAGACAGGCTGCTTCTGCAGTCCATGGTGATCTTCACCAGCATGCTGCTACCCACTCATCCACTAACCAGGGCAGTGCAGGGACTTGTAAGGGATGAACTGTCCAGGTGCTGAGTTCCTCATCACTGGAGGGGATCCAAGCATAGGCTGAGCCTCCATGTGGCTTCCAACTCTAAGATCTTATGTTACCAACCTGTCTTTGGAGCCCTCCCACCTCCACTTTGGGTGCTCTTCTATTTGCTCACAGCACTCTTCCTCTCTCCTTCTGACTTCATGAATAGCTTCCCAGCCAAGTCTGCATCCGCTTAGCTGCACCCCGGGTCCATACTGTATTTCCACTACAGTATTCACATTGCACTGTGGCAAGTCGTGCTCTTCCTGCTCTGGAAAGTCATGCAAACTAGATCTGCTCCCCGAATCCTGATGACAGGCATGTTTGACTGGGAAGTTATAATGTCATATTAAACAGACCAGGCAGGGACCTACACTTTGCCACAGCCCTCACCTGACTGCCTCTTCCCTACCAGATCATACAGCTACACCACCTGCCTGTTCTCTGATGGGACTTGGGGCTCAACCCTGTGAGAACTATCCGTTTTCCAATAAAGACTATATGATGTTCACATTAGTATCCTCCACACAACCTGGTACAGCACCAGAAAAACACCTTAAAAGATGTCTGCTGAATGAATAAATGAACAGATGAACACACAAAAATTGCCAGACAGCCTAAAGATCTAAGGGGCACAAAGGTGGCAGGTAAGGTGGTAGCTTATTGGGAAAACTCCCAACATGGGAGCAGCCTTATTCTCTTTATGCCTAGTTTCATTTATAGAACAGAAATGAAAATACTTACATCTCACTAGGGAGCCATGTGAATAAGAAGCCAATGTTTTAACACTATTCTGCACTAACTGGTAGCTATGAGTTCCGTGGTACCTGCTCAGCACTGGGCCTCCAATGAACCCACTTTAACCAGGGCCAGCAAACTAAACACCAAAATGTACCCAGTCTCTCCTTCAGACTCTGCCAATATCCAGCTACCAAGTAAGGAATGTAGAACAGCTCAGAGAAAGCTGTCTCACTGTCTCTCTCCCTCTTTCTTTCTCTCCCCCCCCATCTCCATCTCTATCTCTATCTCTCTATCTCTATCTCTATCTCTGTCTGTCACTATTTCCCTCTCATTTCCCCTCACCTGGCTCCTTCCTCTGTCATCTCTCTCTCTACCTCTCGAATTTGAAGTTACCTTCTGGGTGGGAGGTGAGATGCCCTAGTGAGCCAGGATGTGCCACTGGAAGGACCGCAATGGCAGAGCAGCCAGGCAGCTATTCCTGGGGGATAGTGACCAGGAGCACAACTCTTTCCATTCCAATTTGTCCTCTTTCTTGATCTGGAAATTGGCTGCATAGGTACAAATCAATTTATCTGTGCATTTCCTCTCTGGGTGCATTTCTGCATCTATATTTCAATAAGACTACAAAAGGGGAGGGCAGGGGCAAAGGTCAGGCTGCCGCTCAACCACACCCAACCATCGGCAAAACCCAAAGACTTTTTCTCATTCATTTTGGGACTTTTACCAACCACAAGCTCTTTGAGCCGACTCCCCCTGCACACCCATGGCACAGCACGGCAGGCATTCATGAGACAGCCGTGGCTCCTGCACTGAATAGCAAGTGGGCTTTGCTAGCTATGGCTGGGTTAGGCCCAGCTCCCTCCCTTTTCCAGTACCCCAGGCCAAATAATTCCTGTGATAGTCAAGGACTCCTTCCCTGAGCAAAGGCACAGATCACGGCTATCAGCTGGGTCCCTTGGCAGCTCAGCTCCAGGCAAGATTTGTTCCCTTGTTTGTCTGGAGCTTTGGTTTTAATTTGTAATGTTTGCTTATTCTACTATTAGTTGGGCTGAATTTAATTTAACTCATTGTAGCAATTCATTTCTTTCAATCTTCCATTATTGGGTATCACTCTTAAGTTGTAAGTGATTTTGTTTCTCTAGTCATCATGTTGGAGTCTATTGGCCCAGTTATTCCTCTTTACAAGCAACATCTGCAATTAAAAATGTATATAATTACAAGGAGAGCAGAGTGATAGGGATGCAGAATGGCATCTGCATCTTTGTCTCTCTTTTCTTTTTTTCATTAGCTTCTATATTTTAAATGAAAACAGATAAAGTGATAATAAGGAGATATGTCAACTGCCATACAAAGAAAAAAACAGTAGCCACAGAGACCTTCTTTCTTACTCTACGTCCATAAAATCAAAACCAAGAGCACAATAATTATTTTTAAAAACTAAAATAAGAAACAACAAACGCCTCTAACATGGCTTACACCCAGTAAGATCTTTGGATGGTTCTAACTGGTCTGTATTTAATACAGAAGTAAGCTTGGAGTCATCATGATTAAATGAAAAAGTCATCCAGCAGGAAGACTCATGATAAAGATGACTTTCTATACAAATCTTAACATATATAACATTTTTCATACAAAGCTTAATACCATCTCTTTTGACTTGCCAGAGTTCACTTCTTCAGAGTACAGCTTGCATGCCAGATACACTGAAACCCTAGGATTTATTGTGTTGCAATCAATTCAGCTTACTCCAAAATCTCTGAAGAGTTTTTTTTAAAAATCACTAGACTTAAAAGTAGAATGATAATCACCAATTTTAGGGACCATCTCTCTAGTATAAGAGAATGCCAGGCAGAGCACGGCTTGTGGATGTAGACACGTGCCACTTAGCCTGAAGCCTGGCTTAGAGTAAGCACTCAGTGAGGATTAGAATCATGAAAACAAGACTTGCTGTAATAGGATCCAGTATCATTATGTAGAATGTCCCATCTAGTTTGACTTTTTTATTTCTATAAGTACAACAAACTACCAGATTGTATCTTCGCAAAGCTCACACTTGCTGACAGAGCAGGCATTCCTTCTGATCTTAGTATACCAGAATACTTTCCAGCAGAGACTAGGGACTTCTGCAGCCAAACTTACCTTTAGTATAAACTTGAACTTAGCAAAAGAAGCCCCCCGTGAGAGGTGTCCTCTGGAAAACCCTTAGAAATGGCCTTCAAACATCCAACCTGCACGGGCCCTCTTTCAGCAAATTCTAACCACACCATGCATTGTGTCAATTGTGAGGAACTTCACACCATGCATTGTGTCAATTGTGTGGAACTTATCTGGAAGAGCCTATAAAGATCCAAATCTCAACTAGTGTTATCCATTTTCTAACCTTGAGTGAAACCAACCTCACTCACAAAGACTGGTACTTCCTTCAACACACAAGGATGACCTGACATGCATCAGGAGACTTAGGGAAAGCTGCCACTGGCCAAGTAACTCAAGTATGTTCCTCTAGGCCCTTAGAGCTCATCATCTTTGTCTTCATCCAAAAAATAAAATGGTAGAGAATGAGTTGGTCAGGACCTAGAATCTAGATGTAGGTAATCAGTAACAGCTCATGCATACACAAACACACAAGGCCTCAAATATAAAATATATACATATATGTGTATACATATATACATATGTGTGTGTGGGGGGGGTGTATCCAAACACAGATTCATATACAAAATGGTAGGACTAGGTGATCTCTTTCAGCTCTGTTGGCCTACAACTGAAGTATCTGACTGACATCTACTTGTGCAGTAGGTATTCAAAATTGAATCATGGTGATGACAACAACATGAAACATTAATAATGTTTCTAAGAATTTTACTATAGCTATCAACAGAAAGTATATGAGAAAGGGCTGAATCTGCCCTTGCAAAGTGAGTTTGTCACGTATCTAAGTCAAGGATCAGCAAACCAGGCCCAGGAGCCAAGTCAACCATCTACCTCTGTAAATAAAGTTTTATTAGAACACAGCGACTCCTGCAGACAAAGGCACTGTCTGCAACTGCCTTTCATTGCACAATGTCAACGTTGAGCAGATGTGACAATGACTGTACAGCCCAGAGCACTGAAAATATTTATTCTCTCTCCTTGTGCATTAGAAGTTACAATCTCTGTCTAAAAGAGGCTTTATGAAGGATATTTTGAAGAAGAGTTGAATCTTAAAGTTTGGGTAAGGACTCAAGAAACAAGAGGGCCCTGCAGAAAGGGAGAAAGGGTTGAATGCTGAACAGATGTGGAACCAGGTAGATGGTTGAAGTAGAGAAGATGAAATGGATTAAGATTGGAGAACCATGGACATCTAGACCAAGAAGATTGGACTTGATTCTGCAGGCAGTCATGGTGACTGAGGTTTCCAAGAAGAGAGGTGACAGAAGAAAGTGAAACTTAATGAAACCCAGTCATGCAATCATCTGGGAATGGTTTGAGATTGTTGGCACAAGGCACTGAAGGACTCAGAAGCCCAGAGGCCATGGGACTGGTCAAGATGTGAGTGAGGGAGAAAGGAGGAATCATCAAAGTTCTTCCAGGACTTAAAACCTAAGTGACCACACAGCCGACGGTTTGCAGGTAGTCATGGGCATTGGCGCGTATCACTTCTCGAGCTGACAGTTAAAGGCATGCCTGAAAGTTTCAGGCTCTGAATCAAGTCCAGAGCACCTTCTGCAGGACAGAGCTGGCAATTTCATCAACTGTCCCCACCCCAATCAATGTAATGCATTGACCCCTTCACTGCATTCCGGAGAGTAGCAGCAGTTGCTGCATCTCAAAGTTGCTCTGACAGGTCAATACCCTGTCATTGCTAATCCTGCAAACCTCAACAGACTCCATTTTAAAGACTTCAAGTAAATAGGTAGCTATTATCATCTTTCGGGGAGTTTCTCTACTTATTCTCCTGTTCATGTTACAGACACCCGTTAACCGTGAGTCTCAAAATCACAGTTTTGACAGGCAGATTGTGAAGTTCAAGTCAATTCCTCATTTTCCTGCTCTGTCTGCCAAAGAGCTCTGTTAGCTTTGGAACATCCATTCAGTTCCCCTGAAAACAGACAGGCCAGGTCCCCATGATGACTCCTGCCTTACAAGACCCCCCTCTGCAACCGGAAGCATCTCCCATTGCAGGGAGCTGGACACCATCCTGAAAAACCTTTGGCCCAGATTCTCATTAGTACTGCATTAGTCTGTAAACTGGGAGCCAGACGCCTAGTTCACCTCGCTCTTACTTGATGTACTTGAAAGGTCTTATGAATTTACGGCAGGATAATGTGGAGCCCAGCACCTATTTATGAGTTGATCATTTGTTCTGAACCCCCCTCAAAGTGCCGAAGGTTACCATTCAACCAGGGCCTGCACTAATGCCACTGGAAGGCCAACAAAGCCAAGTATATGAAAGTTAAAAGCATTAATAAAAGTGTGACTTATAAATTACTTCATCTTTGTCACCCTTTTTGAAATGGGGTGAGAGAGGCCAGGGTAAATTTATTTTTTAAGTGCTTTCTGAGACCCGAACGGGTCAGGCTTGCAATGCTGTAGTCTATAAATCATTCTTTGCAGATCTGGGGGATGCTGCATCATAACATTAACAAATATTGATTTATTTTATCATTTGCAACTGTTTATGGTGCCACAGAGATCCTACTCACGCAAAGAAAGCAAATGCTTATTTAAGGGCAATGTAGCTAATTAACACCTCTTGTTGCCAGAGAATAAAAGGGAAATGGCGATGGGATTTCAGTTTATCCAGGAGTTCACGGCAAGGTGATATTTATCAAGTTATCTGATATTAACTCAGCCCCAGCCCCAATATCGCAGAGATGGATGGATTTTGTGCTATGCAATTTTAGGTACAAATGGCACCTACCAGAGGTCCTATCACCACCTACCAGCAGGATGTGATCCAGCCAAGGCTCCTGCAAGGCTCGAACTAGGAAAGGGTAAGTGGGGGTTTCAGACCCTGGCAACTCTGCTAAACTTTATATCAAAGCATTCAAAAGGCAGACGCCCACACTCTCAACCAGAGGTTTTCAAGAGCTTCATCTGGGGTCCCTGCTGGTGCAATGAAGGACAATTAACACCCAATGCCTCAAGAAAAGGGAGAAAATGTACTCTCTGTTGAGAAGTCTTCATGGCTCTGTTCTTTCTCCAACTACACTCCAGATTTGTTTTCATACTTTAATTGCTCCCAATTTGGGTCTTTTCTTAACAGGTAACAAAGAGCTGGGCTAATTATTCAGAGAAGTTTAGAAAGCTCTAGAGTTTCATCGAGATACACAAAGGCAAAAACACAAATAATGACTAAGAAAACCTGTCTTGAAGTCTGCACCAGAATGAACATATCATGAGATACACACACACACACACATACACACACACACACACACACACGAGCTATCATTTCAATGAAATAATCAGAAACTGATACCCTTGCTTTGCAGAGCCTGCAATGAAGCTGATCTTCTTGCCCAAGCAATTCTTCAAGTGCCCCATGCAACTGGGTGCTCCTGATGTCTGTCAACAAGAAAAATGGTATGCCAGGCAGCCAGTCACTGCCATTCAGTGAATTCCCAATGGCAGAGCAGGGACTGAGGTTCCCTTTCAGTAGTGTGGTCCAGGAAAATGTTCTCCCAATGGTAACAATAGCTATGTCTAGCACCAGGGTTTCTCAACCATGGTATTACTGGCATTTGGGTTGGAAAATTCTTTGTTGTGGGGTGAGGGAGAGATGGGCTTTGTGCATTGTAGTATATTTAGCTACATCCCCACCTTCTATCCACTAGATGCCAATGGCAAGGACCACTGCTCCCAGTTATGACAACACAAACTTACTGCAGACATAGCCAGAAGACCCTGGAGGTAAAAATTCTCTGTTGGGTTAGACATTAAGAGATCTAAGGCTTTCTTTCAGGCCTGTCCCACCAGCAAATCTTCCTAAGCCACAAACTTCAAGAGGCTGAAGTATGTGGCTATACCTACCAGTCCTAATGAAGAACAGACTTGCAGGAACTAAAAATTCTTGTGTTGATGAAAAGAAGAGAAGGAAGATACAAAGTAGGATTAGAAACAGCAGATGCCATGAGGCAGAATGCTCCCCAGGTATGGGGCTCTTAAGTAGGAAGGGAACACATTCAGAATGGCCTATTGTTAGAGTTCTGCCTAATGGACTGATGCCAGGGTTGATTAAGACTTTCCCCATATTTAAACCAAAGAAGCCACTGTCCTCTGGTCAGGTGCAAAGTTTTACTGCATATCAACAATGGCAGATGACAGAACCCAAAGACAGTTGCAACAACATCTCCCATCCTACAAGATCTTCTGCAGTTGACCCGAACACACACTTCATCAAGAGGTGAAGTGTGTTCTCCACCACCTGGAATCTGGTGCCCCTGTGACTGCTGTGACCAATGGAATGTGGCAGAAGTGGCCTGGTGCCAGAGCTGGGAGTGACTTTTCACTAATGTGGTGGCTCTGGCTCCCTGCGTTGTAGAATTTTGCTCATGGGATGTTCCCTCTCAGAACCCAGTTGCCCTGCAGCAAGATTCACCATGTTCATGAAGAAGACAGCTTACCTTCATCACCCAGTCCAGTCAAACCTGCAGTGACTCCGACCTCAGCGAACATCCAACTGTAACCACCTGAGACTCCAAGCAAGAACCACCCTGCTGAACCCTATCAACCCTCGAGTCAGGAAAGATAATAACAAATAATGATTTTAAGCCACCACACTTTACCATGCTTTGTTAAGCTGTGGTAACTCGCTGGAACACCAACCACACTGGTATCTCTGAGATGCCAAAGAGAAAATGTGTCATAGTGCCAAAGATATTGAGATTTCCACAGGTTGCCTTGATCAAAGGAACTGACAGCAGCAGCAGCAACCTATTCATTGGGTGCTCAATACTTTCCATATAATATCACAATGCACCCCTGTAATCAACCTAGGGGACAAGGGCTGTTATTATTCCACTGGACAAATAAGAAAACTGAGGTCTAGAGAACACAAGTCTTATCAAAGTGACACAACTGCTAAGTGAAAGAATGGGTTCAGATGCGAACAATCCATCTCCAAATTTTTACTTTTACCAATTAGCTGTAGGCAGCTTGAGCAGAGACAGAACAGATGAAGTAGAAAAGGGGCCATCAAATGTTACTCAGGGAATCCTATCACACACCTCCATGCCGTGACCACAGATCCCCAGAGTGATGTACTCAGCCATCATTCTTCCCCATGGACTGGTATCAAGGTGTCTTTCTGCTTAGAGAAATGTGGCCAACAGCATATTCAACCATTTTTGGTGGCATTTCTAAAGGAGCACAGCGACAAAAAACTCCAAACCAATCTTCTGAGAAATGAATCATTACCTTTCTCCATACCTGTGCAGCCTTGCTGTGCCTGTTATCCATTCTGTGACCTCAGGCACATCACAAATCCTCTGAGCTTCACAGTCCTCACATAAAATGGGAATCATCCCTACACATTAAGTTGTTATGACAACGCAAGATAACGTATTTTCTCAGTGTATCCCTAACACTGGCACATAGGGGTACTTAAAAGCCAAACCCTGCCCAGGATGTGTCTGGCCTATTCAGTCAGAGGTTTGAGGAGGCCAGATTGTCAAATTTATGCTTAACCTTCATCTGTGTAAATTCTTGAAAATTCATAGCCATGATGAATATGCACATACATCCTTCTTGCTCCCCAAAACAGACATATGACTGAAAGAAGACACTTGTTGGGGTGCTGGATTCAGTGGGAACTCAAAGACACTGTGGTCTGAAATGCACACACATGGGCTGGCCTTTTCAAATATAGCCTTCTGAGATCCCTATACATTCCAAGTTCACAGTGCTAGAGTAGATGTGGCCCAAAGACTCCACACCGGAGGATTCCTGATGCTCAGAGGCCCACTCACAGTGGATCTATCCACTGCATTTGGCTTTGAGCACAGCTGAGACACTGGGCCCTAACAGTACCCCACACCTGGTCCTTCATGCAATCCTTGGGCACATAGAAAGAAGACACCTTTGTTGGCATCATCAGTATAAACAAAATGTTCAAACTGGGTCTGATGCCAGCCCAGGTGAGGTTTACTTTTCCTATCCATATCCTTCAAACATCTGTTTTCTTTTTCTCTTTGAAGCTATCTTTTTCATTCTGGAGATGAGAACCCAAAATTAGGGCTCTATTCTCCATTCACCATATCGTCGTGGGCTGGAGTTTTCTTCTCTAAAAGCCCACAAAATGCAGGATAGTTCAGTTACCTTTGGTTTCTGCCAGCTAAGAAGCCTGAGTTTCAAAGGAAAAGCAACTATTCATCCCAAATTCACCATGTTGTGACTTTTGTAAAAGGTCCTAAAACACAATTAATAGCACAATTGCATCTTAACTGAGAATTTTCCACTTGGCAGCTTTTCTCAGGTCAGCTGTCACGGAAAAGGCACCTCTTACTATCTTTTTTTTTAATTAAAAAATATATAAAATAAAGGAAGGTATACTGCTTTACTCTTGAGTGCTCATGTCCAGTTGAGCTCTGCTCGACATAGATACTGAAGGTTCCCCTAGTAGAAAGAAATCATCCTCTGTCACTTATTGTAAAGTTTGTGCCTGGCAGTTGTAGCTAAGTTCAATTTGAAAAGAAATCAAATATTTGGATGAAAGGGACACAATGCGGCATGAGGCATAACCTATAAATTTCTAACTGATGCCACAGGAAGTCACAGCTGGAAGTCTTGTCATTTGTGGATACTGAGAGAAACAAGTCATTAATTTTTTCCCCTTAGATAACTTATTAAGCAAACATACACAAGATCTTATGTAAAACCCTGAGCCAGGGGTGAATGAATGGACACATTTTAATCATCTGACCATTAGTTCATGCATTCCTGCTTTCAGCAAACTTTCTAAACATTCAGTATGCCAGGCACTGGGTTCTGTGCTAGGGATGTAGTGGTAAGCAAAGCCAAGTTCATCTCTGCCCCGGTGGAGCTTAGCACCCAATGAAAGGGACATACCTTAATCATCTAACCATAAAACTCAATAGGAAATGGCATTTCAGCCAAGGTGTATGAGGCATATGAAGCTCTGAGTATTTATAACAAGGAAGCTTTACCAAATCCATGAGGTCACGAAAACCTTGAGCAGGCTGAGACCTCAAGCCAAGGAGCAGTTTATTAGGCACAGAGAAACAGAAGGGAAATTGTAGTTCACATGAAGTAAGGGATGGTCAGAAAGGCCAGAGTGGAAAAAGGAAGGAAGTCTGATTGAGCAGTGACACAGAGACACCATGTGACCCCTGGGTCCACTGTCCCTCAAGACAACATAAATTACAGATGAAAGATAACATCGTTAGACAGAATAAAGTAAGTACTAAATAAATATTCCAGTTAATGTGGGAACAGCAGATAGAACCCCAAAGAATGGCTATAAGCAAGAGGTGGACGCTGCAGAGATTCAAGAATAAGGACATTCTCAGGGCCCCCGGGGGCCAATTTTGCCACTGCTTGTTTTTGGAAATGAAGTTGTGTTGGGACATGGCCACACCCAATTGTTTACACATTGTCTAGGGCCACTTTTGTATTACAATGGCAAGATTGAGAGTGACAACCGTTACCAGTAGGATTGCAGATCTGGGCTTTTCTATCTGGCCCCTTACATGAAAGTTTGCTGCTGATCCCTGACCCAAGAGGACGAGCAGGATTGAAAACCAATGGGACAAGAGAGTAAAGGCTGCCAATACCTACTTCTTCTAGCACCTGGAAGAAGCAAGCCTCACAGGTTTTTTAGTGGATGCCCTGATTGAGTGAGAGGACAGAGAAGATATATGATGAACACATATTTTTAATTGCATCTCAAAAATCACACTAGACAAGGTGGATGCATTGAGGCACATTTTGCTTCACAGAAGAGATGCCAGGAAAGTTGACGGTACATTAGCATCTCCCAACGTCTAGAACGGCTGAGACAAAAAATGAACCAACTAAAAACATTGTGCTCAAATCAGTTTAGAAAATACTGCACCAGCCTCCTTAGTACAAGACCTATTAGAGCCTTTAACATTCTTTTGTGCTTTAGAAATCTCCAGAAGGAAGGAAAACTTAAGGTGTGGGTCTCAGATTTAATTGATCTACTTCTTTTCCAACATCTTGTCAGGTTGGAGTTGCTGGAAACATACTTTGAGAAACACAGCTCTGAACTTTACGAAGCCCATCTTTTTTCTTTATGTTCTGCAAAACAGTGTCAGAAAAGTATTTCCTTCTAAAATAATTTCAAACCTGGCAGACAAGAAGAGGTTAGCTGTGGTAAGCTAGAAGCCTGTGGGTACCTGGGAAGTGAAATCCTGCGGCTGTCATCCTCTCCAATCCCTCCCACACAAACCCCTAGATTTTGTTCCCATTTCTGATCACACATGGGGTTCCTAGGCTCAATATTTAAAGCTTCTGGCATCTGCTGCTCCTATCTTCTACATACTGTCCACATCAACAAATAGCACTTAGCTCAGAAATTCTCAATTCAAACCATCAGTTTAGGAGAAATCAATGAGTGTTTTTAACTTCTTAAATTGACTTACTGCATTCCAAATCCTGCATGCCAAATTTCTTTTCAATATGGCAAAAGATGCTTTTCCCTATGATCATTCAATAGGCAAGCACACAGTAGCCTGCAAGCTCCAAGTACAAAGGATATCCGTCATGGAGAAAGTAGACAAACACACTTGGTGCTCTCAGGTCCATCTTTTCTGAGCACCAAAGAAACACCCAGGCACCTGGCAGACCAGTAAGTAGTTCAAAGACTGACGTTACCTTCAAGAATACCAATGTCACATATTTCTCTTTCCCTTTAGATATATCCAAAAGAACCAAAAGAGGGCCAATAAACATCTCCAAAAGCGACCACAAAATACCTACAAACATTCTAGACCCTCTGCAGGCAAGCCACTCCCCGTGCATTCATAGCCCTGGAAAAATGGCCCAAATTTTCCACTCTCAAGGCTAAAGGGATTTGAAAAGGGCAATGGAAAAATCACACCATTGATGGTGAGCATCCCTGAAGGCAAAGTCCTATTTCAGAGTCTGGTACTGACATCCAGAAACAGCAGGCCGTGTGTCCACTCCAAAGTCGTCACACTTTGGCAGAGAAACCCTGCAGGGTTGGAGCAGCCCTGGGGGCTCTGATGAGAGGTGCTAAATAAATTAGTGTGATCGTTTATTAGAGCATAAGAAACAGATGGGAATGGGCAAGATGACAGCTGGAAGAGTGAGGTTTCAGAAGATGGGTGTGAGCAGCCCTGGGAGACCCAGCTCCATGACGCCCATTAACGTTAACGGGCATGGCTTTCTTAGTACCCTGTACAGGTTCTATAGCCTCCTGCCAATTCATTCCTGGACTTTCTTTCCCTCACATGGTTAATCTAATATCTAATTATAAAATAATTGGCAATCCCACAACTTTCTCTTGTAAAACTCTCCCACCAAGAACAATTATTTTTAGCTCGTTGCTCCTTGCATCCACAGGGCAGAGAGAAGAAAAAAGAAGGAGTCAGGGGACGTGGATGGGGACAGAAGAGGAAGTTTGTTCACCATGGTCTTTCCTTCAGGGATGGGCACAGGCAGGTGGATACCTACTTTGTCCCCATCCAGATAGAGATGGCCCTTGCCTGACTGCAGTTTTGTGGGCTTTTGTGGCATGCTTAAAGCTGTGTTGTTTCTGTTCCAGGTGACAGTGACCTTCTAGGTCTCTGCTATAGGCTCAGGTTGCCCCACCTCCCAGTCGTTTCTGAAAAGTTCCAGTTTACATGGGGATGTCTGGATGGAAGGCCCCAGGTTTACCTGATGAAGAATGCCAACCTAAGACCCTAAGAAACAGCATATGAAGACCCCACAGTGGCCCAGTCCTTATGACCAGGGGTGGAAAACTGAAACTAGTCAAACACATACACTTTATCTAAGAGGTGTTTCTTGATAGTTAACTTCTAACAAATGAAATTATTTTAAACAAGGCCCCTTATAAGCTTATATCCAGCATATTTTTTGGCTTTACTGTTTGTTCACATGCTGATCTTACATGGTCAATGCACATATACACATCTTGAAAACCAGTCACTTCTTTGAGAAAGATTTTTCTCCTAAACTCCCTCTATCCTAGTGTGTGATGATAAGTGTAAGTTTGGAGAGGGTTTTGCAGTAAGAAAGCAGCCCATCTGAGAGCCAAATTTAATATTTCATCAAGTGAATGTCTAATGCAGCCTTATGTCAATAATATACAATGAGACAGAAGTCCTTCCTGCCCAAACTGGACTTCTCACAAGTTGCTATAGGTCCGTTTTACATAGGCTTCCAGCAACTGTTTCAAAAATGTATTTAAAACCAGTTAACAATTCCTTGCAAGGCAGGAAAAGGAATGTAAGGCATAGTTAGAAAGGTCCTTAGGAAAGTCAAGATCTTCATTAAACAGGACATAAAATAATGCAAAAATACAAGGTAAGAATAGTAACCATATACTGAGCACCTTCTCTACATCAGATACCATGCTGTATGATACAAGTAGAGATGCATGAATATATTACATATAGAGTTACATAATCTCAATCCCCCTCCACAAAAAATAACCACAAAAAATAATTTATGAGGATTAATTTATAAGGACGGTATTGTGCTCTAAAGTGAAGAAACTAAAACTCAGAAATTGCACCCAAATGTGCCATATAGTGTACTGATGCCCTAGACAGGAGGCAGAAGGAGAGGTGGGGTTAAACTAGAGTCATTTGAGAAGTTTCTCAGAAAGAACTGGTCAAGGAGTGTCTTCGGGATCACAGGAAACCCAAGGTTGATCCTAAAATGCCTGCACTGACATTGCCTCTGGTCCCTCACTTCCCAGAGCACTCACTCTCTAATCTGCCATCAAACACATTTCTGAATCTCATGGCATAATGGGGCTCAACAGAAATCATGCCCACTTTCCCTCAGCTTCTGAATAAGTAGATAAGTGATAAGAACAACATGTGAAGGTCCAGACACCACCTTTACTAGCAAAAAAGGGCTAAGGCAGAACAAACACAGCCTAATGTCTGATCAGTAACCACAGAAAGAGGTAGACTTTGCTCAGAAGCATCAGAACTTATCAGGTACTGCTGGAGAGAAGGCAAGCCCCAGAAGAAAGCAGCGCAGGGCTGAGCCAATGCCTTGTGTACTCTCCCCCAAACTTACCAAGAGGTGAAATCCACATGGAGTAGTTTAGAGGAAGGCCAGGAGTTACACCAGCAGGCTTCTCTGCACATGGGAAGAAACACAGGCGAGCAGAAGCATCATCACCCCCAGTGGGGCCTGCCACAAACACTGCACTTAACAATGAGCAAGCACGACCTGTGCTGGACTTTGCAGACCATCTGTAGAACACGTAAAGACTAGCAGAAGTGGAGCACAGGAAGGTGGAAACCCTCAGAAATGACTAGAAGAGTTCTTCTGGTAACAAAGGTGCAACCCATGTCACGGCTCTTCAGCTACCAAAAACCAAAACATGCTACAGCAATAGGTGAAGCAGCCTCTGCAGGATGCACAAGGTCACAGGACCATGCACTCCCCAAAGAGGCTGCCTGGGACACAGGGAAGAGAAGTGAGCTACAGGTGCCCTTGTCCATCTGTCTGAAGGACCTAGAAGCAAGACATGAATTAGCTTCAGAGTAGCTTCCACTCCAAGTGGAAAGAGCAGCGACCCCCTCAGGTACTCAAGAAAAGTCGGCTTGGCAGGTGCGGTGGCGCACACCTGTAAGCCCAGTGACTTGGGAGGTGGAAGCAGTAGGACTGTGGGTTCAAAGCCAGCCTCAGCAACTTAATGAGGCCCTGAGCAACTTTGTGAGACCGTCTCAAAATAAATTTTAAAAAAAAAGGGCTGGGGATGTGGCCCCATGGATAAGCACCTCTGGGTTCATTCCCTGGTACCAGAAAGGAAGGAAAAGTAAAGGAGGAAGAAAGAAAAGAAAACGAGGCTTAACTGTTATGTGTTCCCTCCAAGTGGTCAAGGCTGCTCTTTTCCCAGCCTCGTCTTTGAGGAAATGCTCCTCACTCCTTGTGCTCTTGGCATTTTTTTCCACATCCAGCCTTGGAGCAAGGTGGAATTCAAAAGAGACACATGAAGGAGGGTAGGAGGGAGGGAGGGAAGGAGGAAGGGGAAAGAGAGAGAGAGAAGGAGGATGGAGAGGAGAGGAGAACCAAAGCGGAAGAAAGGAAGGGGGAGGGAAAATGGAAGGTAGGGAGGGGAGAGAGAGGGAAAAAAGAACAGAGGGAAGGAAAAAGGGAGGAAATGAAGGAAGGAAGAAAAGGAGGGAGGGGTCGACAGAAATGGAAAGAACTTTGCATAAAAAAGAAAATGGAGGGAGTGGAATTGTATTGATTTCAAGCACATGAAGCTTTCACTCAAAGATGGAAATAACTGTAGACTAGAACCAGAGGGCAGAGATTTAAAGTACAGGACAAATAAAGTTCTTTCAGTAGAAAAAGGCTGTCTTCAGTGTCCCCAGCAGACTTAAGAGCATCTTCTTGCTATGCCCTTCCCACACCAAAGCCAGCTGTGAAAGGGTAGCCATCTCACCGCATTGCAAATATTAGTGAAGTCCATCACCTCAGGACAGTGAGCACCTGGAGGACAGCATTTAGCATAAGACTTCCATCCAAAGACAACAAATATGTGTAAATTTAAAGTGAGATTCTTTAACAGAAATGGTTTATCAGGATTGGGGGGGCGGGTACTCTAAATGGGATAAATTCAGGATTTAAGAATTTAAGAGTCATTTCTTAAAACAAGGGAGAACAAATGATCCTCAAGTGTGACTGTATAGTCACTGGAGCTAGTGACAGATGCCCAGTGCACATTCTAGGCCATGTGGCAGGAGCACCTTGGTCCATCTAATTAATCTCTGATGTGACCATGAGATTCACTTTAGCCAGTGAAATATGACCAGCATTGACTGGTCACATTCAAAGAGAAACTTGAAGCACTCATAGTAACTGTGGCCTCTCTGTCTCTGCCCCTAGAATTGTTAAAGCCAGTGTCATGCTGGAATTTCTGAAAGATTAGGTTTCACAGTGACAACTTAGCTTTGTATAGCAATTTTACACGTCCTACTAGAACAAAATAAAAGATTTTTTATATGAACATACCTTCTGTCTTTTTTTTTTTTTTTTTTGGTACTGGAGATTGAACTCAGGGGCACTCAACCACTGAGCCACATCCCCAGCCCTATTTTGTGTTTTATGTAGAGACAGGGTCTCACTGAGTTGCTTAGCGCCTCGCCATTGCTGAGACTGGCTTTGAACTTGCGATTCTCCTGTCTCAGCCTCCCTAAGTGCTGGGATTACAGGCTTGTGCCACCGCGCCCGACTCCTTCTGTCATTTTTTAATGTCTCTTAGAAAAGAAATAGTCACCTGGGTAAATCATCAAGAAAATGGCCCCCTTCCCAGGTTGAGAGGGAAAAAAAAGAAAAGCATATTGCCAATTTAACGTATCCTTGGTGAAAATCAGTTACATGAAACTTAAGTCCTGCCCTCAGAGAACTCCGATGAATCCTAACATACCTTCTGGAGACCTAAGAGACATAATGGGTTTGAAAGGGTCTACCCAGGTCAAGTACTATGTCTAAGGGGAGTTTTCACATTTGAGAGTCAGATGTCAACAAAAAGGGATCTTTCCTATTTCAATTGTTTCCAAACATCAAGGTGCACACATGGAAGGCAAAAGCAAAGTGTGATTTAACCTGATCTTGTAAGTCACCTTCTATGCGTATGTGTGTGCGCACGTGCATGGTGTGTGCTAGAAGGCCAGGAAGATGCTGCAGTTCTCTGAAGCCACAGGTGGACCAAGAGGCTTCCTACAATGTTACACTGACCTGAAAGATCAATTCAGTCCACAGTGAAAATATGAAGCTCAAATACACACCAAAAGACCAAGAAAGTATCAGGAGACAGCTAAAGAAAACACTAGAATAAAATCCTACCCAGAACAGTCAAGGAGATGCATGCTAGACAACTGTTGTTAATGTCAGTGGTATGTCTAGTCTCCTTCACTGAGCAGGCTGGCATATGGCACATTGGCCTGGCTTCGGCAATAACAGAAAAAAGGTCAGTTCTATACGATGGATTGAGAATATGCTCTGGAATATTTGGGTTACATTTTCAAAACTTTCCAGAAAGGAACACAAGTATAAAAGAAGGTGACAGATTCAAAGATAATCCTAGAAGGCCCCTACCTAAGCAATTACAATGAATGAAAAAAAATTGAATAATCTTGACAAAACTCAGAATTCAATAGAATACATAGGTACTGTGGAATGGAAGGCACAGCTGTCTTGAATACATCACAACAATTGCATGAGACCAAAGCTCCCTTCACTTCTCTGAGTCAAGGAAAGGGGGAAGCATCCAAAGCATGGGCTGGCCCATCAGCATCCAGGAACCCAGCTCCACTCTCACTGTAGGCTGGTGCTGAGCAGGCCAGCTGCTGCCAACACGTGAGTGAGTTCATGACTCCAGCCATCCTGTCACCTAACCCTAACCTTGGAGACCATGATCCAAACCAACCTCAGAGTTTCAGATCCTTCCTCCTGGTCTTGATAACATGTTCCCTGTCCCTTCTCTTCTCCATTCCCCATTTCCGTCAGCCACGCAGCCCCATCTTCCTGTCTCCATCCCCAAAGACATGGTCCTCCTGTGTTCAATGAAGCTCTCAAACCCCATCATACACAAGCGCTTTCTCTTGTCCAACCATCTGAACTGAACGAGGACTTCATTCACAGCAGGCATTCAATACATGTTAAATGAATGAGAGCGTGAATGACAGCTCTAACAACACCAGAGGCTGAAGGACAGAAATGACAAGAAGTAAGAAGTGCAGGGGGCCAAACAGCCAAGAGAAGGATAAAGGAGAAAAGAAGCCACTCGCGTCTTCCTTCTGCTAAAAGACACCCTTTCCCTGAGTCCCCTAAGCTCCTACCACCAAAGAAAAGAAAGGCAGGGGAACTGTTCCTTTCATGGTCCACATTTATCTTCAGCTTAAATTGATGTGATTATTTTGCCTCTGAGGATGCCCTAGATATTTAGTCCAACCTAATTTCACTCAAATACACAACATGATACTCCCTGGCCTGATCCCCAGGAATTTTTTTTTTCTCAACAACAATTTACTTTGATATAGAATCTTCCAGCATTGTCATCTGACAAAGGAAGATTTAATGTTCCCTGTGTTCCAGAGTGTGTTGGGCTCTAAAGCTCATTCAAGGACAGAAGTCTCTTGTGTCTTCAGCACACGATGCGCCTACAGGGTACAGGACAGCTGTGGCTCTTGTCAACGCCGTGCTCCACCTATGCACCTTCAGGGGCCTCCATCAGGCACCATCTTCCTTGCATACTCCAAACTGAAGTGAAACCAACACTCTTTTAAAAGAAATAAACAATATGGTTTCCATTCCTTCTTCCATAAAATATGTCCCTTGGGAACTGTTTCATTTTTCCAGCAGGGGATGGGGTTGTGGAGGCAGATGGGGGAACAGGAGGTTGGATGAAGGGAAATATTCCAGCAAAAGGGAAGAGGAAAGAGAAAGCTTACCTCCCCACTCAGGAAAACTGGTAAGACACCAGGTGAAACATAATGAAGACAGGTAATGAAACACATGTTCTGTCCCCTGTGTCCCAAGCAAGAGCACTAGGAGAGGAGAGGGAGGCCTGTGAAATAGGCCAAGGGGAAAATCAATGCAGAGAAAGAGCTTCCTTCTTAATAAAACGTATAATGAGCAAAGGCCATATTAGGTCAACTCCCCCTACCCCGTACCAACCTGGGGTGGCCAAAGCAGTTAAACTGGAGACATACAAGAATAAGCCAAAGGACAGCCTTAGTCTTCCAGAGTCTCCTTCAACTCTGATGTCACAAGGAAAGCATCAGTTGCTGGTGCCCTATGGTAGGACTCAGAAGTAACTGAAAGGGCTGGGGCTTGGGAACACAGTGAGGCTTGAGGAACGAATCCTGAGAGCCATGGACCACAGGGGGAAGAACCTGGACCAGGAGTTGTGAGAACTGAGTCCAGGGAGACACTGAGGGCACGACGGGGAGGGGTCAATGCTGAGAGACGCCTAGTATTGCCAAGCCCAGAGAAAAAGGACGATCATCTCAGAGTTGTGAATTTTGTCCTAAGTGACAGCAGAGCCCCTTACAACCAGGCATCTAGATACAGGACAGTGTTGCATGAGGGTCCTGAGTGCATGACCCATCATCTTCCCTTTTCCTCTCTGTCACCATGAGCTCAAGGACTCTCTTGGAGAAAAGGAATGGAGAAAATATGAAAGAATAAAGCTCTATTCCCCCATGAGATCTTTCCCTGAGAAGTCATTTAAATTATTCAATCAGACCTGATTTTATTTTTTCTTGATATCCAGCCACATGGGGAGAACCAGGCAAACTCAGATCTGTTATGAAACATGAAAACTACATTTTCTTCGCGCATCAGTGTTTAGTGTGTACACGTGCAGTCCAACTTCACAACAAAAGCACTGTATGTGAAAACCAGTGTTTGCAAGCTACCCTGTAATGTCACTGCCTGATACTGGCTGCCACCAGGGAGAAAGATGACTGAGGAAGAGCAAGTCCTTGGTAATCTACCAGTACCTGCACAGGAGCATCATGAACAGGAATTACCCCTCCAGCCTGGGGCTTCGAGAGCTGCCACAGCCAGGCAATATGGAGAGGTAGATGACACGTGGCCAGGAGATGGACATTTGGAGTCAAGTTTTTCCTAGAGGTATGGTCTCCAGCCTGGGCCCAGTATCTGTTCCAACATCAGTCCCCTGTTACCTCACCATGGTTCTCCCTTCAAGGAGCAGTCAGATGACAGTTCTGAGTGGATGTGTGTGGATATGGGTATGTGTGGTGGGAGGTGGAGGGAGGCGGTGAGAGGTCTCCATGCTACTAAGATAGAGTGAGTATCTCTTATCTGAAATGCTTGGGACCAGAAGTGTTTCATATTTGGGAATCTTTACTGATTTTGGTATATGTGTTTATGAATGAAATCTTGAGGATGGGTTTCAAGTCTAAACATGAAATTATTTATGTTTCTTGTATACCTTATACGTATAACTTGAAGGTAAAATTATTTTTAACTTTTAATAATTCTGTGCACCAAACAAAGTTTCATGATGTAGTATTTCCAATTATTATAGTATCATATGAGAACTCAAAGTTTCAGCTTTTAAAGCATTTTGGATTTTGGATTTTGGATTTTCAGATTAGGGATGCTTAAGCTATTGTAATATGGTGGGTAAATTAAAAACAAGACAAACTTTGCCCTACTTTTTTTCCAGAGATCTAACACATCCATAGGCACACATCAGGAGCTATCCAACCATCAACCAGACTCAACTGATGCCTTGAATAAGTTCCCTAAAATCCTGAGGGAGCTGTCTCCTCCTTGCCTACTGCCACTTCCCCTCACCCAGCTCTTAGGGCCCAAGGAAGGCACAGCCTGCCCAGATTAGTATTAAGCCTTTTGTAACATTTTTTTTTTAATTCTCTGCCAAAGGAGCCCCGACTCTATAAACATGTGAATCCACTGTTCAACTCCTGGACAAGTTTTCAGCAACATATTATGTACAAATTAAAAGACTCTCTGATTGATTTCTTTTTTTCCCCATTTTGTTATTTGGATTTTTTTCTTTGTTTTTGCAGAATTTTTCTAGAATAGGTGTCAATTTACTTTGTAAACACTGTGCTTAATTGTTTGTAAGACGGCAGAATAACTGGCACAAAGTGAAGTTATTTTAGACAAGAACAAACAATTTGAATATGGCAGTTAGTGGGGAACTGAGAACAAAGGATGGAGTTTTATTTAAAGAACAAGTCAATCATGCCCAGAGAAAGACAATGCCCAGGCTCCTTCCGTGTGCAGAGCTGAAAAGCCCCAAGTTGCTCTGTTTTAAAACGTGTGAAGATATTCAGTACAAAAGACCGGGTTTTGAACACCGATAAAAGAAATTCAGGAAGATCAACTGTGGCTCACAAAGAAACAAAGCCTGAGCCACTGAGGAC